>BSBK01001802.1:1270000-1687500 GCA_027943335.1 Chamaecyparis obtusa | reverse complement strand
AAATTCTTGATAACTTAAAAATCAACCTAATTTTATCAAGAGTGATTTATGGCTTTTTTCATGCATCCCCAAAGCCCTAGATATCTATAAAATCAAGTCTCAGCTCTTCATAATTCATCTCACAAGTTTGCATACTTACTCTGCTTAAATCAATCCATGAATTTGCACAATCACACTGGCAAATTGATATCTGAAGAATTGAAGCTTCCTGCAAATCAACAACTTTTGTGAGATCAATCTTGTTTTCAATTCATGCTAGTTTCATATCATTTAGAATATCATTGTTAGATTAATTACATGTCATATCAGTTTTTCATCTAGAATGGATTCATATCAATTTATTTCATCTTATTGCATAGAAAATTTCAAAATATAGATTAATTTGCATTCATCTCATATCTAGATTCTGCATTCAAATCCTTCATTTAGGTGTCGTCAAGGTCATTGATCTCGATCCAATCTGAGAATATCATACTCGCACTTACTAGAAGGTAGTAAATCACTTGGTTGGATTAGTTTCCATTTCACTATATGATTTTAATTTTAGCTAACCTCTAATATTTTACTGAAGTGTTGTGTCTACAGCTAGGTACAAAATTGACACACATATTTTTGGTGCCCATCGTGGGGCCCTAAAATGGGTTTCCATTCAATTTCTATCAATTTCTATCACCTTCTTGTCATTTTCTATTCCAAGCTGTGATTTTTAATTTTTGTCCGTACAATTTTCATATGAGTTTTGTCAGAAACTCGTACCAGGTGGTACCCACTATCGTACGATAGTTTATTTGATTGAGAATCATACTTGATGGAGGGTGCTCCCCTTAATAACACAAGCACATAACAGAAATAGAGAAACAACAACAATAATATGCAAGAATAGAAAATTGGCTTCTTATTATCTCCACAAATGTGGAATTACTAACTTTCAAAATTACAATATGCAAAGCCACATGGGCATTCCCTTACAATATTCTATAGGACAAAGCCTCAAATCAATACCTAGATCTACTACCCAGAACTGCCCTAGACAACACTACGGGCCTTCTTTATATAGGCAATTTCCACCACCCGAGAAGGTTCCAAAAATTTAGCCCTAAGGGCCGACCCAACTTAGAATTATTTTATTTTTCAATTTATTACATCAAAGTCAGCTCAAAATAACTTTTGAAACCTGAACAGAAATTTTGAAGAAAAATTATTTTCTGCCATTTCAGGTGGCCTGACTTTCAGAGACCATAAGTCATCACCAGTTGACCCGATTGACTATTATAACCCCATTTTAGAAATGTCATGCAGCACTTTATAGGCTTGACCCACATAGAGTGCCCGTCACCCAATTTTTTGACCTCATCTGAGGCCTCTAAAGCCTTCAAAACTAAGTTCAAAGTTTCTGTACCCTACTGCCAATACCAAAAATCTTCAATATCTTCAAAACTAGACCTGATCTAGCCATGAAACTTTGCTGGCAGCCTGATATGACTGAGATGAACCTCCACATATAAAATTAGAACATTCTGAGATCGTAAGGCCAACTTACTAAAAATAGAAAGTTTCCATAAATAGTAGCTTTGCACAAGATAGCCCTTATTGAATACAAAAATAGAAATATTTTTGGGTGATGCAAGATTTCCCTTACACCCAAGATGCTCTTGCATCAGACACCTGGGGTAATTTGAGAAGTGACCCTGTCATGACTTAGGTGTGCAGAGGAAAACCAAGATGGTTAAACTCCTCCTTTGTTAGCCATGATGAATCTTCTACAGGTCATCCTTTCCATTTGACCAAATACTCTTCATATATCGTGTTCCTTGTGCTTCTACCAACATGACTATCCAGTATGTCTTCAATCTCCTTGATATCTGAACTGGTTGCTGGAATACTCCACTGTGCTGCTACAACCTCATCTTCAACACCTCCTTCATGATACTCTGTCAAATCTAAAATGTTAAACACTGGTGAAATATTCAGCTTAGTAGGCAATCCTACCTCATATGCATTTCTTGAATCATGCTTCTTCAGTATCTTACATGGTCCAAACTTTTTTATTTTCACCTTGTTATATGTACCAACCGGAAACCGCTCCTTCCGCAAATGAACCATGACTTCATCCCCAACCTAAAATTCCTTATGCCTCCTTTTCTCATCTGCCTTAGTCTTATACTGCACATTCATCTTGGTATTATGCTTCCTCACCTCCTCATGGATGTTCTTCAAATGTTCTGCAAAATCTTCAGCTTCAGCACTACTTATTTCTCCTTTATCTACCTTTCTCAACTCAAATGCATTTCTTGGACTACTTCCATATACAATCTAGAATGGTGATTTACTAGTGCTCCTATTGATAGAATTATTGTATGCAAATTCTGCTTGTGGTAAAATCAAATCCCATCTATTAGCTTATCTCCAACCAAACATCTCAGCAAATTTCCCAAACTTCTATTCACCACCTCTACCTGTCCATCAGTCTGTGGATGATGTGATGAACTAAACTTCAAATCTATCTTCAACTTCTTCCACAATGTACGCCAGAAATATCCAACAAACTTAGTGTCTCTATCTGAAACTATGGTCTTTGGAAAACCATGTAGTCTCACTACTTCTCTAAAAAAAAATTCTACTACATGAACAGCATCATTAGTCTTCTTGCAGGGAATGAAATGTGTCATCTTCAAAAATCTATCAACTACTACAAAAATTGAATCGTGTCCCCGCTGAGGCCTTAGTAAACCAAGAATAAATTCCATACTGATATCCTCCCAAGGCTTTTCTGGTACAGGTAATGGCTAATACAACCCTATATTTTACTTCACTCCTTTCGCCATCTGACATACTCTGCAACTCTGTACAAACTTCTTCACATCTTGCTACAATTATGGCCAATAATAATTCTCACCAACCAAAGCAAGGGTTTTATAACGACCAAAATGTCCAGCCAATCCTCCACTATGTTTCTCCTTGATGAGATTCTCCCTCATAGAACTTCATGGAATGCACAACTGACTCCCTCTGAATAGCATATCATCTTGGATGATAAAATCTAGCCATTTCGTCCTGTCTAGAGTAATAGGTTATGTACAAACTTTCCAAGTTTCACCAAAATCAGGATCCTCTAGATACAAATTCTTGAGTTCCTTGAACCCAACCACTTCAACCTACATCTCTGTCAGCAATAGTTGCCATCTACTAAGAGCATCCACAGCCCTATTAGACTTTCCACTCCTGTGTTTCAAAATAAATGTATAACTTTGCAAAAACTCAACCCATTTCAAATGCCTCTGATTCAACTTTCCTTGACTATTCAAATATTGCAATGCTTGATGATCAGTATACAAAACAAACTCCTTAAGAAGCAGATAATGTCTCTACTTCTTTAATGCCTGAACTATAACATAAAATTTCTGATCATAGATAGAATATTTTCTCTTGGCATCATTTAACTTCTCACTGAAATAAGCAACAGGTTTACCTTCTTGGCTCATAACAGCTCCTATTGCAGTACCACTAGCATCACAATCTACTTGAAACACCTTATTAAAATCTAGAAGTGCTAAAATAGGTTGTTTTGTAACTTTTTGTTTCAACAATTGAAAACTCTTTTCTACCCCATTAGTCCACTTAAACTCTTTTCTATCCCCTCTCATTGTTTCATTCAAGGGTCCACAAATACTACTAAAATTTCTGATAAACTTTTTTTAAAAGCTAGCCAAACCATGAAAAGATCTTACCTCAGTAGCACTCCTTGGAGAAGGCCATTCAAGGATAGCCTGTACCTTCTCTGGGTCCATTTTTAGACCTTCTGCTGAAACTACAAATCCCAAATACACTAACTCTTTCTTCACAAAATTGCACTTCTTCAAATTAATCAACAATTTCTCATCTCTTAGCTTCTCAAACACCATACGAATATGCATCATATGCTCCTCCAATGTCTTGCTAAAGATCAAAATATCATCTAGGTAAACAATGACAAACTTACCCAGAAATTCCTTCAGAACCTCATTCATGAGCTGCATGAAAGTGCTTGGTGCATTGGTTAGCCCAAAAGGCATGACTAACCACTCATACAGTCCTTCCTTTGTCTTGAAGGTAGTCTTCCATTCATCTCCTTCTCTGATTCGAATCTGGTGATATCCACTCTTCAGATCTATCTTTGAGAAATACACAGCTCCACTCAAACAGTCCATAATATCATCTATTCGTGGTAATGGAAACCTATACTTGATTATGATCTTGTTTATTTCTTTGAAATTTGTACACATCCTCCATTCTCCATTCTTATTTGGCACTAATACCGCTGGTACAACACAGGGACTCAGACTCTCTCGAATCAACCCCTTTTGCAATAACTCATGTACATGTCTTTTCAACTCTTCACTTTCTACTGGTGTCATTCTATGTGCTTTCTTGTTTGGCAAACTGGCTCTTGGAATCAAATCCATCTGATGACTGATCTCCCTTACCGGTGGTAATCCATCAGGTACATTATCTGATATAATATCCTAAAACTCATTCAACAAATCTGCAACCTTTACAGGTACATCCTCTACTTCCTCTTTACTAGCTTTTGGAATTAAAGAAAAACACACATGCTCATGCCTCATACCATCTAAAAATTTTCTTCCATCAACAAAATTTATTCTTGAATTACCACATACCTTTTCTTCGGTCTCCTTCAATGGCTTTAGCTTATGTCGCACTCCATCCTTTGTCAGGGAATAGGTATTCGCATGACCATCATGTACAGCACATCTGTCAAACTACCACAGTCTACCTAACAACATATGACATGCATCCATAGAGATGATATCACATAGTACCTCATCTTGGTACCCATCGATCTTGAACTTTACCAAGCACTGTTCACTGACCATGACCTTGTGGACATCCTGCACCCAAGCAATCCGATATGGATGTGGGTGTTTCTGTCTCTTGAGCTTCAACTTTGTCACCATCTCTTCTGACACCAAATTTTTAGTGCTTCCACTATCGATAATCACATCACAACATTTACTCTCACACTTGCATCTAGTGCGAAACAGGCTCCTCCTTTGTTTAGGTTCATTCTCACCACTCAGGAAGACTCTTCTGTTAATTAGCGTTTCTCCTCTTTTAGCATCTTTAGAATTTGATGATCTAGCATCTTCATCTACATGTGCAACTCTGGCTTGGCCTTCATTTCTCCTATCTATTCTATCTTGGCACTGAGGACATTCAAATGCCCTATGACCTTCTCCACAGTGAAAACATGTTCCATGGAAGCCTTCTCTTTCAGATCCTTGTCCTCTTCCTCTTCCTCTCTGATCTCTATTACTCTAATCCTGGAAATGATTGAAATTATTTCCTCTCTGATTCTGACTACTACTCGCCTCATCCTTCTTTTTCGGATCTTCATTTTGGCCACCATATGACCGTCCACCAGATCTTCCACCATGACCTCTTCCATTTTGTTTTCTCTCAAACTTCTTGTTCAGCTTTTCCTCTAATTTTAGGGCAAATTGGTATGCCTCCTCAATACTGTTCATTTGAACCAGATTCAACTCCTTCTGAATTCTTGGCCTCAACCCATTAAGGTATCAGGCAACTTTCTCCTTATTAGCTTCTGCATGGCCTGTTCTGATGAGGAGTCGATAGAACTCCTCTTTATACTCCTGAACAGATCTTCCTGTTTGCTTCAAACTTTGCATTTTCTTTAGTAGGTCAAGCTCATAATCAATAGGAATGAACTGTAACTTCAATTTATCCACCATTCGATCTCATCTTGTGATTTTATCTTTCCCTCTTCTATTTCTCTCCAATTGAATCTCTTGCCACTAGATCTTCGCATGACCTTTTAGTCTGGCCTTCACAAATTTGACCCTATTAGGATCCTCAACATCTTCATACTCAAAATATTCCTCACATTCATTGATCTAGTCAATCAGTTCCTCTGGGTTAAGATTTCTAGAAAATGTAGGAACCTCAATCTTAGGTCTTTTTCCAATCTTAGAAATTGCCCGAAAAAGTCTTTCTTCCTCCTGATTTACAACTTTAGCTTCTCCTTCTTGATATTCTTCTTCGGCTTCATCCTCGCTTTCATCTTTGACATTAAGATTCATTCTTCTAAAAATATCTTCTTGCAATGCTCGCACTTGTCTCTGCAACTCTCTAAGCTCGGGTGTCACAGCACCAGCTCTTCTGCCACATTCTCTTCATGGAGGCATTTTCATGATGCACGCTGAAACGCTAACCACGGTCCTGGTGAAAACTACCTCACAGTCGGTGATCTATTTACACACTCAAGAACTCCTACTCTGATACCACTTGATGGAGGGTGCTCCCCTTAATACCACAAGCACATAACAGAAATAGAGAAACAACAACAATAATATGCAAGAACAAAAAATTGGCTTCTTATTATCTCCGCAAATGTGGAATTACAAACTTTCATAATTACAATATGCAAAGCCACATGGGCATTCCCTTACAATATTCTATAGGACAAAGCCTCGAATCAATACCCAGATCTACTACCCAGAACTACCCTAGACAACACTACGGGCCTTCTTTATATAGGTAATTTCCACCGCCTGAGAAGATTCCAGAAATTTAGCCCTAAGGGCAGACCCAACTTAGAATTATTTTATTTTTCAATTTATTACATCAAAGTCGGCTCAAAATAACTTTTGAAACCAGAACAAAAATTTTGAAAGAAAATTATTTTCTGCCATTTCAGGTGGCCTGACTTCCAGAGACCATAAGTCATCACCAGTTGACCCGATTAACTATTATAACCCCATTTCAGAAATGCCACGAAGCGCTCTATAGGCTTGATCCATGTAGAGCACCTGTCACCCAATTTTTTGACCTCATTTGGGGCCTCTAAAGCCTTCAAAACTGAGTTCAAAGTTTTTGTACCCTGCTGCCAATACCGAAAATCTTCAATATCTTCAAAACTAGACCTGATCTAGCCATGAAACTTTGCTGGCAGGCTGATATGATTGAGATGAACCTCCACATGTAAAATCATAACATTCTGAGATCGTAAGGCCAACTTAGTAAAAATAGAAACTTTCCATAGATAGCAGCTCTACACAAGATAGACCTTATTGAATACAAAAATAGAAATATTTTTGGGTGATGCAAGATTGCCCTTACACCCAGGATGCTCCTGCATCAATACCATCAGAAACCCATTATCATTTTGAGGTTCTATTATCGTATGATCTGATACCCAGTATTGTATGAGTTTTTGGACTGTCATTTGGGAGGTGGCCCACTATCGTATGAGCTTCAGTGTCAGGTTTCAATTGTCATTTCACCTTTTCAAGCAGTTTTCCAGATTTGGACTGACAACTAACATTAACAATTGAAAATTGTTGTTTCTGATTGGTTTCTACTGATTTTGATTGGGAAAAGTGTGAGAGTTGCTAAAAATAGGTAAAAATCCACTAAGAGCATTGTGAGGAATTTGGGTAATCTTCTCAGCTGATAACATTTTGATTTGGACTAAAATGAACATCTCACGTGTTTGGCTTGTGTGACTTTTCATTGCTTTCATATCACAGACTTCATTTGGGCTATAAAAATGAACATAGATTTGCTTTCAGCATCTTTGTTACACATAGTAAATAGGCCCTATGAACACTATTCATGGTTCTTGAGAGAGTGGGTTTCCAACGAAACTCTTCTCAACAAAGGAACCCTTGTAGGTAGGGAGGCTACTGAGAGCATCTCACGTTCTACTAGATTTGCATGTCTTCAAATTTTGATTGATACATTCTCTCTCCAGAGGGTTGATAGATCATAAGTGGTTGATGTCATAGATATTTGTGAGATAATCTTGGTCTTAGCATGTTGGATTAATCTATCTACTTTGTTTTGGTTAAAAGTGAAAAGGCTAGAGGACTATGCTCTACTCCCTTTTTAGGTAGTATCAAAAACTCAGATCCTTGAATCTAGAACCAATCTCCATGTGGTATCTTTTGCAAGTCACCTTTAGAGAGGGTTAACCATAGTGGACATTTCTTTAATTTGGTTAACCATGTTGACGAAACCTCAAGTGATAATAGCCATTTTCATCATGGTAGCAGCAACCACTATATAAATGTCCTTGTGGAGGAAATCTTCACAGGTGTGGTCTCTTGTTGGGCTGTCAGATCTCCCTAGCAACTCTTGATTGATTAATTTCTTAGACTATGTTAAAACCCCGGTGCACCTAGATTGGAGTTTTCCCTCTTAAGATCACAAAAGTTGCAGAGTCAAACCATTACTACAAACCCTAGTGAGGCCAAATTTTTATTTTCTAGGAATATGTGCATTACTGCAAAACTTTTTTGGAACATACACTGTTAGCATTCCTAGGGATTAGCACATTTAGTCACTTGATTGTTCATGTGCAGGGTTGCTTTTTCCCCTGTTCATTGTTTTGAGATATGTTTGAAATCACTTACTTGCTGTTTTGCGTGCCTATTTATCTATCTAGTTACTAAACATGAATGAATTTGCTACAATCTTCAAACCTGGATAGTGAAATTTGCAAACAATCTAAAACTGAAAACCCAAAATTTGCAAAAATTGAAGTGAAATTCCTTTCTGGAGTCAAACATCATCCCACAAGGTTAGAAAGTTGTACCAATTTTGGAAATTGTCATTTCATGACCCCCTTATTGTCGTATGGTAGATGGTATATTGTCGTACGAGTTTTGCTACTAGTCAATTCAAAAAAGTCAAAAACCCTACTATCAACTATCGTGCAAGTTTTGCAATAGTCGTACGAGTTTGTCAATTATCATTTCATACCATACCCACTATCGTATGAGCCTGTAGAAAGTCATTTGAGAAATTTTGAAAAATTACCAAAAAGTTGTCAAAATTACCAAATACCTAGCTTTTTTAGCCTATTTCTTGAATCTATCAAACAAATCACTGTGTCAAGAATAGAGCAGCAACTACTAAGAATTCAATCATTTTCCCAAAGTGGCCTTTTGAGTTTGATTTAGCCTTCTGTTTAATCGATTTGAGTCTTTTTCATCTTGTGTCAAAACCTTGTCATAACTATCAATCTTCAATCAATCTTCAAAATGGTTGTGTTGTGAACTCATGTCTGCTATCTTTTGGGTGTCTACCCATACATCCAAGGCATAGTATCCTTCATCTAAGTCCAATCTAAGCTTTAATCAATCAAACCTTAACAAGGTTGCGTCATTTGGTCTTCTTGAATCAATTCATTTTTCAGTTGTCTCCATCTTAGTCTTTTGCTTCACCCAAGGTTAATGGTGGAAACTAGAGCCTCCTCACACAAGAAATCAAGAGAAACATCTCATACCTTACCTTTGACTCATATCTAGGGTCCAACTCTTAAATAACTCTACAATTTTGGTCTTTACAAAGACAACGGTCTTGGAAACTTTTGATTAAAAACTAGTTACATAGCTCCACCATCAACTCACGGAGGTAATCAACAAACTCCTCCTTGATCTATCCCAAGGAGTCCTAAAATTCCTACCATGTCTCAAGTAGGGACAAACCATGGCTCTCAAAGAGCTCAATCTCAACATGGCATAGATCAGGAACCCACACCTGAAGAAATTGTTCGGTATCAAAATGATGATGAATTCAAGAAAATGATGAGGCATTTCTTGAAGGAAGATAGAGAAACATACTTTTTAGAGTTAGCTCATCAAGGAGCTAAACTTCCTCCTAACTTTAATGTCAAAGATATGATTACACATGAGGAAGAAACTCCAATCATGGCTATGATGAAATAGATGCATGCCATGCAAGTCAAACTTAATAAACTTGAGAAAGAAAAGGAACCCAAGGAGTTCTCCATGGAGGCCCTATGTCCTTTTCCATTTGACAAAGACTTGTACATACCACCATTCCCAAAAAGAGTGAAGATGCCTAAATATGATAAGTATGATGGACACTCTGATCCTTAAGATCATGTCAAAGAATTCTATACACAATCTATGGAGTTCATGCATGAACCAACCTATCTGATGCATCTCTTTCCTCGATCTCTGAGGGGAGAAGCCATTCATTGGTTCTCTAGATTACCTTCTACTATCAAAAATTTTGAGGAGTTGATAAAATTTTTCTATCAAAAATACTCCTACAATATTCAACATCTGGTCACCATGATCGACATCTGCAATCTCAAACAATATCCAAGAGAACCATTCTTGACATTTCTCAAGAGATGCAGGAAGAAATTCTCTCTATATGCTAGGCCTATTCCAAAAACTAAGAAACTAGAAATCTTCATCAATAATCTTGTCCTAGAGATCAACTACCCTTTAAAAATGCAAGATCATATATCTTTTGATAAGATGGTAGACAATGCGATCAAAATTGAAAAAGTACTTGCGAAAAAAGGAGACATCACAATTCAAAAGGACAAGTACGAATCAGGATCCAGTTCTAAAGACAAGAACAAAAATTGGAACAAGAATAAAGGCATCATCATAGATGGCATTGTTGATACTATCCATGCCCCATCAAAGGCACCATCTTTCAATCTAATTGTTGGTACCCAAGCCATAAAAGCTTCAGAACAAAAGGTGCTTGAATCATCTCAAAAGAAGCCAGAATACAAATCTTGGTCCACTGATAATAAATGAAAGTTCACTCCTCTTGGAGAATCTTTGGAATTATCTATGAGAACTCTACTAGCTAATAACATCATCTATTTTCCTAAGATTTGACAATATGATCCTAACCCTAAGCTGAAGTGGTGGAGAGAGAACAAATTTTGTGACTTCCATCATAGTAAGGGTCATAAAACTAATAACTTCTTACACTTGAAACATACTATTCAAGATAAAATTGACAGTGGAGACATCACGATCGACAATCATAAGAGCAATAATGATCATATAGCATTCACATAACCATTTCTGAAACATGGTCAAGAAGTTTCATCTTCTCAGCCTAATATGGGGGCAAAGGTCAATTATGCTTACCTTGGAAATAATGTTGTTATCAATATGGTTGAATCTTGTCTCTCTGAGCATTGCAATGTCATCACAATTATGTGAAGAGATGGAGATCATCCTTTAGCTAATGTAGTTACTCAATCATAAGCTCATGCACATTTGAAAGGACAAATCCTAGACTCATCCAATGTCCCTAAGATACCCTTCAATCTTTCTTCCACTTCCAAATAGAAGGCTGCTTCTAAATCTTCCAATCCTAAAGATACAAGGCCTACATCTTATAGCATTGTTCAACAACTCCAACACACTAATGCAAAAATATCCATGTTTGAGTTGCTTCAAATATCTCCAGCTCATAGAGCTATTCTAGACAAAGCTTTGCTTAGATCCAATGTTCTTGACAACCTTGATTTAGACAAGTTTCAGAATATGGTTGGACATCTTACATCTCTACAATATATCTCCTTTTCAGAGGAAGATGACAACTCCTTGAGTCACCTACATAACCAGCCCTTGCATATAGAAGTCTTGATCTATAACCATAGAGTCAAATGTGTGTTGATAGATGGGGGCATTGGCCTAAATATTTGTTCTTACAACTTGATCACACAATTGGGATTTTTAGAATTGGCTATTGATCCTAGAAAGAAAATAACTATAAAATCCTATGATGAACAAGAAAGATCTTCTAAAGGCACCATTGTCTTACCTACCAGAGCAGGTCCAGTTATCAGGGATACTATATGTCAAGCTCTTGATCTACCTTTGGCTTACAACATTCTTCTAGGGAGACCATGGATACATGAAATGAAAGCTATTCCTTCTACATTCCACCAATGTTTGAAATTTCCTTATGAAGGAGTAGAGGTCACTATTCTAGTAGACATATCCACCACTTGCAATACATTGAAGGAAAGTGTGGATAAACTTGTGCCTAATAACAAAGAATCTTCCATTAAGTCAACAAAAGAAGCATCCACATCTAAAATGGAAGACATTGCAAAAGAGGTCAATATCAAAGAAAATGGTATGGGAGAATATACTATAGAGCCAGTCTTATCTTTGAAATCTCTCCCTATCTCACCTAAGTCTTATGGATAGTCTTTAAAAAAGTCTAAACCAGACTCTAAAGAACCTCTTGAGGCATATAAAATAAATTTTGTGGCAGAACAAGTACCTAAGAAAGAATTTGAAGAAGATGAAGCTATGCTTGCATGGCTCTACAAAGGTGAACCTGAATCTCAAGTTGTTCAAGCTGGTGATTCTAAAGTATCAAAGGTTCCTTCTAAGTCATATGGCCTAGGGGATAAAGTGATAGCTAAAATGGGATATACAGGAAAAGATCCTCTAGGAATCCATGGTAAGGGTCTTCTATCACATCTTGAACATCATGGTCAAGCCAACAAGAATATAATAGGTCTAGGATACATGAAGAAACCTTTCTGTCTTAGCAAGAATTTCTCACATGTCTTAGAACAAGTTGAGCCTTTCATAGAAAATCAACTAAAGGGAGAAACCACTGAATAGTTTGATAGTGATGATTCAGGCACCACTGATGAGCTCATTCCTAATGAGTGTTTGCCTAAAGAAATCAAAGATCTCCTTGAAGCTGAAGATGATCCAATAAAAAGAAGTAATGTAGTAGAAACACAAGAACCTACTATAGAGAAAGAGACAATTACACCACAAGAACCAGCTGATCTCAAAGACAATTAAATAGACAAAGAGGAAGGTGGTAGTTATTTTGAGACAGATTCTCATGAGTATGAATTCAAATCAAAATTTGAGGGTAACCCTTCTTGGGGTATTCATCCTGACTTCACTCATGTTCTTAGATTTCCTAGGGACATAGATGAAGAATCTAATGACTATGAATGGGGAGCCATTCCAGAAGAAAAAGAGCTTATTATAGAGAAACATGTTGATGTTATTCACCAATATGCACCTAAACCCAATGTAAGTCTAGAGAAAAATGATGAACTTATTGAGTCTGATCCACCGATGGCTAAAGTGGACTATCACAATGAAATTGAGCCTATTCATGAATTGAATGTCTTAAGTTGTAATATCACCTTTGAAATTGAGCATCGGGTTAGGATCGATGATGATAGATCCATATCTGTAAACACTCTTTCCCAATCTTTCACCACTTTGACTATCCAACATCCTGAACTTCTTGATCAAACCTCCACAAATCCAAGCCATGGTATTTATACCTTCTCGAATGACTATACCCTTTCTTGCTACCTTAATCTAGTTGAGCCTATGAGGACTTCCATCAGTGAACTGAGCGTTAGCATGACAGAGTCGGACATCAAGTATCTTAGTTAGAAAAATAAGAATAAGAATAAAAAGAAAAGGAGTTTTGAGGGTGAAAACCACTTTGTGGTAGTCTCAGAACCTACAAAAGTAAAAATAAAAGATGTATCCAAAGGTGAAAACCTCTTTGAGGTGCCTAAGGATGAGATATTTGATGTCCTTTTGAGTCATTTATAGGATAGATCTCCAGTTCTAATTGAGCCCACTCAATCTATCAACTTGGGAATAGCAGAAGAACCACAATTGATCCATGTATCACAATCCTTATCAGAAGAGGAAAAGAAAAAATTTACAACATTCCTAACAAAAAAGAAGATCAACTTTGTATGGAAATATTCAAATATGCCAGGGTTGGATTCTGATCTTATAATGCACCATTTATCTATAGTGCCCAATGTTAAACCTATTAAGAAAAAGTTAAGGAAGATGCATCCTCATGTGGCACTCTTGGTCAAAGCTAAATTAGAGAAACTACTAAAAGTTGGATTCATCTGAGTTATTGATTATGCAGAATGGATCTCTAATATTGTACCTATTTCAAAACTAGATAAATCAATCAGAGTGTACACAGACTTTAGAGATGTGAACAAAGCATGCCCTAAGGAATATTTTCCCCTACCTAACATTGATATGATAGTGGACATGACTACAAGATTTGAGATGTATTCCTTAATGGATGGTTTTTCTGGATATAATCAAATCAAAATTTCTCTAGAGGATCAAGAGAAAACTACTTTCACATGTGCATGGGGTACCTTCTGTTGGAATGTCATGTCATTTGGGCTCAAAAATGGTAGTGCTACATATCAGAGAGCCATGACATCTATTTTTCATGACATGATGCATAGGACTATGGAGGATTATGTTGATGATAATTTAGAAAAATCTATGATTAGAGCTAAACATCTAAATGACTTGAGCATGATACTAGATAGAATGGAAAATTTTAGTCTCAAACTAAATCCTAAGAAGTGTGCTTTTTGTGTCACTTCTAGAAAACTCTTAGGATACATAGTCTCAAATAAAGGCATTGAAGTTGATCTAGCTAAAGTAAAGGCTATAATGGAAATGCAACTCCTAAAGAATATCAGTCAGATGAGAACATTGCAAGGGAGAGTTCAATCTATCAGAAGATTCATATCATAGCTTCTGTACATATCACAACCTTTTACAAATACATTACATAAAGGTGTGACCTTTGCATGGAATGAAGAATTTGAGAAGAACTTTGACCATATCAAACAATATCTATAAAATCCTCCTATCTTGATGCATCCCATTCAAGGGAAGCCTTTGATCTTGTATGTCTCCACTATAGATACATCACTGGGGGCATTGCTAACACAACATGATGAGAATAAAAAGGAAAGAACTATATACTATATCAGTAGAACATTGGTTGCATACGAAAAGAACTATTCAATGATTGAGAAAGCTTGTCTAGTTGTGATCATTACATCATAGAAATTGAGACATTACATGTTAGCTCATACAACACATTTGGTAGCTAAAATTGATCCATTAAAGTACCTACTAAGCAAGGCTTCCCTCATGGGTAGATTAGCCAAATGGGTCATGCTCTTAAGTGAATTTGACATTGAATATCTTGAAAGGAAAGATATAAAAGGCCAAGTTATTGCTGATCAACTGGCTGATGCACCTATGTTTGATGATACACTAATGCAAATGGAATTTCCAGATGCCTCTATCATGCATCTTTCTTCTAGCGAATTGAAATTATTCTTTGATGGCTCCTATAAATAGCATGGATCTGGAGTAGGCATATTGTTCATAACTCCTCAAGGATACTCAATCCCAAAAGCATTTAGAATCAAATTTCTTTGCACAAACAATATTGCTGAATATGAAGCCCTTCTTAATGGTATGAAAATAGCAATTGAGTGGAGAGTAATAGAACTACACATTCATGGAGACTCACAACTTGTTATCCATCAAGTCAATGATGTTTACCAAACTAAAGATGAAAAGCTCATTCCTTATAAGAGAATGGTAGATGATTTAAAGAAGTATTTCATATCTATCACATTTGATCAAATTCTTAGAATAGAGAACAAGGATGTTGATGCAATGGCAATGCTATCTAATCTATTACAATAGCCTGAACATGAGCTATGCTATGAGTTCCTGGTGGAAGCACTATCTTATCCTGCATATGATTCCCCTGAAACCCACATGATCTACACTATTGTTGGTCATGATTCATCCAAATACAAAAACCTTTTTTCCTATCTCCAAGACCAAATCATTCTTGAAACCTTCAACTGACATGAGAAACGATACCTTATCCAAAATGCCTCTTGATCTATCATCATTGGTAATGATCTATACAAACAAGGTCTAGATGGTACACTACTTAGATGTTTAGAATAGGAAGAGTCTCAACATGTGTTAGAGGACATGTGTTAGAGGAAGTCCATGATGGTATTTGTAGGTCACACTCAAATGGTTTAACACTAGCTTGAAAACTTATTAGGGCTGGATACTATTGGCTTGAAATGGAGAAAGAGTCTATCAAGTTTGCTAAGAACTGTCAAAAATGTCAAGTACATGGCAACTTAATTCATGCTCCAAGGAGAGATCTAATTCCCTTCACTACATAGTGGCCTTTTCATCAATGGGTCTTTGATCTTATAGGAGCTATACATCCTCAATCTTCTAATGGACATAGCCATATAATCATAGCTACAAATTATTTTACAAAATGGGTAGAAGCAGTACCTTTGACACAAGCCACTGGAAAACAAATATCTATGTTCATCTTGAACTACATCATATGTCAGTATGGTATTCCACATTCTATAATCATAGATAATGGTGGACAATTTAAGAACAAAGTCTTGGATGATCTATGCGCCAAATTCAAGATTACACAACTTTGGTCTTCTATCTACTATCCTCAAGGGAATGGACAAGTAGAGGCTTCTAACAAGAATCTATTGAAAATCTTACACTGTATAGTTAATAAGATAGGAAGATACTAGCATCTCATGATCAATTCAGCTCTCTGGGCCTACAGAATAAGTATCAAAATTCCTACTAGGGCTACACCATTCACTTTAATTTATGGGTCTGAAGTGGTACTACCTATTGAGCTTGAAATCCCATCACTAAGAATCAAAATGCATGGTCTAGTAACTGATGATGACTACAAAGTGTCTAGGTTGCAAGAACTTGAACTACTAGATGAGTGTAGACAAGCAGCATATGATCATCTTAGAGTATATCAGAAAAGAATGTCTAGAGGCTACAACAAGAAAGTTAGATACAAAGAATTTCAGGTTGGTGATCTAGTCTTGAGAGAGAATCCTAAAAATCAATCACATCGAGAATGCAAGGGGAAGTTTGAACCCAACTGACTGGGTCCCTTTGTTATCACTGCTACTTTTGGCTCTGGTGCCTATCAACTCTCAATGACTGAAGGAGAACAGCTCTGAGAACCAATCAATGTTCTCCATCTAAAGAAATTCTACACCTAAGGCATTCAGTCTATGGTAAAATATCCTGAAAAAATCTTAAAAATCTGAAAAAGTCTTGAAAAAATGAACATCTTAGTGAAAACCTAGCAATAGGCACCTTGATGATTCACAAAAAAAGTAAAAAATATCAAAAGTACCAAAAAAATTGGAAAAATGAAAAATACAAAAAAAAATGAGAAAAAGAAAAAGTGCCTTGGTGAAAACTTGGAAACAGGCACCTTGGTAGCAAAAATAGAATCTCTGCCAAGATGGTGAAAACTTGGAAAACGGGTGCCACTTGTTTCAAAATGCTTCATCTATCAGCGTAATCTTGGTCTTTCCTAGCTTTCAGTCTTGCTTTAGTTTGTACATATCTCCCAGTTTATTTATGCATTCTTATTTTCAATAAGTCGATCTATGCACCAATCAGCTCAAGCATATATATCCTATCAATGCTTAAACACTTGGGGGCAATCAATGTCATATCCTATGGTCTCTAGTATACCTCAGATGAGTCATGTCTAGTTAGAGTCCTTTGAAGCTTCATCTAAGTTAGTCTGTCTATCTCCTCTCTAGAAAAGATTTTACATCTACAACAATGCAATCAAACACAAATTGAAAATAATTGATGCTTTTTACATGCTTTTATCTCCTTATATGCTTACTGATTCGCATTGAGATTTTTGCATATTGTGTCCCTTTGAGCTCTTCGATGATGTCCTTTATAGGATTTAGGGAGTGATGACTAGGGGCATAATATTTTCTTTGTCTTCTGCTTGTATGTGAAAATCTAACAACTTTGGAAATTCTAGATTGAAATGGTGTCCGTTTGTAAGAGCCTTCATCTTGTATTGGATGGCCATGAGTTCCTCGACCATTGATACCTGGAAAATTCAAGGAAGTTTGATCTAACTATTGTCTTTTTTGAGTGAATTCTTTCTCCTATTGTGAAATGCAATCTTACCTAAGGATGTGAACAATAAAGGGTCACTATGGGTAATTCACATTAGATTTAGAATGATCTCTTGACTGTTTGATGTAATTGTATGCAAGGCATATTTAGGTCATCATGATGTCTATGTTTTGATGCTTATAAAAATTTCTATATCAAAATGGACATGATATTTAGGTCATCCTAGAGTTTGTGCCTTGGTGCTTATATCTAATTTGACATTTTGAAAATAAAATCAATATTCATATATCCATGGTTGCCTAACCAGTGGGTGTTGTATTGATTCTTGCGCATACAAATCGATATTCATATGTCTATGGTTTCATAACTAGTGGGCATTGTATTGATTTATCTTGTTACCTAAAAATTCAATGATGAAATCGATCGACACATGATCAGTGATTAGGTCCTAGGTCTTAGGTTGCATTTTACTTTGCACGTTTCTTTGCATTTTACATGTTTGCATGATCTCACAAATGGCCACATAAACTTCAAATCCTTAAATGATTCTTCTATCACCTATTCACATCTAACAAGATCTGACACCTAACTCAAAGGTCTCTCCATAGAATCGTAAGTAGTTTTCCTCCTGGGTTAAACATCCTTTTGACATAAGACTGAGTACTTGTCTTCATCAATTCCTGAAAAACATATGATGTGTATCATTACATCTACAATTCATATCATAACCATCTATTGCATTACCATACATCCATGTGCATAAGCATAAATCATACATACATCTTTCCATAATCAAATACATTTGCATTACATCCATACATATGAAAGAAATCATTGCATTGCATATATCCATACATACATTCTACACTACTCATAGCATAAGCATCACATGATATCATTATAACTCAAAAACATGACAAGAAAAAAATGAAGTCACAATCAACATCTTGATCTCATATATCATAAATCTTGAACTAGTTAGGGGTGCACTACTGGCACAGTGTACGAAAGAATGCACTCATGTGAGCTATCAAAATCAGAACAATATATCAATGATCAAAAAGAGAAAAGTATATCAGAACATATCAAAAAAAATTAGTTGTCAGCCTGATCCTCTACATCTGGTGGAGGAGGTGGTGGTGCCTGTGGTACTACCTCTTCTCTGGGTGCTCTAGCTCCCTCTAATGCCATCATGTACTAGGAGTACGTAGGGACTCTCTGTACAGCAGGAACAATTGTATAATATGTGGACACATAGTAAGCTACCCGTGAGGTCTGATGAATCACCTCTTCCTGTAATCTTTGCACCTCTGCATGAAGCTCAGTGCACTATCTATCTACCTCTAAATATTTCTTCTCCCACTGAGCACTATGGACCTTTAGGTCCCTGACCTGTACTCTAAGTCATCTGATAGTCTTCTGTAGAGTAAGAGGAATAGTAGGATCAACATCGGCTGCTAACATCTTAGTATCTAGGGCAACCTACTCTGTGGTCTCTTCTCTTTGTGCCTTATGGTGTCTGACCTTGGCACCTAAATCAAAACCTATGTCACCCTATAATGGATCGGGGCCATCACCACCTACAACCTGCTCGGTTGCCAGTACCTCATTAGTTGTACCAACACCACCTAAAGTATCACCCTCTCCCCTAGTTCATCTCTACAAACCTATAGATCTACCTACTATGGAACTAGTGGGATGAGGGGGCCTCATTTGTCTAGTTGGTCTCTATGGTGGAGCCATCGCTCTAGGTCTTGGAGGTGTGGGGTGCACAATAGGAACCTGTGTGGGTCTAGGACCCTGTCTCATTGGTGCTTTGATAACATCCATAACCTCCTCCATGGAAGATATCAACTTTGTAGGATCTGAGAACATATGGATAGGATGGTCCACAAGCCATGCAATGAATCCATCTGTAACTCCAACATCAAGTACATCTAGTTTGTACTCCCAATCTTTACCAATGATTCCACTATACTCCTATGAACACAAAGTGTAAGAGAGCCTCATGGTCCATCCAAGTCCAAGCTCATGAGCTATCCGAGCATAGGTGGCATAATCATTAGGTGCATCCTACACTCATCCATACTACTACCACAACCTGGTGATAATGAATCTCTCTAAAGTGGAGGGTGACCTCCCGATCAGTACACGGCTCTGAAAGAAGAAACTAAATTGCTCTCATGCAGTAGGCCAGGGCTCAATATCTACATATGACCTCCATCAAACAAAAGTCATATCATCAAGGCATGGCCTCTAATACTCAGTATGGCCCATCTAGCATATATATATATATATATATATATATCACAGGCTCCTATGGCTGCCTCTATGAGGTACATACTAGTCTCAAAACTAGGATATGCTCCCACGCCTAGATCTATAGAACTAAAGCTCCAGCTATGAAAGACTTGCTCTCCTAATACACTACCTCGTGCATCTTAGAGAACATATGGGCCAAAAGACACTGACCCCAAGCCAACTCAAAGGGATTCACCATTAGACATGCAACCATCAGGGCCCAACCCATCAATAGACCATTCTATTGACGGTCAAACATGATAATCCCTCCTATCATCCCAACAATAATACACTCTAGCTGGTGCATCTATCCATAACGTTATACTAAAGTCTCCTAGGAAATAGAGGCAATAATCTAGGTATCATCTCCAAAGAGACATCTGAATGCTAATAGACTCGAGTTCCCCAAACTCACATACTTTGGATGTCACCCTACATGGAAAGGAATGCGCAGTATATGATAGACATCCTCTGGGGTCACAGTAATCTCCCCCATCGATAAATGGAAGGTCTACATCTCTGAATGAAATCTCTCTATCAAAGTAGTCAAAAGTCTATGATTTACCCTAATCTCGAGTAAATGTATGAGATACTCGAAGCCACATGATGCAAGGTGTACCCTCATTGGGTCAGGTAGTGACACACATAGTCTCTATGTGGCTGGGTGTTAAATGTGTACATGAACATCTAGATATATGACCTACACAACATAGAAATAGTGAGTCCTATTAGTAATTTGGTTATAGAATAGGTCACAAGTGAGAGAATTGAGCAGTTCGCTATTTCAAAAGGTAGGCTAAAAGGTCAGGAATCAGGCTATAGAATCAGAAAATTCAAAATTTTGACCAAATAATGAGCTTTTGCTTGCTATTTTTCATACGACACTTCAGACTGGCATGGAAAGTCATACGAGTTTCTTAATCATACCATACGATAAAGCATAGTGGCATGACACTATATCCCTCATTGTATGAGTTATGAGGGACCCAATGAAATGTCGTACGACTCTTGGGTCCCTCTAATACAAGTCTTGGGGGTTAATGAAATGAAAACCTATCTATAGTTCAAAAATTGTATGAGTCTCACTGGAGAGTCGTATGAGTTTCCATGCATTCAAAAATTAAAAATTAAAAAATGTACCAAAAATGCTATAAATCATGGAAAAATTAAACTTTTAGCAAAGCATAGAGGTCCACCTACCGGATGTCCATACTGACGGGGTCTCTAGTGTCTCTGGTTGTGCTCAAATCAGTGCAAACTCACATGTACCCTCATCTCTACCATTTTCTTGCTTAGAGGGCTCCACAAGGTTTCTAACATCAAAAGGTTGAAATGAATTGAAAATGACCCTTTCGGCCTTTATATAGCTTTTGACCTAATTTTCAAAAGTGCTCCATTTTTCATGAAAATTGCATCCCTAGCTAATTTCAATGTTCTAAACCCATTTTTGGGATCAAAATAAAAATTTGAGATCATTTACTATGTCAAAATCATGATTTAAATTTTTCAGACCCAAGACGATCTATTGCTTGCATAATCGACCTTCAATCATCAAAAAAATCTAGAATTCAACTTAACTGATTATCTTACATCAAACTATCAAAATTTCAACTTGGTTAACCATGGTAAACTCATGGTCAAACCTAGTCAAAATTGGTCTCCATGACCTCTAAATGATGCAGAACGCATTCCCATACATGTTTAACCACTTCTCAAAATCAATTAACATGCTTCGAAAACTACAACACTGACTTTTCTTGTCAGATTTCAATTTTCATCCTGAAGGGGGCATGGTATTGCACATCATTCAAAGTCTGTAATCTAAATTTGAAATCATATCTTTCCTCAGTAATCAAGACAATAACCACATCTAGTTGTTGATTTATCAAAAGACCTCATCGCTTGGGGCATATCAGATTCATCGGGATCCATGTCAATCTGGTATTCTCTTAACCTTGTAAACTATATCAATTTTTTACAACCATCAGTTCATTAGTGTTATTTCCTTGTTTCTTCATAACTGAAGGGTTCAGATGTGATACCAATGTGATTATTATCAACAATCAGGTCTGGAATCGGTCACTCACTTCTTCGCAATCATAAGGTTCAAAATCAAGCATTTTGACACTTCTTCACAATCATCAGTTCATTGTTGTTATAGTTAACATTATCTTTGGTCATTCAGGACCTAAATCTTTCAATCAGTTTCTGTCTCATATCATAATTTTTGTTTCATATCAATTTCAATTTCAAACATCAATTTCAACATTGAACACAAACTATCTTTGAACCACTGTGCTTTGCACAGTAATTCAAAGAGGGGCAAAATGTAATACCCAAAAAATGGGCTATAGGTTTATTAACCTCCTACATCTTCAATTCAAATGAAATCGACATTGAAGTCCTAACCTAAGGCACATCTACACATTATCAAAATCCTAATTGATTTTATCATAAATTCTGCATCGAGGAATATTCCTATTTATCCTAATTATCTTTAATTTAATGATTATTTGGCGATAAATCTTATTTATCCTAAAGTTTGATTAATTGAATATTCTAAATATTTAATTAATTATATTTAATACTGCCACTTAATTATTTAATTAGATTTAATTATATTTATTCCTAAATTGTATTATTTAATTCTGGCAATAAATCATTTATCCTATGACTAATTGATTAAATTCTTATTTAATTAATTAAAGTCAATTGTCAAATTTAATAATATAGTTTTTGAATAAAAGTTTGATTTAATAATTGATTGACCCATAAATCGATTGTTTTATTTTTAAATCAGTTAAGTTGAGGAAAAATCACTTTATGTATTTAATTAATTCATAATTAATTATGCACATCCAAAAAGCAGTTAAACTTTAAATCAGAAAATCAATTCAAGTTGTTTTAAAAATAAACTCAACTCTCTTTTGAGATGAAAGCTGATCTCAACTTCTGATTTAAATTAAAAAAGCTGATTTGCATGATTTTGTGAGTTAATCTATCTCTAAATTCTTGATAACTAAAAAATCAACCTGAGTTTATCAAGAGTGATTTATGGCTTTTTCCATGCATCCCCAAAGCCCTAGATTTCTATAAAATCAAGGCTCAGCTCTTCATAATTCATCTCACAAGTTTGCATACTTACTTTGCCAAAATCAATCCATGAATTTGCACAATCACACTAGAAAATTGATATTTGAAGAATTGAAGCTTCTTGCGAATCAACAACTTTTGTGAGATCAATCTTGTTTTCAATTAATGCTAGTTTCATATCATTTAGAATATCATTGTTAGATTAATTACATGTCATATCAATTTTTCATCTAGAATAGATTCATATTAGTTTATTTCATCTTATTGCATAGAAAATCCAAAAATATAGACTAATTTGCATTCATCTCATATCTAGATTCTGCATTCAAATCCTTCATTTAGGTGTCGTCAAGGTCACTGATCTCCGTCCAATCTAAGAATATCATACTTGCACCTACTAGAAGGCAGTAAATCTCCTGGTTAGATTAGTTTCTATTTCACTGTACAATTTTGATTTTAGCTAACCTCTAATGTTTTACTGAAGTGTTGTGTCTATAGCTAGGTACAAAATTCACACACACAACTATAACCTTGTAAACATCTAGTAAAGGATTTATAGTAAAACCTAGTTTGAATAACCCGACATCACTCACATTGAAATATACATTTAAGAAATCACATCCCATTACTTCTTTCAATAACATACATGTTCCTTTTTCCCTTATTATTTCACCTGGAGATACCCTTGAACCCTTAGCATATATTTTCACTAACCATATATCAAAAGAAGTCTACATCCACAAGTACTTTCATTAGAAAGATTTGCATAGAACCATTACTTTCAATTTCATTTAAAATTCACAAGAGATATAAGGTAGGAATTTCTCATTGATTTAACCATATTCAATCCCCTTTTTAGATTCATAATTTTACCCTTCCCTTAAACATAACTTATTTCTTACAATTTCCTTTTACAAACATAATTATAGTTACTGCACATTGCCCGAAGGCATATAGAAAGATTATTACATAAAGTTTCCCAAGGCTCACCATACAACTTTACATCTTGATAACAAAAGATAGAGATACATGATACAAGAACAAAATCTTCACCACTAAACAACTCAGAATCCAAGCCATGACTTGAATCATGAACCATACCTAGAAAGAGATTTTCCACCCAACCATGTGAAACTGAAAAAGTTCCACCCCCCGTGCTAGGAGATAGAACCAAGCTACTCTCAAGACTTTAAGGCAATCTAAGTCTCAAATACCAATAAACCAAAGCTCAAAAGAACAAGAATAAAGAACATAAAATATCATTGTACTATAACACCAAGGTTAAGGTTCTAGGAGACCACCTAAGTGAGTGTCATCACACAACCTATGTATCGGGATCCACCCTGGCAACCATGTAACCCTGGTCCCCCCTTTATGAATAGGGATCCACCCTGGAAGTTATCCCTAGTCCCAGTACTCCAATCAGGTCTATGTGGCCATTATTATGTTTTCTTTCATTATCTATTGAATCCCCCCTTCCCAGGTTAATTTTTAAGGTTATCACTTTTTACAAACCCACCCATAGGATCATCTAGCAACCACTTTAGGGTTTCAACACCTATGGTGAGCCACTAACATAGGGTTCCTATTCCCTTACCCCATCATAATCCAAAGACACAAAATAACACTTCCATGTCCTGATTCATAGGTTTAGGAAACTCCCCTGCGCACTCAAGCCCTCAGAGCGAGTCCTAACCTTAGCCATATACATAACAGGAACCATTGGAAGAATGTATATCACAAGACATCTCAAAGAAAAACATAAAACTTTCCACATGCATAAGTACAACTTTCCAAGGCTAATTTATAGGTCTAAGGAACCCTCCCGTGCACATAGGCCACCTGAGACGAGTCCTAGCCTCATAAACTAAGCTCAAGAATATGCCAAGTGCAAAAACATCAAAAGTATACCATATGACCTCAACACAACAAGTAATAAACATACATAGGGGATACAAACTTCCACATGCATAAACACCTCATTTCATAGCTTATTTTTATAAGTCTAAGAAAAACTCATGTGCCTGAAATTTGGCTAAGTCTGAAATTTTCAAAAAACCAAAAACTATAATTTTCATCTTAACTCCTATGAAGCTAAAAACTATCTCAATCATCCCAGAAGGTACCTAATTCCTTTATACAAGTATAACTTAAAGTATAAGAGCAGTGTTCTATATTAGAGCTTATACTTATACTTATACTTAGATGTTATACTTGGGTATGTGCAGGATCATGGTATGCCAAACTAGGCTCTTAAGTGGCAATAAAAATTCAAAAAATTAGGTTTAGGCAAGTTGACATAAAAAATTGAACAAGTTATAAATATTCTATAAAAAATATGTAAGAAGGGAATCTGTATAAAATTGAATTTATTTTCTAAGATATCAGGCCTTTTTTGAAAAACAATTATTCTATATGTTGAAAATTTCAAATTTCAAAGTAGTAGTACAAAAATTTCAAGAAAAAATAAGAAGTAGGTGTATGTCTAATCACCTTAAACACAATCAAATGATAATTTTTTTTTACAAGATTCTAGATATAAGTAGTAGACTCATGTCCGGATGTGACACATATTTTTTTATAATTTATTTCTAAGTAAATAATTAATTATGATTTTTCTTCTATAACTTTTCTAGAATACAAAAACTCTCGTGTCTGACCATGTTAACTTTTTCTAAACTTTATCAAATTGAAAACTTTTTATATTTTTATTGTAGTATGAAAATCATAGAATGTGACACATGTTTTGTATTTCAAAAATGTTATATAGTTTGAAAGTTATAGCTATTTTTCAATAAGTCTATCAATCAGGACTAGAAAGATAACAAGTAGGTGAATGTTTGACCACATTAAACAAAATCAAATGATAATATTTTTTTATAAGATTCTAGATAAAAGTAGTAGACTCGTGTAAAGATTTGATGTATCTTTTTTTGTATTTTTTTCCAAGTAAATAATTAATTATGATTTTTCTGCTACAAAGTTTCCTAAATATAAAAAGTCTCATGTCAGACCACCTTAACTTAGTCTAAACTTCATCAAATTGAAATTTATTATTATTATTATTGTATTAGGTGGATCATAGAATCTGATGTATATTTCACATTTCAAAAATGCTATATTGTTTGAAAGTTATAGTTATTTTTCAAAGAGTCTATCAATCAGGACTTCTTTTTCACATCGCCACTTTTTGGCATACCATGATCCTGCACATACCCACTTGTATAAATCATGTTTTCCCTCGATTAAGACTAATCTGCTCCATTGATATAGTTTGGTCAGTTGATATACACTTTGGTTGATTGATATAGACTAGTCGGTTGATACTGGTTCAGTCGGTTGACACTGGTTTGATCGATTGACATAGTTTTGGTCAGTTGACACTAACATGCTTGGTTAACACTATACCGACCTTGCTCAATTGACACTAAACTGACCTTGCTCAGTTGACACTAAACTGACTGCCAAAAACTACAAAATACAACTGTCAATTCTGACTTGCGGGTAAAACTAGGCATTATGGGGACTATGGTTGCCTAATCTGGGCATGACCCATTTGAGGTTTCCTAGTTTCCCTTTGGAAATGACCCATCAATCCATCCTATCTATCCAAAAAAAAATTTCTAGATCTGGATGAAGAAATGTGGTGCAAAAATAGATATGAAATTGTAGGGTTGAAACATAAGTTCTAAAGCCTCGAAGAACTCATGGACATTATGGATAAGAAAGGAGATACAAGGAGAATTCTAAGGACCCTACAACCTCTTACAAATGTAGAAATATTCATATACATACAACATGGAAAAATATTTAAACATAATCCTAAACTCCAAATCACTAATATAGGCACAACATATATATGTATAACATAATCATTCTAAAATTTACATAGACAATACAACACATAGAGAGAACACATTCATACACAAAGAGGAAGAATGGAGATTCTTCCCAGTTTAGACCCTACTTTGGGTCCTACAGAGAATCATCTTCCCTTGACTGGAGAATCTCTGTGAAACTACAATCCTTGATTAGATATCCTTCTGAAAATCTTCCTCTGGCAATCAATTCTAGGCAATCCTCACATAGATGACTTCACCAACCAGAGGCTCTCAAATTCACATAAAATTTCACCTAAAATTTTTAGAGAAATCAATTACAAACAACTAAGAAGAAAAAAAATCTTCCCAAAATTATCCCCCACCGCACACAAAATCTTCAATTATTTATCCTCTAACTATGTGGTTGGAGGAGTTGCTTTACGAGAAGCAACTTCTCCAACTTCCATAGTTGGTTGAAGGGCCAACCAAATAATTTCCCGTAAAATAATTAATCAAGGTTTTAATAAATTTAATTAAAATAGTCTCAAAAGAAAATCATAACAAGAAAACTTCAACAAATAACTATCAAGGAAACACATAGCACACATGGAAACTAACTAGCCTAACTTCTAGGAGGTCTCAAGTTCAACTCCCTCCTAGATAGCTAGTTTTAATAAAAATAACTTTTCTTTTATTATTATTATTATTATTATTATTTTAACTTTTATTTAATCCACTTCATTTAATTATTATAAATAACATACCATTTAAACAATCCTTAAGAAACAAACAAATACTATTATTCAAATAAGCATGGGTATATGTGTGTGCACCCACATATACACACACCTATATAACATACAATCAATATACACTTATAATAAATATATATATACTTAACTAATAAGGATAAATCTAACTCACATCATAAATCACAAAATGACATCAAATCATAATTCACAAGACCACATCACATAGTGCATTCAAATCCCCCAACTAGGGTAATCTCCTAAGCAGAAATCTAAGTCCATGGTAACCTTGAGAGTAATCTTGGTAATACCTCCACACAACAATAGTTCAAGGATTTTGAAGGCATGCTTAGACCTATGTAGCTAGGTGGAGTCAATGCTTGGTACCTGCATCCTGCAACACCAACTGACATGGATCGTGTGGACCTCTTGTAGGAGTAACTACGATTGCCTCCCCTCATCCTACACTCACATCAGATAGTGAAATCCACAAAGCATAATTGGATTAGTGTGATTAGTACCAGAATAATCTCTTTTCCATATTTGTATAACAAATATAAACCATCTATTAACTTTCACAAACCCATTTAACCATCATGCATGTACTCAAAATGTCCCTTTATCAAATCAAGATAAACAGATCATATAACCCTAAATGCATTAATCATATCTAATCCCAAGTAACATTATTAGAGAAGGTAACCCATCAAACCCTTATGTGATTATAATCAATTAACCTAAGGTACACATAAATAATAATAATGAACATTTTGCATAAAAGAATATACGTCTCTCAGGTGATCCTTTCAACATTAAGGTCCTAAACTATCATTGACAAACAAGAAGATGTATAGTAACATACCTACATAAATATTATTATTCCCACATTAAAATATGAAGTTATGGTAAGTTGGAAGAGGTTCGGCTTAAGAAACCATCTCAAGAAGGATCATTCTCACATATAGTTCTTCCTAATTTCTAGTGAGCATAACCAAGACTTGATAGGTTTGGAGGGGCATTACAACATGCGTGCATTATATATATTATACGTGCTTTTATATATATATATATATATAATAAGCACTTATTATATGTGTGTGTGTGTGTGTGCACGCGTGTGTGGGTGTGCTTATATATATAGCGTGATACACACACACACACACACATATATCTATATATATATACATGTATATATCTACTATGGTTCCTAATAGCATTGTTCCAGTGTTGAAACATGTTCCTAATTTCTCTAGCTTTATGTATTGTTCCAGTGATGGTTGCACTGACATATTACATTTTTTCTTGGAAAGGTGTGACAAAAAAGAGCAGTGTTCCATATTATGATGTAGATGCTAAGGTACTAGGAGCAGGACCATATCTAATTGATTAATAATAACCAATAGCATCCTTTTTGGAACTATAACTCAAATTGTGTTGGCCCCCATTGAATAACCCCATTGTTGATCCTATTCCACATGAAAATCAAGTAGAAGAACCTTTATATATATATATATATATATATATACACCGAGAGTAATCCTTATATATAAAATAGGTACCTTGAGATTACTCTCAATGTATTATATATATATATATATATATATATATATATATATATATATATATATATATATATATATATATATATATATATATATATATATATATAGATATATATATACACCGAGAGTAATCCTTATATATACACTCATATATATATATATACATACATATATATATATATATACATATATATATGTATATATATATATATATGTACATATCTATATATATATATATATATATATATATATATTGATGTAGGAGCATCTTAGGTGTAAGAGCAATCTTGCATCACCCAAAAATATTTTTTGTTTTTATATAAGGGCTATCTTGTGTAGAGGTTCTATTTATGGAAACTTGCTATTTTTAGTAAGTTGGTCATACAATCTTGGCATGTTCTGATTTCAGAGGTGGAGGTTCATTTTGGTCATATCAACCTGCCAGTAAAGTTTCATTGCTAGATCAAGTCTAGTTTTGAAGATATTGAAAATTTTTGGTATTGGTAACTGGGTATAGAAACTTTGAACTCAGTTTTGAAGGCTTTAGAGACCCCGAATGAGGTCAAAACTTTGGCTGACTGGAGCTTGCACAAGTTAGGCACTGTAGAGCTCCTCATGCCCTTTCCGAATTGGAGTCATAATAGTCAATCGGGTCAATGGGTGATGACTTATGGTCTCTAGAAGTTGGGCCACCTGAAATGGCAAAAAATAAATTTCCTTCAAAATTTCTGTTCAGGTTTCAAAAGTTATTTTGAGCCAACTTTGATGTAATAAATTGAAAAATAAAACAATTCTAAGTTTGGTCAGCCTTGTGGGCTAAATTTCTAGAACCTTCTCGGGCGGTGGAAATTGTCTATATAAAGAAGGCCCATAGTGTTGTCTAGGGCAGTTCTAGGTAAATCTGGGTAATGATTCGAGGCTTTATCCTACAGAAAATTATAGGGGAAATGCCAATGTGGCTTTGCGTATTGTAATTCTAAAAGTTTGTAATTCCACATTTGTGGAGATAATACGAAGCTCATTTTCTGTACTTGTAAATTGTTGTTGTTTCTCTGTTTCTGTTATGTGTTTGTGGTATTAAGGGGAGCGCCCTTCATCAAGTGGTATCAAAGTAGGAGTTCCTGAGTGTGTAAATAGATTATTGATTATGAGATAGTTTGCACCAGGACCATGGTTAGGGTTTTAGCCATAAGCATGAAAATGCCTCCATGAAGGGAACGTGGTGGAAGAGCTAGTGTTGTGACACCTGAAGTTAGAGCTCTCCAAAGACAAGTGCGAGAATTCCAGGAAGAGATTCATAGAGAAATGAATCTTAATGTTAGAGACCAAAGTGAGGATGAAGCCGAAGAAGATGGAAATTCTAATCAGGAAGGAGAAGTCAAAGTTTTGAATCAAGAAGAAGAAAGACTTTTTCAGGCCATTTCCAAGATTGGGAAAAGACCTAAGATTGAGGTTCCTACATTTTTAGGGAATCTTAATCCAAAAGAATTGATCGACTAGATCAATGAATGGGAAGAATATTTTGAGTATGAAGATATTAAGGATCTTGATAGGGTCAAATTTGTGAAGGCCAGACTAAAAGGTCACGTGAAGATCTGATGGCAAGAGATTCAATTAGAGCGAAATAGAAGAGGGAAAGATAAAATCACAAGATGGGATTAGATGGTGGATAAATTGAAGTGATAGTTCATTCCTATTGATTATGAGCTTGACCTACTGAAGAAAATGCAAAGTTTGAAGCAAGCAAGAAGATCTATTCAAGAGTATATGGAGGAGTTCTATCGAATCCTCATCAGAACAGGCCATGTAGAAGCTGATAAGGAGAAAGTTACTCATTACCTCAATGGGTTGAGGCCAAGAATTCAGGAGGAGTTGAATTTGGTTCAAATGAATAGTATTGAAGAGGTATACCAGTTTTCCCTAAAAGTAGAGGAAAAGTTGAACAAGAAGTTTGAGAGTAGACAAAACGGAAGAGGTCATGGTGGAAGATCTAGTGGATGGTCATATGGTGGCCAAAATGAAGATCTGAAAAAGAAGGATGAGGCTAGTAGTAGCCAGAATTAGAGAGTAAATAATTCCAACCACTTCTAGGATCAAAGTAATAGAGATCAGAGAGGAAGAGGAAGAGGAAAAGGATTTGGAAGATGAGGCTTCCATGGAACATGTTTTCACTATGGAGAAGAAGGTCATAGGGCATTTGAATGTCCTCAATGCCAAGGAAGGACAGACAGGAGAAACAAAGGCTAGGCTAGGGTTGCACATATAGATGAAGATTCTAGATCATCACATTCTGAAAATGTTGAAAGACGAGAAATGCTAATTAACAGAAGAGTCCTACTGAGTGGTGAGAATGAACCTAAACAAAGGAGGAGCTTGTTTTGCACTAGATGCAAGTGTGAGGGTAAGTGTTGTGATATGATTATTGATAGTGGAAGCACTGATAATTTGGTGTCAGAAGAGATGGTGACAAAGTTGAAGCTCAAGAGACATAAACACCCACATCCATACCAGATTGCCTGGGTACAAGATGACCACAAGGTCATGGTTAATGAACAATGCCTAAGGAAATTCAATATTGGCAGATACCATGATGAGGTACTATGTGATATCATATCTTTGGAAGCATGTCATATGTTGTTGGGTAGACCATAGAAGTTTGAAAAGTGTGTTGTACATGACGGTTGTGCAAATACCTATTCCCTGACAAAGGATGGAGTGAGACATAAGCTAAAGCCATTGAATGACACAAAAGAAAAGGTATGTGGTAGTGCAAGAATAACTTTTGTTGATGGAAGAAAATTCCTAGATGGTATGAGGCATGAGCATGTGTGTTTTGCTTTAATTCCAAAAGCTAGTAAAGAGGAAGTAGAAGATGTACCTATAAAAGTTGCAGATTTGTTGAATGAGTTTCAAGATATTATATCTGATAATGTACCTGATGGATTACCACTAGTAAGGAATATCATTCATCAGATGCACCTGATTCTAGGAGCTAGTTTTCCAAATAAGGTAGCACACAGAATGACACCAGTAGCAAGTGAAGAGTTGAATAGACAAGTACATGAGTTGTTATAGAAAGGGTTGATTCGAGAGAGTTTGAGTCCATGTGTTGTACTAGTAGTATTAGCACCAAAGAAGAATGGAGAATGGAGGATGTGTATAGACTCTAAAGAAATAAACAAGATCACAATTAAGTACAGGTTTCTATTTCCATAGATGGATGATATTATGGACTATTTGAGTGGAGTTTTATATTTCTCAAAGATAGATCTGAAGAGTGGATATCACCAAATTTGGATCAGAGAAGGAAATGAATGGAAGACTTCTTTCAATACAAAGGAAGGACTATATGAGTGGTTAGTCATGCCTCTTGGGCTAACCAATGCACCGAGCACATTCATGCAGCTCATGAATGAGGTTCTGAAAGAATTTATGGGTAAGTTTGTCATTGTTTACCTAGATGATATTTTGATCTTTAGGAGGACATTGGAGGAGCATATGATGCATATTTGTATGGTGTTTGATAAGTTAAGAGATGAGAAACTATTGATTAATTTGAAGAAGTGTAGTTTTGTGAAGGAGGAGTTAGTGTATTTGGGATTTGTAGTTTCAGTAGAAGGTCTAAAAATGGACCCAAAGAAAGTGCAGGCTATCCTTGAATGGCCTACTCCAAGGAGTGCTACTAAGGTAAGATCTTTTCATGGTTTGGCTAGCTTTTACAAAAAGTTTATCATAAATTTTAGCAGTATTTGTGGACCCTTGACTGAAACAATGAGAGGGGGTAGAAAAGAGTTTAAGTGGACTAATGGGGCAGATAAAAGTTTTAAACTATTGAAACAGAAAGTTACAGAACAACTTGTTTTAGCACTTCCAGATTTTAATAAGGTGTTTCAAGTAGACTGTGATGCTAGTAGTACTACAATAGGAGCTATTATGAGCCAAGAAGGTAAACCTATTGCTTATTTCAATGAAAAGCTAAATGATGCCAAGAGAAAATATTCTATTTATGATCAGGAATTTTATGCTATAGTTCAAGAATTGAAGAAGTGGAGACACTATCTACTTCCTAAGGAATTTTTTTTGTATACTAGTCATCAAGCTTTGCAATATTTGAATAGTCAAGGAAAGTTGAATCAGAGGCATTTGAAATGGGTTGAGTTTTTGTAGAGTTATATATTTGTTTTGAAACACAGGAGTGAAAAGTCTAATAGGGTTGCAGATGCGCTTAGCAGAAGGCAACTATTGCTGATAGAAATGCAGATTAAGGTGGTTGGGTTTAAGAAACTCAATAATTTGTATCCAGATGATCTTGATTTTGGTGAAGCTTGGAAATCTTGTAAAGAACCTGTTACACTAGATAGAATGAAGTGGTTGGATTTTATCATTCAGGATGATATGCTATTCAGAGGGAGTCATTTGTGCATTCCACAAAGTTCTATGAGGGAGAATCTCATCAAGGAAAAGCATACCGGAGGATTGGCTGAACATTTTGGTTGTGATAAAACCCTTACTTTGGTTAGTGAGAATTATTATTGGCCATAGTTGCAGCAAGATGTCAAGAAGTTTGTACAAAGTTGTAGAGTATGTCAGATGGAAAAAGGAGTGAAGTAGAATACAGGTTATATCAGCCATTACCTGTACTAGAGAAACCTTGGGAGGATATCACTATGGATTTTGTTCTTGGTTTACAAAGGACTCGATGGGGACAGGATTCAATTTTTGTGGTGGTTGATAGATTTTCAAAGATGACACATTTCATTCCCTGCAAGAAGACTAATGATGTTGTTCATGTTGCTGAATTGTTTTTCAGAGAAGTAGTGAGACTACATGGTTTGCCAAAGACCATAGTTTTAGATTAGGACACTAAGTTCATTGGATATTTTTGGTGCACATTGTGGAAGAAGTTGAAGATAGATTTGAAGTTCAACTCATCGTATCATCCACAGACTAATGGATAGACATAGGTGGTGAATAGGAGTTTGGGAAATTTGTTGAGATGTTTGGTTGGAGATAAGACAATAGGATGAGATTTGATTTTACCATAGGTAGAATTTTCTTACAATAATTATGTCAATAGGAGCACTAGTATATCATCATTCTAGATTGTATATGGGAGTAGTCCAAGAAATGCATCTAAGCTGAGAAAGATAGATACAGGAGAAATAAGTAGTGCTGAAGCTGATGATTTTGAAAAGCATTTGAAGAACATCCATGAGAAGGTGAGGAAGCATATTACCAAGATGAATGCATAGTATAAAGCTAAGGTAGATGAGAAAAGGAGGCATAAGGAATTTCAAGTTGGAGATGAAGTCATGGTTCATTTGCAAAAGGAGCGATTTCTAGTTGGTACATATAACAAGCTAAAAATGAAGAAGTTTGGGCCATGTAAGATACTGAAGAAGCATGATTTAGGAAATTCATATGAGGTTGAGTTTCCTACTAAGATGAATATTTCACCAATTTTTAACATCTCAGATTTGACAGAGTATCATGAAGGAGGTGTTGAAGATGATATCACAGTAGCATAGTGGAATATTCCAGCAACCAGTTCAGCTACCAAGGAGATTGAGGATATACTGGACAATCATGTTGGTAGAAGCACAAGGAATAGGACATATGAAGAATATATGGTCAAGTGGAAAGGATGACTTGTTGAATATTCATCATGGCTGACAAAGGAGGAGGTTAACCATCTTGGTTTTCCTCTGCACACCCAAGTCATGATAGGGTCACTTCTCAAATTACCCCAGGTGTCTGATGCAGAAGCATCCTGGGTGTAAGAGCAATCTTGCATCACCCAAAAATATTTCTATTTATTTTTCAATAAGGGCTATCTTGTGTAGAGCTTCTATTTATGAAAATTTTCTATTTTTAGTAAGTTAGTCATACGATCTTAGAATATTCTGATTTCAAAGGTGGAGCTTCATTTTGGTCATATCAGCTTGCCAGTAAAGTTTCATTGCTAGATCAAGTCTAGTTTTGAAGATATTGAAAATTTTCAGTATTGGTAGCTCGATACAGAAACTTTGAACTCATTTTTGAAGGCTTTAAAGGCCTTGGATGAGGTCAAAACTTCAGCTGACTAGAGCTTGCATGAGTTAGACACTATAGAGATCCTCGTGCTCTTTCCCAATTTGGGTCATAATAGTCAATCGGGTCAATGGGTGATGACTTATGGTCTCTGAAAGTTGGGCCACCTGAAAGGGCAAAAAATAAATTTCCTTCAAAATTTCTGTTTAGGTTTCAAAAGTTATTTTGAGCTGACTTTGATGTAATAAATTGAAAAATAAAACAATTCTAAGTTTGGTCAGCCCTATGGGCTAAATTTTTGGAACCTTCTCGGGTGATGGAAATTTCCTATATAAAGAAGGCCCATAGTGTTGTCTAGGGTAGTTCTAGGTAAATTTGGGTAATGATTTGAAGCTTTTTCCTATAGAATATTGTAAGGGGAATGCCCATGTGGCTTTGCGTATTGTAATTCTAAAAGTTTGTAATTCCACATTTGTGGAGATAATATGAAGCCCATTTTCTATTCTTGCAAATTATTGTTGTTTCTCTATTTATGTTATGTGTTTGTGGTATTAAGGGGAGCACCCTTCATCATATATATATATATATATATATATATATATATATATATATATATATATATATATATATATATATATATATATATATATATATATATATATATATATATATATATATATATATATATATATATATATATATATATATATATATATATTGTTAGGAATGGGAACACTAAGAGGTGGTGGGGGTGAATTAGTGTTCTACAATATTAATGTTTTTCTACTTCTTTAAACTTAACCCAATTTCTTGTATACTGAAATGAATATCAAAGTAAATAAGAATTCAACCATAACACATAACACCATAGATGATTATAGGGAAACCTTGGCCAAAGGAAAAACCCCGATGGGAATTAATACCCACTAATAATTGTACTATGTATAATGAACCTGTTAATGTTCCTCTTCCCTATTAGGAGCAGTCTTTACAATGCTTATTATAATGACCTGGTGAAAGGTCAGTTCTTATTAGGAGTCTTGAAGTAAAAAACCCTGTTAGGGGTGAGGAATCACTATCCAAGAGCTCACTACTCAATAGGGAAAGCTACAACCTCCTGGATATCATATACTCACAATATCTGTAAGGGTGAACTATTGTGTTGACACTATTGTTTGATCAGTTCCTTTGATGCACTAATGCTTTAACCTCTTGTAAAGCTCTATAACATTCTTACTGCTCTTAACACATACTTCACATACTTCTTCTCTTCCATTATATCTTCTATCAAATCATACATGCTCAATTAAAAAGGCACATGCCTTATTTATAAGTGCAACCAAAACTATTTACTAAGTCGGCCTATAACCTATTACATACAACGCTTCCAAATGAATTGGCTCAAGCGTGTTTACATACATTTCTATTAACATGTTTAAAACACATTTTTAATAGGTGCATAGCCTTTACAAAACAAAATAATAAGCGCTAATCAAAATATTTCCTATTGGTTGCATGCTCTATTAAGTTCTGCTACTCACTATCTGTGTCACTTCAACTCACTGTAACTTCTTCATACTATCACATTTGAAAATGTGTTCTTATACTTAGCATTATTACATACTCAAAATATTATCTTCAATGGTTCATATCAAAACTCAATCATACACACATGCACTGATGCTTTGTTCATTAGGTGCTTCACTAACTATCCTATTTTCCATACTGAGCCAATTTATGATCTTCCATGTTATTGTGCTGATCTCAAAACTTCATTTGACTTTGTTTCCATAATGAAAACACTAAACTTAGTCATATACACTAGTATAGTCAACTTTCCAACAATCTCCCCCTTTGTCATTAATGGAAACAACAAAATATGGTGAAGTTGCTAAACTACATCTTTACACAAAACTTTCTATCTTTTATCTTATCCTTTTTGTACATCATATATTCTTCTATCTCCCCTTTTATATATACTCTACTCTCATTTATATCATATACACTACTCCCATATTACTCTACTCCCCCTTTAACATTAATGACAAAGGTGCTCAAAAAATGAATCTTCAAATACTTACATAGAAAATACATCATGGTATGCAATCTAAAGGTTTGCAATTTCTTGCTGCCAAAAAACCTTTAGTGTATCAATTGTCTGTAGATGGGCCCATAATGCATAGGTTATCTTCTCCATCCTTTCAAAATCTTTACATGGTCCTTGATCATATGTCACAATTGTGGCATCTATCTCCTTGATGTTCTGATTCAACACATCTAGAGAGGGTGCTAGTGCATGTCTCAATTGTTCTTGTCTAGTTCTTATCTTAGCAATCTCCTTTTCTGGCTTCTCAATTTTGTCCAATTGTCCTTGATAGACATTATTGCACATGTTGATATCTTGAGTGGGATCTACCACTGATATGCTCATAGATGCCACCATAGATTCAACTTCCTGAATCTTCTTTGAAAGGTTTGAAGTAAGTTTGTCTTTATTCATATAGTCAACAATTACTTTCCTTTCTTTTGCTACTAACTCCTTCAGTATAGCTTGACCAACCTTAAGATAATTGAGGTCAAGTGAGAAATTTGCTATCAATTCACCCAGCCTTTTATTCACATATTTCTCTTCTACAATCTTAGATGCTGATTCTTCAAGACTTGAGAAATTTTCTTTGAAGCTTGTCAGGATGGTGCTGACATCATCTACTGAATAAACACTTGATACTTTCTTATCTCTAGGCAATAGATTTTTTAGTATGTTGACTGATTCAACAAACAGGGGATTTCTCATAATTTTTTTCTCTTTTGGTTTTTCCATGGATAATACACTTATCTTTATTAAATCTTCTTCTCCCCAAGAATCTAGACTGGTTGTATTAGGGGTCAAACTTGACAACAATGAAACTGATGTCTTAGGAGTAAGGAGTGAGCTTTGACTTACTTCCATAACCTCAATCTTTACCTTCATTGGAATCTCAAATGAAGGTTCTTCTTTATGTTCTTCTTCCTTCTCACTTACAGGTTCATCTTCCTTCTCACTTTCTTGTCTGGTCAAGTCTTCAACTTGAACTTCTTCTTGCTGCTTAGGTTTTTCTTTAGCGCATAGAATCTCTACTTCCTCAGTACTCACAAAAGCTTCCTCAAACTTGTCTAAGTCTTTGTCTGTTGCCACCATTGATATCTTAACATTATCAATCTTGATAGTTTCATCCTTTGCTTTAGGTATGGGCGCAGACTCTTGTGGACTTTTCATAGGCACATTGGGAATCTCTGCTAATTTTTCTTGCTCGAAGGAGACTTGAGTTGCAGGCATAGAAGACAGATACATGTGTCTTTCCAAAAATACCTTCTCAAATTCCTTTTCTATCTCCTTTGCAACCAATTCATACTCTTTGTTCATAATCTATAGAGCTCTAGTTTTGGTTCTTAGGTGAGGCTTCACCAAATTCAAAAATAAATTTTTCTCTTCCACTGAATAGACATGAATGTTATCATCTAGTGTCTTTTCCCTTATCCTGAAATCCTCTTCTATGGCTTATCTCTTCAAAGAATCTAGAATGTTCCATACATTATCCAGAATGGCTATTTTAAGTTCCAAAACTTTCTTCTTAAGCTTAATCATGTACTTGATAATCATATTGTAGATTTCTGATTCATCAATTTCATGATACTTATCATAGACTTTTTCTATTTGATCAATCATGCCTTCTTCTACTACTCTTGTTTTCAACACTTCAAGATTCAGTCTAAATCCTACCTCAAGAGGTGCTTGAGTGTTTCTTCTTTGGATTCTTGTTGATCTTGATGATGGATGGCTTGCAATGATTTTCTTCTTCCTTTTAGGCATCTTACTTAGCTTAGGAGGTGGAGTGGACTCTAGATCAATTGTGGTTGTGGGCATAGATGTGATTTCTTCTATATTTTTCTTCTTTTCCTTAGGATCATAAGATTTCTCTATTTTCACTTTATAAGAGGGTGCGCTCTCAAGTTGCATTGCAATCTTGGCTTCCCTAGATTTATCCAAGTCTTCTTGTGTAACACCATGAATTTTCAAAATGTTTGAAGTTATCTTGTAGGATTCTTTTCTTTTTGTTGTTGAACTGTATAAGATAGAGTCTACTTGTCTTGTCATTTCTTCATAAGTACCCCATCTTGGTTCATTGGGATCCTTAGGTGTTGATAGGAGGACTTGTGCATATGCTTCAAGAATGTTTTCCTCCACTTCATAACCAAGTGGATGAATCCACTTAGTCCTAGGCTCCACTACTTCCATATATGTGATATCAGTCTCCACCATGAACCATACACTATCCTTATATTTCTCCACTTTACTCTTAGGTATCCTATAACTTCTCTCCATCTCAATTTTGAAGGTCTTAATCTCCAATTCTATGAAGTCTTTCAAGGTTCTCTCTGATGTTTCCTTGAATGAGATTTGTGGAAATGTAGGTAAACTCTTATCAAGATATAGATCAGAGAATTTGCCGACTATATGAAAGTATATATAGATGATCAATGATCCAAACCTGAATGTTTTTATCTTATCATGCTTGATAGCCCTTATATTATCCAATAACTATGTGCACAAGATTTCACAGAGGTTGAACTCTCCATTTTCCTTCACTATTCTTATGGCTGCCAAAATAGTTGTTGCTGACACACTGTTCACTCTGTTAGCATGCTGAACTTGTATCCAAGTATCATCGCCATGATTTTGATATCCTTCTCCTCAATGGGCTCAATTGTCATGCCACGCTTATCACTCATGGTCTTACAAGCCTGTTCAACTTATTTTCTAACATCTTTACTAGTAGGAAGAATGACACTGATCTTAGGAAGTCTGGTCATCTCATGAATGAGATTAGTAGTTATCTGGACATGGACTTCTCCAATCCAAAACAAGTCATCATGTATTCTGCTAAGCAATATTTTAATCCATTCAGATTCATAGAACTCATATGCAGTTGCATACTCTATGATAGGGTTGTTTTCTAAGTGTGCAAACTCATCCATGAATGTCATGTCTAGATTCATCATTGTTTCAAGGTATGACCTAATCCTGTCCAATCCTACAAATTCCTTCTTACAGTATATATATGTGTGTATATCTTCTACGTGCATTACTCCCATCAGAGTTCTAGAGAATTCTCCTTCTAAGTCATCTAACACTCACTTAAAAGGATATTTCTTGAATATATATCTCTTCCTCTCTGTAATATCAAATATAATTGGAATGGCCATTACTTACTTGATTAATTCTTAAATAGGTTTCCAAATGATTTCTAAACCATCACGTCTAAACAAGGGTTTCATAACCAACTTAAACTTCTTTTTGCTTAATGAAATCAACTGCAATCTATCAACACTAACTACTTGATCTCATGTGCTCTCCAAGGGCTCGATCTTGAATGCAAATGTGTGGATAATGGATCTCCGGTGACTATTAAAACAACTTCCTACAATTAATGCTTGCCACCATAATACAAAATGCAACAGAGAATTCCAATCTTCATTTTCACTAACAATTAGACAATGCACTCTTGCGTGCTGCATCAACTAGAATCCAAACAACTATAACCAAAGGCACATACTTTGAGGGTAAGTATACCAGATGCACAGGGATCTAGAGATAATCTAGCTCCCCCTATGACCATGAGGGTCATTTATCCAGAAGTAGAAGGTGCATCCATTACGAATGCATCTACTACATAGTCATCAACATTATATTTCTTTACTTCCTTCCAAATCAAGCTCACATCTACTGTATCTTTCACAAACTTGACTTCTCCAAATTCATCAAATATTGATTTTTGAGACTCATTAGGTCTTTCTTTTCTTTGCACTTGTGATCTGCAAAACCTTGAGATGTCTCTAGCCTTGTTACAAGTGTGACAAATAATTGGAGGCCTTATATTCCTTGACGCATTAATGTGAGTTACCATACTGGATTGTCTAGTTGTGTGACCATTATAATTTCATATCTGACATGTGATGTTCTGAGGACCTCTAACATTTTTCTATGGTTGATTTCTTTGATTTGATCTACAATTCATATCTTTATGACCAAATTTATTGCATGAATAACAATAACCATTGAAAGGTCTTACCTCTTTACAATCTCTTGCTATATGTCCATGCTTGTTACAAGCATAACAAGTTTTTTTTACTGGCTTGCGTTCATCCTTAGATGATTATGCTTTAGCTTCAGTCTAATTTTTAGTCTTCCTGGCTTATGTAGACTCTTCAAGAGCTTTCATTATTTCTCGCATAGCATCAATCTGAACTTGAGTTTCATTATTTCCAATACTAGTGGTATCTCCTTTTAACTTCCATGCATACAACTGTGACTCTATTAGATCCTTAGTTGTGTGCAATTTTTCAATATGATTCTTTGCCTCAGTCAATTCAGATTCCATCTTTTTCTTGATGTTTTCTAAATCCAAGATTTTTAGATTTGTTTTCATAATTTCTTCATCTAGTTGTTTGTTTTCTTTGACGACCTTATCATAGGCTTCTTGATTATTGATTAAATTTTCATCCAATTCTTTAATTTGATCCTTTAGAGACATGTTTTCTTCATTCATCTTTTTGACCATTTTTCCCAAATCATTTTTTGAACAATCTTTCAAGTCTTTTCTCAGTTTCTTGATGAATACTTGTAAACCAATGAACTTCAATTTTAGTTCTTCAATTTCCTTTTCAGCTTTTTCAAGATCTTCAAGAGCTACTTCAAGATTCTTCTTCACATGTTTCATTTCATCTATATCCATGATCTCCTCAAGTGGTTAAACTTATCTTAGAGGACCAAAGCTTTGATACCAATTGTTAGGAATGGGAACATTGAGAGGGGGGGGGGGTAAATCAGTGTTCTACAATATTAATGTTTTTTTGCTTCTTTAAAATTAACCCAATTATTTATATATTGATATGAATATCAAAGAAAATAAGCATTTAACCATAACAAATAACACTGAATATGATTACGGGGAAACCTTGGCCAAAGGAAAAACCCTGTTGGGAATCAATACCCACTAATAATTATACTATGTACAATGAACCTGTTAATGTTCCTTTTCCCTATTAGGAGCATTCTTTACAATGCTTAGTACAATGACCTGGTCAAAGGTTGGACCATGTTAGGAGTCTTGAAGTAGCAAACCCTATTGGGGGTGAGGATTCACTATTCAAGAGCTCACTGCTCAATAGAGAAGGCTATAACCTCCTGGATATCAGATACTCACAATATCTGTAAGGGTGAACTAATGTCTTGACACTACTATCTGATTAGTTCCTTTGATGCACTGATGCTTTAACCTCTTGTAAAGCTCTATAACATTCTTACTGCTCTTAACACATAATTCACATATGCTCTTCCATTATATCTTCTATCAACTCATACATGCTCAATTACAAAGGCACATGTCTTATTTACAAGTGCAACCAAAACTATTTACTAAGTCAGCCTATAACCTATTACATACAATGCTTCCAAATGAATTGGCTCAAGCGTATTTACATAAATTTCTATTAACATGTTTACAATACATTTAAAATAGGTGCATAGCCTTTCCAAAACAAAATAATAATCACTAATCAAAATCTTTCCTACTGGATGCATGCTATGTTCTGTTCTGTCGGTCACTATCTATGTCACTTCAACTCACTGTAACTTATTCATACTATCACATCTAAAAATGCATTCTTAGACTTAGCATTATTACATACTCAAAAGCTTATCTTCAAGGGTGCATATCAAAACTCAATCATACACATGCACTGATGCGTTGTTCATCAAGTGCTTCACTGACTGCTCTTTTTTCCATACTTAGCCAATTTCTGATCTTCTAAGTTATTGTGCTAATCCAAAACTTCATATGACTTTGTTGCCATAATGACAACACTAAACTTAGTCATATACACTAGTATAGTCAACTTGCCAACATACACACACACACACACACACACACACACATATATACATATAGATATACATATACACACACATATATATATATACATATACACACACACATATATACATACATACATACATATATATATATATATATATATATATATATATATATATATATATATATATATATATATATATATATATATGTATATGTATATATATATATATATATGTATGTATGTATGTATGTATGTATGTATGTATGTATGTATGTATGTATGTATACACACACACACATATATATATATATGTATGTATGTATACACATATATATATATACATATACATACATACATACATATATACACACACACACGTGTATATGTATATGTGTGTATGTGTATATATATATATATATATATATATATATATATATATATATATATATATATATATATATATATATATATATATATATATATATATATATATATATATATATATATATATATATATATATATATATATGTCAAGATTAATCTTTCTCGAGGTGCCTATTTTCTTCAAATTGCAAGGTGCAATAGGCACCTCGAGAAGGATTACTCTCGATGTATTATATATCCGATCACTTTTAACCTTGCCTTTTCTTGAAAGTTTAGGAAAGTTTCTTGAAAATTGTCTTTGCCAATTATTCTACTAACCATTCTAAGCTATTTGTCATAAATTTGAAAACATTTCATTTGAAAATAGTTGTACATAATTCTTATAGATAAATAAAAATCTATTAATCTGAGAAAGAAAAGTAATTTGAGCTCCTCTTTATGAGACAAAATTAACATGCAAGGCTCCTTGTCAAATCAAATAAATTTTCCTTCTACATTTGGTTTTATTTATTATATATTTTTATAAAAATAAATAAATAATGTATAGAATATATATTTTTTAATATTTTTTTTTATGCATGGGGTATCCCGACAACCTAGCCCAGTAGTCTTTATCTTGGATACCCATGTGAGGAAAAATAAATTAATAATTAATGAGTGAAAGAAAAAAATTATGAAATTTAACTAATATTTATTTTTTAGAATATTTTATTATACAAAATAATCTAAAAAATGTGATGAATATTTCCTTTCAATTATATTTAAAATTTGATATCTAGATATTAATACAAAACTGATAATTCAATGAAAATGCAGAAATATAGTATATAATCTTATAGTTTTCAAATCTCATAAGAGTAAGAATAGGACATGGAACCAAAAAATACAAGATTGCTTTAATTAGGTATCCAAATTGCAAAAATTAGAATCTCAAGTAAGATTGAAATTGTCTCAGTTCATTTTTCTTATCCCATAATTTAATTACTTAAATAAATTTCATAAGTAAATTTAAATAGTAAGATAAATTTATTTAATTATACCAACACCCCCCTTGTAATTGCAACTTAAGAAAAATTTCATAAATTAAATAAGTTTCAATAACTAGGTTTGATTAGGTACCCATTTATAATAATGATGTCCCTCAAAAGAAGAGAAGTTTAAAATCTATAAGACAAACCCCCTTCAAGGGAGACAAAAATAAAAATAAAAATGATAAATAAATATAAAGTTGTGTACCTTGATTTGATGTTGAGATGTGAATAATATCCATTCATAAGAACAAAACTGTGAAGATTAATTAACATTTAGTATAAGGCAATTTGGGATAATAACCAAGGTGAATGAGATACAATAGTCAAGATCATTTACTATACATGTTCAAAATCTTGGGCACAAGAGACTGACTTGCAAGAAATATAAATAAAGTTCATGCAAGGGTAGATTAAGGACATCAAGGTGAGATAAATGTGACATTTTTAAAAGTTTATAAAGATTAAATATATATGGAACCAAAATAGATGCATGAGACAAAGATGAAAATGCATTGGTGGAATTTATTGTGTAGTTATAAATGCATTATTTTTTAAAATGTTTAATTCAATATGTCATCACACTTGAATAAGCTTCTTTAGTTCAATATAAATTATAAATGTCTATAAATTTTGAATATTTGCAAAGATATTTATCATCCATTTCAACTATGAATTTATGCTAGAAAGATCTTGACAAACTATTATGATTGTTAGTATTGTGTTATTGTTAATTTCACTTTTTTTGTTTTTCATTTTTTTTCACAAATTAATTATACTTTTTATTTTACATGTAAAATCATAGGCTCAAAACAATCAACAAACCAATAACCTAGACTAGAAACAATCAACTTAAACCACACACAAAAAGTAAATCTAGACTATCTAAACACATAATTTGGTATAAGGTTAAATGATCAGTTACTCAAATAAAAAAACAAATATGAAAATCAAGTGTGACTCTGTATACAAGCATTATAATCTATCACATGTTAGATATAGGAGGCATTTGGGGGGGGGGGGGGTGGGGTGAATCAGTGTAAATAGGTAATGAACCAATTCAACCAAAAATCTGATTATGCTTTAAACAACTTCCATACAACCAAACATGCAAGTGTAACTATGCAATAGAAGTAAAATAATTCAAGCATCCACAAAGAACAACACATAACACTACTATTTTTATCATGGAAACCCTTGTAAGAGGGAGAACACCACAGTGGGGATGAAACCCATGAATCTCTTTACTTCAGTTAAAAGAGTTTTCCTGTTAGGAGCTTAAGATACCATATTAAGGGTTCATCCTATAAGGAGTGACTGGTACCTTATTAGAAGTACCAAAAGCCTTGTTAGGGTCTACCAAGCAAGAGGATTAAGAAATACAGTTAAGAAGTTACATTGTTAAAGGATTTATACAAAAAGACTTTTTAATGTCCACCTTGTTAAAGGATTTAACTTGCTAACCTATCAAGTTAGCCTTGAGTACTGAACTCAAATAGTTGATCTGGAAATGGCACTACTTTCCTCTTAGATCCACTGCAATCTCTAAAATATGGCATATTGTACTTCCTCTTTCCTTGATTATAACAACCAAACTCATGACCACAACCCTAAATCATGTGATTTAGTTCACCTTTATATTGTTGTTCATAAGTCAGTTAAGACTTAAAAAACATTTTACAAGTTGGTCTATAATATTGATCCAACTTATGGAAAATCACGCCAATCATACTCAACATGTCAGCCCAAAATGTATTACCCAAAACATATTGACATGTTGGCCCAAAAATCAACCTCTTTGATCATTTGATCATTAAGACCAATCGGTAATATAACTGGTTCACACTAAACATATCACCAAAATACTAACTCAGCCAAAATATTAAGTTATCAGTTGCAGTTGTAGAATTATAGTTATTTGACCTTCGAAATCCACCAAGAATGATCACACCACCCAAAGTGTCATTTATCTCAACTTTCACACAAAACATTCTCTATTACTGCCTTCTTGTTCACCTATCAAAAAACTTAGCTTATTTTTCCTTACCTATCCATCTAGTCAATCAATATCTACAACCTATTCATCAAATCTGATAGTAATGATATATTTGTCATCAATGAAAAATTCCTAAGCATCAAACATTGTATCTAAACACCAAAATTCATCATAATGCCAACAATCTCCCCCTTTGGCATTGATGGCAAGACATAGTGCAAATAGCCAAACTACTCCCCCTTTGATCACTAAACCATATCCTTCATTTTCACTGCACTGATCACTCCCCTTTTGACAAGAATGATATAGGTACAAAAATGAATGTAAAAAATCAAATCATCTTACCAATCACAACCTTTCAAAAACATCTCTAAAATTGATTTTGGTTCTCTCCAAAGAACTCTCCCATGACTTCTGTAAGTGCTCCATGGCATGAATATGCCCATGTAATATAGAAGCTAACTCCTCCATAGATTAAAGTGTACTCATGTCTAGTAACCCAAGTGTTACCTCCAAATCTCTAACATTTTGTTGCATTACATCAATTGTAGGAATCAAATAAGTCTGTAACTCTAGTAAAGTAGTGATCCTCTTATCTTGTTCTTCTTGTAATGTCTTAATCTTGTGATTTACAACCTTTACTTGTGATCCATAAGTGGTAGTTGAATGTTAAATGGAATTAGAACAAGTAATTAAAGACTTAATCTCCTATTGATATTCAATTCTCTTGAGCTCCAAATCTTAGGTAAACAATGAAAAATCATAAACTTTAGCAAGTAATTTACCAACCTCTTTCAAAATTTTCTTCACCTAGTTCACATGAACTATAAGTTTCCCTTTATCTTATGCAATAGTCTCCATTAACTTATCAGTCCTCTTCTTTTCATAATTCACCTTTTCTCTATTCTAAGCATCTTCCTCCAAACTAGTAACTTCCTTAGAGATAGCACTGATCAAAGTATCTATTTGTTCAATCGGTGTAGCATTAGGATCATAGTCTACTTTAGGTACAAGATATGCAAGAATGTCTCTAGTTGATAGAAGTACTTGTTCTTGTTTCTTTTCATCTATGACTTTGTCCCTTTTAGCTTTCAACTTTAGTATATATGATATTCTCATTAATTCACTAGGAATCATTTTGGTGGCATCAATAGGTCCTTGCGCGACCTCAACATCCCCATTACTAAGTTCATATTCAATTTTTTCCTTAGGAATATCCATAGCCTTGCTCTTCATCTTATAACTTGAACTCCCACCTAGATCCAATTTCCTCTTTATTGAATATGTTGCAACATCATCTTCATGAGTTTCATCTTTATTTCCAACATCATATGTTTTTCCAACTATAATAGTTGCACTAGCTATCATCACCTCTTCATTATTATCCTTATGTACTTCTTTTCTTTGCACATCTTCAATTTCAATAGTAGGAAGTTGTTTTAGAGTATCATAAGGTATATCACCAATAATTTATTCAATCAATTGTTTAGTAGTGACAAAATCATCCATTGTTACATTTGAATGGTAGGTTCATGTATTTTTTGTTCCTCTTGAGTATAATTCACCGGTTCATCTTCTTTCTCCAATTCCTTCTTCATGCTATCAAGAGACTCATCATGAACTACCCAAGATTCACCAATGAGTATTCTGCACACTCTAGTTCTTGTTCTGAATTTAGGTCTCATAGCCTCAATTGTGATCTTTAGTTCTTCCGTAGACAATTCAAGCTTAAGTAGAATCAATGCATGTTCTAAAATTTCTCTATCTTATTTTAGAGTATATGTCCACCTAGCATCAACCTTCTTGTAAAGTTATTCAGGTACCATTTTTATGTAATTCACTAGGACATCGACAAAACTCATGCAAACCATATACAATAGCATCTTCTATCTTTTTATTACCTTCATCATCACATATTTCATAGCATCAGTTGGAATCACCCACACTTCCATATTCCCTTATGTTCTCAGCTATGCTATCAATAGTAAAATTTCTCCTAGTCTTAGGTTCAACTGATTTCTTAGTTATCATGCCAACAATCTTTGATCTTTTGCCACTGGCCCTCAATATGTCTTGTTTATTATCAGAATATGTTTGAGGATCTTCTTCCTCAGTTGTATCCTTATTTTTACTCTTTCCTTTTAACTCTTTATAGCCATGTGTTATTCCCTTCTTTCTCTTTTAAGTTTTCTATTTATTCATAGATGTCTTCTCTTTTTATTTATCCTTTCCTTAACCACTATAGGTTCAAGCTTTGATGTTGTTTTCCTCTTTGATTATGTTCTTGTAATAGGGGAAGGATTTTCCTTTAGTACTGTGGACCTCCTAGTTTCTCTTCCTATTGTCTTACCGATTGTAGAATATACAACCTCTACCTCTACTTCTTCTACAACAACACCAGAAGAACAAACTTCTTCACTTACAAAATTATTCTTTATCTTATCCATAATATCTTTGGTAATGTCACTCTTATTGGCTAGTTTATCAACTCATTTGATCACTCTTCTCTCTATCAAAGGTTCCATTAGTTGTGAATGAATTTTTAGATAGGTTTCTTCATAAGTACCAAACCTGGGAGTACTAGCATCAATCAATTTAGATAGTAGCTCATTAGCATGGAGTGATATAATATCACCATCTACCTCATAACCCATCAGTAGAGCCCAAGAAGTTCTTGGTTGTACTACCTACATTCTGCATGTATCAGTATCCACAATAAAACATATATATTCTTTGTACTTCTCTACTATATCGGTTGGGATCCTTTCCCTCTCACGAGTTCTTTTCTAGAAATCTTTGAAATAACCCCACATATCACTATTAAATTTATTTCCTACCATTCTTATGCATTCCTTAATTTTCACTACTACTAGTTTATCGGTTGACCACTAAACATTACGAATACCAAGGAAATGATTTTACAAACTTAGAAAAATATACATACCAGCACTGAACCATACTTGAAAGCTTGTTCCTTCTCCTTCTTGATTCTCTCCATGTTCACAAATAATTGGATTCTCATCACCTCACATAGGTCATACTATGCATTCTCCTTCACCATCCGATATGAAGCATGAATACCACCACAAGACACTATTCAATCATCTCAATTGATATACTCTATGACTAATCTCAATAGATGCAAACTTGACCTTGATATCTACAATGTCATTAATTATCATAACACATTGATCTTGTTTCGAATTCATTAGATGAGTGATGAATCATTCTTAGAACAAGTAAAATACTTGTCGCACACTACCCAATCACTACATGAATTATCTCCTTACTTATCTTATGTAGCCTATCCAAATAGATAAATTGATCATGCACATAATTCAACATATATATGATCCTTTCAAGTTCAAAATCATCAGGTCGGTCTAAGAAAAATCCTTGTTTTTTGAATGCTTGTGTTCATCCTTCAATCTTGAGTCATTACATAGTTTGGTATATGCATTGAAGATAGAATTTGAACTGAGATCCTCAATCTTACAATGGAAAAATGATCTTATATCCTTAGTCAAAAAAACACCATGAGGTACCAAAGCCAAAGTACATGCAAGATCATTCTCTATTGCATTCATAGGATTCAACTTAAATAATGGCCTCAATTCCTTAGTAATCTCAATCAATACTAGAGTGTCCATAATGCCAACAATTTGCTTTAAGAATCTCAAACATAAAATTTGCAACATATAAAATATCTCTTTTATCACCGGTTAGGGTTCCTCAAACACTACTTCAATCTTGGCACAAGATCACTACTTTCAATCAAAATCACCTCAAATTACCTTAGAATGCTCACAAGTGCTCAACTCATCTCGTAGAATGCAATGTGACAAATGACCTTCATTTTTATACTTTTATAATCTTACATTCACAAGCAATAAAATAAATGGTCAAATAGTACCTTTAACTAGTTGTAACGGTTAGAACATAAGAGGTCACCATGTCAAAAGAAAACATATGGGGTCATACAAAATCATATGTATTACAAGATTCTTCATCATATTCTTTTATATCATCAATATGCATCTAAATATACTAATAAATCTTACTGCGCACACAACTTAGGGAATAGGTTGTAGATCTTACTTGAATTGCTCCCCCTAAGTCAATAGATTTGACTTAGTCTGATGATGAAGTATCCACATTACCTGATGTTGTGGAGCTCTATTTCAATTCAGAAGATTTGAGTTCACCTTTCTTAGTGAATGTTTCCTTCATCTATTTTTTGATTCCTTTGATATCTACAGTCTTCTTATCTTTATCATTAACATGCCTATTTACTAGTTTATCTTCAGTATTTTTTCTTATCTCTACAAGATCTTGCAAGATGTCCAATCTTGTTTCAATAGTGACACACCATACCTATTTGTCTCCATAGTCCAACATTGCCTCTACCAATTCTCATCTTGTAATTCACTGATGTGTGTCTATAATTGTGACAAATAAAATAGTTAATATCCAATAAGTTTCTTTGTTGATTAGGTCTTTGTTGGTTGGAGTTATATGACCTTTGGTTGTTGATTTTATCCCTACACTCATTAGCCTTATGACCATACTTGTAATGATAACAATTACCATGAAAGATATTAGATCTAGCATTGTAATCTTCAGATCCACCATTTTAGAATTATAGATCTAGAAATAGGTGTGTTAGGTCTATTAGGTCCAATAGGTCTAAACTTATATACATTAGCAGTATGACCTTCCTATTAACAATTGAAATATACCAATTTTTAATTCCTCTTACCAGCTTTGTTGTTGTTCATCTTAAGTGCTGACTTGTCTCCTTTTGCATTGATCTTCTTAGTACTAGATGATTCACCCACTTCAAATTTTGAAAACCCTAAACCTTGTTTCTCACCATTTCTCCTTTGGTTACAAAGTTGTTCATCAAGTTTAGTAGAACTATTGTTGAATTTTTCCAATAGGTCATTGGCTACCTTTAGTTCTCCTTTCATCTTTTCATTCTCTTTCTTCAGATACTCATTTTCTCTTATGGCATTGGTATTTTCTTCATTTGGATCATTGATGTACCCATTCAAAGTAAAAAATTATTTTTCAGATCTAAGTAGTTCTTCCATCTTGTCTTTTAAGATGTCATCTTTAGCTTTAAGAGAATCATTTACAACCTTCTTTGCTACATCTACCATTCTCCTTGCTTCTATCTCCTGACACATTTTGATTCCAAATTTCTCCAACTCTCTTTGCATGTTTTTCTTTTCTTTCTTTGGTTTGTCCAACTCCCTATGCATATCCTTCTTTTCCTTAGCTAATTGTCCATTCTCCAAGATCATAACTTCTACCTTAGATTCATCATCTCCACTTTGTTCAGACAAATGTTTGATTAGGTCTTGAATTTCACTCAGTTGTTGAACCAGTTCTTGTATTTTAGTCCTAGATTCCTTCAACTAGTCTTTGATTTTATTAATCATGTCTTCAACATCTACAAGTTCCATCTATAGGATTCTATGTCTTCCTCAAGGATCTCTCCCAAGTTGTTATGCTTCTTATAGGAAACTATGCTATGATACCAATTGTTAGATATATGAGGCACTAAGAGGGGGGAGGGGTGAATTAGTGTAAATAAGTAGTGAACTAGTTCAACCAACAATCTGATTATGATTTTTGTTAGGATTAACAAGATAGAAATAATAGTTACATGCAAATATAACCAATATCAGAAAATAATAAACCAGACAGAAGATAACATAAGACACAAATATTTAATGTGGTTCACCCAATCTGTGGGCTACATCCACCAAAAAAAATTCCAATATTATTATTATCCAGTGATTACAACCTAATTATAGTCCATAATCCCTTATAGCTCAATACCACTGTAAGAAGCTACTAAAACATACATCATGAAATCCATAACCCTAAGCCATATTATATAATATTTTTCCACTTTAGGATTAGAATGAGTTACAACATGTCAGGCCAAAAATAGTGAGGGCGGGAGGAAAAGTGTAGAGTACTTTCTTGAGCAGTCACCACAAGCCAATAATCTCCCACTTTGTGACAGATCAGGATCCACACTAAGAAACCTCCCACTTTGAGACTGATCTTGTAGATATACTGCTACCATATGAGGCTTGCACTGGATCAAACCACCCTAGACTCAGTTGTTCCTTTATTGTGTTTAGCCTAGAAGACCAACCAAAGTTGAACATGAGTTCAACTTCTCCCTTGTTACTACCTTTGTAAACATATCTGTTGGATTATCATATGTATGTGTATCATCTTAAAATGGAAGCACTTCCATGATAAGATAATTTAGCCCTCTGAGTAGGTGGTTTGGGGTCATGTTAAGTGCCTTGATTGGGTCTTTTCATGTATTTGGCTTTTCTCCCTACTTTCCACTTCTTCCTTGCACTTGATTTCTTCATTCTAGGTGAAATTAGGGTTAGGATCTTAAGGATTCTACTAAATTTCCCTCTTCCATGTCTCTATTTTCTAGGTAGGATTCAAAAATAGATCCTCCTAGCCTTCATCATAGTAATGATAGGATTTTATGTCTGTCCTTGACACTCTATCTTGTTCTGGCATCAGTTTTAGGTTTCTGGGCATCCCCGGGACCTCCTGACTTGTTTCTGAGCCAATCCAAAACTAGGGTCAGATTCAAGGTCAAAATTGACTAGGTCAAGGTTGAGGTCAAACCTGACTAGGTCAAGGTTGCGCTCAAACCTGACTAGGTTAGGTCCAACCTTGATTTTGACCCCTTTCTCCAAATTCCAATTTCTAGAATTTCTGAGCTCTAAGCCTTTGGGATATTTAGTTTCCCGCCTCTGGGTTAATCATTTCAGGTCTCAGGATGGTAAATCCTTTAATTTCATTTAACCTAGGTATATTTTCTAAAGGTTAGGACCTAATTGGGATTTAATTCTCTAAGGTGGCCCCTTTAGAGGATTGTGCCCTAGTTCACTATAAAAGGAGGCCTTCCTCTCTCATTTATCATCATCAAGTTTGGCAATCAAGCATCTAGAGCTCTCAAGTGAATTCAAGCATTCAAGCAAGTCTTCAAGCATTCAAGTGTTTAAGCATTCATCCATCAAGGAGATCCATTATTAGCTATTGAAGGATTCAATCTCTTTGGAGCCCCCTTTGATGATCCATCCTTCCACATTCATTCAAGCCTTCTCATATGCAAAGATCAAGTCAAGATTGGTGTTGAAGATCAAATGCCATTGATTGGAGACATCCTACATACATCCTACATCCATTGAAGCATTCCTACTTGTGGATTTGAGGATTTGAATCCTTTACAAGGACTTCAACATAAGCGAGGTGATTTGTTTCAATTACTTTTTTTATGCACAATACATTTCAAATCAATTTCAAGGTTAATTCCTAAATTTGGGTTTGACCAAGGCAAACCCCCCATACAACAAAAACCTCCATTTTCTTGTAGGTACTATTGGTCCATTTTCCTGTCAATGCAAAATCTTTTGAAAATGGCCCATTTCCTTGCAAGTTTTCTTGAAGTGTCTCGCCCTATGTTCTTCATTGTGTCACCTTGCTCTAGTTAAAATCACACATGCTAATTCATAAAACCCAGGGAGTTATTAAAGTTTTAAGGTCTATAGGAAATAGTTTCAGAATATGCCTAAGTGTCGAAAACCCACAATGTTGTCGAGAACCCATGATGTTTTCTGTCATCTGTATGAAAACCCTGGTTGTTTTCAACCTTGTGCCTTCCAGCTTTTGTGTGCTCATCTTTTGGCATCAGAAACCTTGTGTGTTTTTTATCTTTTCCATCAAAAACCTTGTGTGTTTTCGACCTCATAGTTTCCTATTTGCTTGTGTTCCCTAACTACGCAAGTGCGATAGATGGTGGGACCCGGTTCTTCATGCTTCCAGCATGGTTAAAGCTTGGACAAAATCAGTGGTCAGCATAATTTCACATGGAAAAGTTGTGCAATGTTTATCCTTCACGCTTTTGCGACAGCCGTTTGATTTTCTTATATGGGCATGAAGTGGGTCCAGGTCTACAAGCTCTTCTTGATTGGTTGTTGCATGGCCGCATGTCAAACTTTTCTGACATGCAATCATGCGACTGCTTGCCACCTATCCATGTGGGTCCCAGTTCTTAGTGATGTTCAGCTGCCTGGCAGTTAAGTTTTTCTTTCCATGATCTGGTGACTCACGGTTATCTCTTGGTCATTGATTCTTGGTGGTTAGGCCCTTAACATCTGGCAACTTGACTAGTGGTTTACTTTTCCTTAGTCACGTAATCACGTAATGGTGGGCCTGGGTTTTCATGCTTTTAAAGGTAAGACCTCTTTGGTGATGGCCCCGTGGGTGGTGAAGTGGCATCCTTCGGATGCTGAGGTGGCAGGGTTCTAGTGGCTGTGAGGTGGTGATTCGGATGTTGTTAGTGGGGCCTTAGTTTTCAAAGGAAGTAGAACATCTACAAGTTTGTGAAGATCATGTGGTTGTCATTATACCACTGAGGTGAGATGCTCAAGTTTTAGCATCATGGTGTAATGATGACCATCAATTTTTTTTAAAGAAATATAAAGCGCATCGGCCTAAGAAAAGTAAACGAATCAAACGGTGGTGATATAAAGTTAATCTCAGTTCAAATGTTGACTGTTGATAGATTGCTGGCACCCTGAGGATGAATGTTGCATTTCAAATTCAAACTTTTGAGTGGGTTTATGATTGGCATTGCACGGCTAAGTGATTGCGGTCGCATGATCATAAGGGTGAGTAGGGTGTCTTGCGATCATGCGACCAGGCATAAATGTAAACCAGGATTCCTTTATGGGCCGCCCAATTTGCCGGAAAAGAATGAATTGACAGCTATGTTTTAAGGTTGACCGGCTAACCGTTGGCACCCAAATTCAAATATGATTGCAGGGTTTCTTATAGAGGGTTTTCACGATAGGAAGTACCAAAATTTATGGTTTTATTGATATTTTTTGATCTGGTTTGGTGGCGTTGGTTGTTGTGATGTGGCCTAGGGTTCCTGTGGTTAATTGCAGAAGAGTTTTGTGCCATGCAGAGATGGGTTTTCTTTCTTAAGGCATGTTGTAGAGGGACATATTAGATTGATTGGTATGGTAAAATGATGGTCCTCAGTACTTTCTCAGAGATTTCTCATGAATGTGGATCATTCTTGGATCTGATTGCCTAGATTTCTTTTCCTTGCATTGAATTTTGATGTGTTCCAGTTGGTTAGGTGGGTGAAACTTTGACCCCAGTCATCTGTAGCTTGTTGCAACCTATTTTGGGTTTCCAAGATGACTGGTGATATAAGTTGTTAGTTTTTGATAGAGTAAGGGTTCAAATTTTGATCAAGTCCAGAGGTTCTGATTATAGTTAGTTCCAAGGGTTTGTAGCAGGGCTATATCACATTGCATGTAAGCTAAATAGAATTTCTGGAAGTCTTTTGCAAGTTATTGAAGTGGTTTGATCTCTATCCTACTTTGATCATGTACATGACTCATTATACTTAATATAAGTTTTTCATGCTTCCAAGTCTCTCCTTGGTGTCATTCTTGTGAATCTTGGATTTTCTGATCCATTGCATAGGGTTACCTTTGCATATGTTCTTGTCTTTAGTTCTTGATCTAGGATCAAGTGAAATATACTTTAGAGGGGACATAGATTTAGTCTTGGTTGTCTACAGAAGGATCTTATAAGTAGTGGTTGGGCTGGAATGTTTATATTTATGGTTATGAGTCTTTGACAATAGTTGGTTCACGTTTCATTATTTGTATGTGAGGTCTGCCCAATGGATAATGGCGCTGATCAAGGATTAGTACATTTAGTTGAGTCCAATGTCTGATTGGCTCTTTTCTACCTTCCCTATCCTCATTAATCAAAGACCCTTTTAAGTTTTAAGTATTATTATTGGTCATAATACCCTTCACAGGGCCATTTTATACCCAATAGCAATTGAGATTCAATGAATGTCTGGTTAACATTTAGTAGTCTCTTGCTATCATCTTCTTTGTTTAATCTAGTCCAAAGTTCTAAAATGCCATAAGTTACTAGATTAGGTATACCCACCATGGTTTTGTAGAGCCAGAAGAGAAGAGGGCATATTAAGACCGTATAGTTGGTCCAGTTGTCTGGCAGAGCTCTCATACTTGGAATTAACCACTCCTAACATTAGTCTCAAGGCATATTGGCAGCCCTAAGTGGCATAAGCATTTTCAAAAACCAACAGGTACAAGTGTAGAATTTCAGATCTAAGAGCAAATTTGGATACCCTTTTCAGAAAACTTTTGAGATCTACAAATAGAATTTGAATTAGACTTCAAATAAAGAATGTAGTATTTGACCTTTTATGAGGGTCAAACCTGAGCTGAGCCATCTTGGAGAAATATTTTTGGGTTTTCTCTGTCTCAGCATTTCCAGTCCAGGATAGGTTTCAGATTTTCCTGAAGGTGTACACAGACATCATAATTCAACATTTTCCAGATCTGCCCTAATTTGAGGTTAGTATTTGTATTTCAATTATTATAGAGTATAACATCCTCCATACGGAAATATTAGATTTACTCTCTCTCTTCCATATTCTTCACAAAATTGATTCAATTGTGTATTAACCTTGTGGTTGATCAAATTGGATCTCTTCTTTGGGGAATTTGGGTTTTGAGAATAGATCTCATAATTCCCTCTTTTACATCTGAATAGTGGTGAATCTATTTTACCTCTATTCATTTTGGTGAACCCATCTAGCTTACTCTCTTTCTTTTTTGGTGTTAGAATCCTCTCTATTCTTATTTTGGAATTGCATGCCTTATTGTGCTATCCTTTTTATCTTGTTAGTATTATATTTTTCCTTTGTGTTAGATCTTGCATGATAATTAGATTTCATATTCATGCTTTATGTGTCTTTAGTTTAGTTCATTTGCATTACATTGGTTTATGAGCTTTACTACCACTAGTCCTACTTATAATATTCTGGTTAGAAGAAGTCATAGACTCATGGGTGCCTTTGGTCCTGAATCTTCCTCTCCTTTCCTTAGGATCTTGAATGATAGCTTGATTCTTCATGATTCCAATCCTCCTATGGAGAAAAAATCTTCTCACTCATCTCATGATGAGGATGACACTTTAAGAGTTCCTCCTGAACAAGTCCAAAAACTTTCCACTGAACTTGATAAAATGGGTAATTGGCTTCTACAAGAAAACCATAATCAAGATTCCATTCAAGCTACAGAGGCTCTTAAGAAAGTTCTCCATGATAGTGATTAGGGTGTTAACCTCTTGTGTGGTATTACTCATCTTGTGCATTCAAATGTTAAACCTTTAGCTCAAGAAGCTCAAGATTTAGGTTAATTCCTCCTATCACTAGTGTTGAACCTCCTTTTAATCTGCTACCTAGTATTCCTATCTATACTCCTCCTTTGGTGACTATGATGATTCCCTCTATTCCTATGAGTGTTCCTCCTATGTCCCTTCCTACAGCACAACCTTCATATCATAATTTTCCTTTCACTTATTCCAATCCACTTCCAATTGTAGTTCTTAGTGTTCCTCCAGTTGTATCTTCTATTCTTGCAGCTTCTTACACTTTACCTAGTGTGTCTAATGTTTCTACTCCTCCTATTTACTCTAATGATTCAACAATCATCAGCTTGGCTCAAACTATATCATCCTTACAAAAAAAACTCACTTCCTTAACCCAAAACAAGTTTAGTATTCCTACATGTGACATGGGAAGTCCCTTGTCTTGGGATATCATTCGTACTCCTATTCCTCAACAAGGTGAGATGCCTTGTCTTGAGAATTATAATGGAAAAGGAGATCATGTTCATCATGTTAAAACATTCCACATCCTTTGTAGTGATTATTCTCATGACCATAGGATTTTAGCCAAACTATTTGCTAGAACTTTCCGTGACAAGGTTTTACAATGGTATTGTTCTTTGCCTCCTTATTCAATTGATTCCTTTCCACAACTTGCTAATGCCTTTATTCAAAAATTTCAAAATAATATTGGCCCACAAGTGTCTTTGACTAATTTAATGCATTGTATATGATGCATGGACATGATATCAACATGATATCATGGGCACAGAGGTTAACTATTAGTAAAAACAATTATATAGCAACTTCTATCAGCAATGTTCCTAACAGAGTAACAGGCAGTGTTTCATGTATGGTTATCCATAAAATTATAATGGAGCCTTGCATGCTTAGATATATGTTGAAGACATGTCAGTGATGTTAAGTTCATGGACACATGGTCTGATGATGAATGCAAGTAAAGTTATGCAATCGCTATTCGCCAGTAGCAGTTTCCTATGTTTGTTCAGCAGAGCCAACAAATGTTTTATTGGTTCTTGAGTTGCGCCTATGTTTAGGGTATGCACCCTTGGATTTAAGATTAGAGATGAGTTATTGATGTTTTTTTAAGAGCGCATAAGTTAATTCAACTTGTGGAGAAAGATCCAATTATTTTGGTAGAGCCGATAATGTGGAGTGTGCATCTACATTTATCTTATTAAGACAGGTCCCAGAATATGTTACGTGCATAGTAGAGCTAACAAAATGCTTGTTGGAGTTTGTTATGGTTTCTCTATTATGATTTCAAGGTGGTTCTAATAGGCTCACTTGATTATATCATTTAGATGAAAGATATTTATAGGCAGTCATTTGTGATTGCTTGAGTGTGGTTCATAGTTGAAGAAGTAGAGCAGAGTAGAGTGTCCAAAGTGTTGAGCCATCAGAAGAAGGTCTATGTGACCAAGTAAAGTATTTATGCTATACATTGGAACTGATCCAGATAGAAAGTTAAAGCTCATTTCACCAAGATCTAGATATAGTGTGTATCTTTTATTCAGAAAGTTTTAGCCTTCACCCCTTTGAGTAGTGAGCTCTTAGACAGTGCATCCTCTCCCCTAACAGGGACAATTGTAAAAGACTCCTAATAGGGTCTAACCCTTGACTAGGTCTACTATACTTAATATATTGTAAAGCTACTCCTCATAGGGTAAAGGATCTTCTAACAAGGATCATTATACACTAGTATAGAATATTAGTGGGTATCAAGTCCCACCGGGGTTTTTACCTATTTGGGTTTCCCCGTAACCAAATTATTGGTGTTGTGTTCATGTGTTCTTTAATTTTGTTTATGCTTTATGTTTAAGTATACTTAATCAGATAAAGAATTGAAACTTTTAGATAACTGATTCACCCCCCCCTCTCAGTTATCTCTTGGACTATTCCTAACAATTGGTATCAGAGCCAAGTGCCTCAGAGAGAAATTTTAATAGCTTAAGGTTGATCAAATGGCATACTTCAGGAAAGAGAATCCTAAGTTTGATGGAGAGAATTATCTTGATTGGAAGAACAAGATGGTGACTCATTTACAGTGCATTACTTTTGAAATTTTTAATGTTACTATCAAAGCAACCAAGATTCCTACTTTAGAAGACCTTGGAAAGGATGATGCTACTAAAACACAAAAGGAATTGTTTCATCAGAATGCTATAGCTAAAGAAGCCCTTATCAACGCCCTATCTGATAGTGAGTTTCAAAGATAAACAAGGTAGACACCGCCCACATGATATGGAAGTACCTAGCAGACATATTTGAAGGAGACAAACAAGAAAAGGATGCATGCAAAAATACATGGAAGAAAAGATTCAATGCATTAGAGATGCTACCTGAATAAAACATCAGAGCTTATAATCAAAGGATCAATGAAGTAGTTGTTGGAATCAGGAATAGTGGTGGAGAGATCTTAGAAGAAGATATTATGGACAAGTTGATGACTACTCTCACTCAAGAATATGAAAGAAAGATCAACATCCTTGATGAGACCATGTAGCTTATAGATAATTTCAAGAGAGAGACCTTGATCAACAAAATCTTAGCTTTTGGGATTTCAAGATTGAAGACAGAACCTAAAAGTGAGACAGCCTTCAAAGAAATAGTTCATGGTAAGAAATCTACAAACACTTCTAGTAATTTTGATGATGATGATGAAGAGAAAACTTTAGATGATTTTATTGCTATGATTTCCAAAAGAGAAAAGAAAGGAAAAGGAAAATATGAAGGTGAATTACCATTTAAGTGTTTTTAATGTAATAAGATCGGTCACTTTGCATCTAAGTGTCCTACTAGAGCTAGGAAGTTCAAGAAGGATTACAAGCCTAAGTACTCTCAGGAATGTTATTTTGCTGGAGATGGAGTTTCTAATGAAGAATCAAGTGAAGAATAAATTGGATTCATTGCTATTGTAGACAAAATGAATAATAAGATAGAACATAAAGATGTGAAAGAGAAACAAGAGCTAGCATTGATTTCCCAAGCAGATATAAGGATAGACTAGATTATAGATAGTGGTTGTTCTCATCACATGATAGGTGATAAAGGAAGATTTCTTCATCTAGACAAATACAATGGTGGTATGTTCAGATTTGGAGACAACATGTAATGCCCTGCCAGGAAACCCAAGAGGACAAGACATAAACCTCTATAAAATGCAAGTAGTAAATTTCTTTTTTCAATTTTAACTAGAATAATATTCATCATTACACTTCATATTTCTAAAAGAAGAAATAATTTTCTACTACTTGAATGTAATATTTATACAACTTAAGTCGTCATGGGTTCCCTAACATCACTACTAAAGCAACATCATATAAACCATTTACATGCATAAGATATTCATGGAATCGTGAGCTTAAAATATCTACGTTCATTTTAATGCATCAAGTTAAATGTCCCTAACTTATTTCTTTTATTAAACATAAGTGAATCATCCAACATCATTATTCCTTTTACCAACTCATTCCATAAATTCATATTGATTTCATCTACATCTACTATCCTTTATATCACTTTTCTCTAATAATTTAGTTAAGAGATTAATATTCATTAAGGTAGGCATCATCCTAGGTACTTCATTAACATGAACCAAGTATTAACATTAAAATCAAATTACTATTTTATTGCATTGTTTCATAACCATTCATTGTTAATAATTCCAATCACTAATCTATCATTTCTCAATAATTTCCTTGAATTCTTTCATCAAGAGAGAATACATTATTGTTGTGATACATCATTATATTTAACTATATTTAAGATTATTTCCTTTACACATGGAAAACATAAGAGGATAGGATAAATAACATAAACACTTTCTTTTAATGCTAGTAACATGTCCAATATTCCACATTCTTTTCCCTTTCTTTTACCTAGAACTACCCATTCCCTTATGCATTGCTTTGAATTGAGATTGCATCAATACTAAAAGACTCCTTTTAGGAGATTAAAAATTACATGAATACAAATACATAAGTACATCTCAACATATTAAAATATCCAATAAGAAATCTTCAACTGTAGATCTGGAAAGGAATATGTGCTAGGATCATCCAAAGAATCACGATCAATACCTCGATATAAATATTAACCACCCAACCATGTGGAACCAATAGGCCCACTCCCCCGAGCTAGGAGATAGAACCAAAGGCCCATACAAGAGATAACAACTAGGAAATTCCTAAGGTGGTGATAAAATTTCCCCAAAGTCACAACACAAAAGAAAAGACAAGAAGACCACAAGGACTACCAGAGGCATGATCAAATTTGGTAGAGACTCTAAGCTACAAGCTATGTGAGTGTCATCACATAGCCCTCACCCCTTGGGTTGTCCTAGTACTAGCCACTCTTGGCCCCGGCCCCCAAGTAGGCACATGCAGAACCGAATGCCTCTCGTACAGACAAGGTCATCCAGTCATACCTACGCATAGGTACCTTCTCCCACTCCCATCCTTAGTATTTACTAGCACTAAAGGCATGGGAAAGGCACAATTAATCTTGATTAGTGTGTAATTTCCCATTCCAATAATCTCCCATTCCCAATTCATTTATTTAGGTTATCACTTGATTAAATAACTCATAGTAGGTTATCCTGGTACTAGCCACTTAGGGCCCCGGCCCCTCACTATGAGCCACTCACCTAGTGTACTTAGGTTCCCTAACATACATATAAAAATCATAAAAACATAATAGATCCATCATCAAGAATTCATATCAATTCCATAACAACATTTGATTGAGTTTAGGAAAACATATGTTGTCCCTAGTCCACTTGACAACCCTAAACCCAATATGGCATTCAGAATGTTCCAAACATATAAGAAGACATCCAAGTGATATTATAAACATATTCAGAGTATACATATATCTAATTAACCAAAAACAAATTCTAATAGTCTCCGGTGACCATACGAAACCTTAAAACTTAATGATGTTCTTAAACTGAATTATTTCAAGCAAAGATTAAATGCAAAGAATAGTCATCATAGAATAGTCATCCATATCTTCCACAAAACAAATAATAAAGGAAATAAATTTGGTGGAGATTTAGATAATATAATTATGGACTCTTGATTTTATTTTTAGGAAGATCCAATGGTGGGAAAGAAAGTTATGACTTCTGGTTTAAAACAGAAAATTCTGGTTAGGGTTCAGACCTGCCTTCACTAAAACGGTTTTAATTTTCACAAAACATAATAAAAATTATCCAAACCAATTGGAAATGAAATATAAGACTTAGGATAATCTCTTATATCAAATTTATACTTTTATATAATCATATCCGCCTGTAGCATATGAATACATTTGATAGAAAATTCAGAATCAAGAATGGACAAGCATAGTCTGCCAAAATGTCAAAAATAAGGCATTAATTAGACCCTAAAAATAAAATTAGAGAGATACCCATTTGAGATCTGTGAATTTTACTTTGAAAAAATTAATTTATTAAAACCATAGATGCAATTTAAATTGTTATAATAATAGATCTCCAAAAATGGGTTGCTAAAAACCCTAGGAAAACACATGCCAATTCTTACAAACAAAAACTCAAAACTTTAAAATAACCATACAAATGAAAAGTAAAGATATAATAAATAATTATAATAGATAAATAGATCTATAATCTATCAGATACATCAAGTAACTAAAATATTCAATCCATACCTCATGTCCTACGAAGGTTGAATCGAAGAAGGAAGGAAACAAAAGAGAAGACAAATCCAAACTTGAGATGCATCCTTCAAACCCTATCCACTTTCAGAAATCTCCATGAAAGAAATAAATAATTCCATAGAAAAAAATCCCTCTCTCAACTACTGAAATTCTCACAAAAATGTCTCTCTCCCAAAAGCAAAGATAACCAAAAATTCTTAAAGACATATTCTTACAAACTCTCCCTCACATCTCCAAGTTTTCTCTCCAAAATCTCCATAAAAAGTAAGGCCATCCTCTCCTCAATGCTTCAGCCCCAAAATCTCATCTCTTCAAATGAGAAAGTAGTGCATATAAATAGATTTCCAAAGGTTGAGAGGAAAAGTAAGCAACTCTCAACTAACTCTTAACTAAAGGGTATTATAAAATAACTTAATATCATACAACTATATTACTCAAATATACAATAAAAGATTATTTGTATTCATTCATACACATATGTAATATTATCCTAACATATATGCATATGCCATCATTAATTACATCAATATCTATATATATAACCTATCCTCATTATTAATAATTAACAATTGAGAATAATATACCTCGCATTATTTAATATTTAATTATTAATAATATTATACTTTACATTAATCCCAAAATATACACCATCAACAATATCTACAATAATTAACATTTAATCACATATAAATTATATATATATAAATGCATATATGTGTGCACCCATATATATATTTCTATATATATATATATATATATATATATATATATATATATATATTTATATTTATATAGATACATGCCAAATACCAAACACTATAATCTATAAGATTATGAAGTAATAGATCACAATATTATTACCTATTTATAATTACTATAGGATATAACACTGAGGTAGAATAAAATCACATGCCTCAAAATAAATCTAATCATCCAAAGAAGCCATACAAATCATCTATGAAACATATCAAGAAAACCATAAGATCAAACAAGGTCAACCAAAGTGAACAAGGAAAGTCAAGCCAAACTTCTGAAACACAACATAGAAAGATTAACTAAGAATCATACCAAGAAAGATAAATAAATAAAATGAGTAAAAAAATCATACAACCAAATGAATTCAAGTGGCCACAAGGCACTAACTACAACCATGCCCAACCGGGTGCATTGGATTTGGGTTTTTGACCCAAAGGTTGACTGACAAAGAAGGAACCCTAATATTCCCAAATTGGAATAATGACAAAGAAAGACTCATGTAGGGGCCTTAGTACTATCTCCATAAAAACAACCATCAAGGATTTGAGGGCATGCTTAGACCTGTGAAGCCAGGTGAAGTCGATGCTCGATACCTGCAAGGCTGCATCACAAAGAAGAAATACATATGCACGAATATACATATAAAAGAAAACATTGCAGACAGATGACCAGGATTGATACATCATGTGGACCTCAGCTATGTGAGTAACTACAACTTCATCCTGAATCATGAAAACACATCATGTATATATATACACTCAAAGCATGTAGCATCATCATAACGAAAGTTAGAATCTCAAGCATTGTGTTAGTCTCTTATCAATACTAATAATAAATCAACATAATCAAATCATCAAGTGAGATACAAGATTCATCCAAAGTAACCTTAATAGAAGAAAATATAAATAACCACTTATATATATCTATCAAGTACATATCATATAACATCCTAACTATGTTCATAAAGGTCTTGAAGGTACTCAATACATACATGGAGATAAATACATACAAAAATGATACCTTTAGATAGTATGTCTGATATTAGAATCATGGAGTACTAGCTAATGAAATTATTATAAACAACTATAGGAATAGATCAAACAAGTATCATGTACAACTTAAGCTATAAGAAAACATCGAAGGATCTTAATTATTTCAAAAACACAAAACTTATATTAGGGTTAGAGGGGTATTACACAACACTCCTAAACCAATAGTTGGTAGAGGAGCCATCACCTTGGATGGAAAGATTAGTACTAATGATGTTCTCTATGTTGATGGTATGAAACATAACCTTCTCAGTGTTTGAAAGTTACTTGGAAAAGGATATCAGTTGGAGTTCAAAGATGACAAATGCATCATTAAAAACAAGGATGGTGTTATGGTTGCATCAGGCTCAAAGACAAGAGGTAATGTTTTTCAACTCAATTTATAAGCAAGTTGTTTTGTTGCTAAAGTTGATGATAGTTGGTTGTGGCATAAAAGACTATGTCATATCAATTTTGATAACATAGCAAAGATAAAAAATGTTAAGGTAGTAAGAGATCTACCTAGCATAGAAAAGGCAGTTGGTACTATATGCAAGAGAAAGCATAATTCAGCAGAGAACAAGTTGGATCTGATTCATACAGACCTATGTGGTCCAACTCAAACAAGATCATACCATGGTGAAAGGTATTTCATTTTTCTTTTTGATGATTATTCTAGGATGATGTGGGTTGAGTTCTTGAAAGATAAGTTAGAAACTTTTGATAAGTTCACAATATTCAAAGCTAAGGTTGAGAATGAATCTGGATTAAAGATAAAATGTTTGAGATCAGATAGAGGAGGAGAATTCACCTCTGACAAATTTTATGATTACTACGAAGAACATGACATAAAGAGATAGTTAAGTGCACCTAGAACTCCTCAGCAGAATGGAATTGCAGAGAGAAGGAATAGGATCAATCTTGATACAGCATGCACCATCATGATTAAAGGAAAAGTTGCACACACCTATTGGAGAGATGCAGTTAATACAATAGTCTAAACCATCAATAGAATTGAATTAAGGCCTGGCACTGACAAAACACCATATGAGCTATGGTTTGGTAATGTACCCACAATAAAATACTTCAGAATCTTTGGAAGCAAGTGCTACATCAAAAGGGATGAAGCAGTAGGAAAATTTGATGCAAGGAGTGATGAAGGTATTTTCCTTGGTTACTCTACTAAAAGAAAAGTTTATAGATGTTTCAATTTTGAGATTAAAGAATATTATTGAAAGTGCTCATGTTAAGATTGATGAAAAGTTTATGGTTCAAGAAAGATGTCATGTTTACTCACCCATGATTGAAGAACCCAAACCCTCTTCTAGTGAGACAATTATTGAAGAAATGTTTGACAACATTGATGTATTATTCAATGACCCTGAGACAAGTGAAGAAGAAACTCCTAAGGTTGATGAGTCTACATCAACTAAAGCTCCAAAGTTTACATCTAGAAACCATTCCAAGAAAGACATCATTGGAGATCAGAGTGACAAAGTCTTAACAAGATCACAAGCAAAGAACTCACCTATCAATGAAGTGGTATGTTTACTATCTTAGATTGAACCTTTAAGTGGTGAAGATGCTTGTAAGGATTCAGATTGGCATGATGCTATGAAAGAAGACCTTGATTAAATTATTAAGAATGACACTTGGGAACTAGTCCCAAGACTTAGTGATAAGAATGTGATTGGAACAAAGTGGATATTCAGAAATAAAATGAATGAAGATGGTACAGTAGTAAGAAACAAACCAAGATTAGTATGTAAAGGATATGTGAAAAGAGAAGGCATTGACTATTCAAACACATTTGCACCTATGAGCATATTAGAAGCTATTAAGTTGGTTCTAGCTTATGCTACAATAACAAACTTCAAAGTTTATCAGATGGATGTCAAGTCAGTATTCCTGAATGGAGATTTGAAAGAAGTATACATTGAGCACCCAAAAGGATTCACCTTATTAGACTGACCTAATATGGTATGCAGACTGAAGAAGGCCCTCTATGGACTTAAGCAAGCCCCTAGAGCATGGTATGAGAGAATAGATGGATACTTAATAAAGATTGGATTCAAGAAAGGAGTAGCAGATTGTAATCTATTCACTAGAGAGACATCTGAAGGTTTGTTACTTGTAGCTATATTTGTTGATGACATTATCTTTGGTGATAATGACAAGCTTAGTGTTGAATTTGCTAAGGAGATGAAGAATGAATTTGAGATGAGTATGATTGGTCCTATCAAGTACTTTTTGGGATTAAATGTGTAGTAGATAGAGAAAGGTATATTCATTAATCAGTCTAAGTATGTGAATGAAATATTAAAGAAGTTCAAGATGGATGATTTCAAGCTAGGAGGGAATCCTATGATTATTGGATGAAAGCTTACAAAGGAAGATGACTCAACAGAAGTTGATATAACATTGTATAAGTCTATGATTGGCAAACTGATTTATCTTACTTAGACTAGACCTGATATTTCAAATGCAGTTGGTATAGTTGGAAGATTTGCAGTAGAGCCTAAACAAAGTCACCTCATGGTAGTAAAGAGGATATTCAGATACTTACAAGGCACTATAGACTATGGTCTATGGTATCCTAATTCAGAAAATGTTGAGCTTCATGTGTACACTAATGCAGATTGAGCAGGATGTGTTGATGATAGAAAGAGTACATCGGGAGTAGTGTTTCTTGGTGATATACTTTGCACTTGGACAATAAAGAAAAAAAATTGTATTTCTCATTCAACAACAAAAGTGGAAATTGAGAATGTTATAAAAGAAATGCTCATTTGGGTTGGTGGTATTTTTTCATTCCACATGTTGCCATCAATGCCAAAGGGGGAGATTGTTGAAGATTTGCCAGCAGGCCAGTACTAACTGTATGTTTGTCATTGATGACAACATATGGAAAGTAGCATGTGTGGAAGTATTATGTAGCAAGATTTTAGTATATGATTCATGGACATGATATCAACATGATATCATTCGCAGAGGTTAACTGTTAGTACAGATAGTTATATAGAAGCTTGTGTCAACAGTGTTCTTGACAGAGTAAGAGGTAGTGTTCTGTGTATGGTTATCTGTATAGTTATCATGGAGCCTTGTGCACTTGGATATATGTTAAAGACATGTCAGTGATGTTAAGTTCATGGACGCATGGTCTGATGATGAATGCAAGTAAAGTTATGCAGTCGCTATTCGCCAGTAGTAGTTTCCTGTATTTGTTTAGCAGAGCTGAAATAGATTTTATTGGTTCTTCAGTTGCACCTATGTATAGTGTATGCACCCTTGGAGTTAAGCTTAGAGATGACTTATTAATGTTTGGTTAAGAGTGCATTAGGTAATTCAACTTATGGAGAAAGATCCAGTTGTTTTGGTAGAGCCGACAATGTGTAGTGTGTGTCTACATTTATCTTATTAAGACAGGACCCATAATATGTTGCATGCATAGTAGAGCTGATAGAATGTTTGTTGGAGTTTGTTATGGTTTCTCTATTATTATTTCAAGGTGGTTTTAAAGGGCCAACTTTATTATATCATTTAGAAGAAAGATATTTATAGGCAGTCATTTGTGATTGCTTTAGTGTGGTTCATAGTTGAAGAAGCAGAGCAAAGCAGAGTGTGTGAAGTGTTGAGCCATCAGAAGAAGGTCTATATGACCAAGTAAATTATTTGTGCTATACATTGGAACTGATCCAGATAACAGGTCAAAGTGCAGTTCACCAAGATCCAGATATAGTGTGTATCTATTATTTAGAAGGTTGTAGCCTTCGCCACTATGAGCAGTGAGCTCTTGGATAGTGCATCCTCTCCCCTAACAGGGACAATTGTAAAAGACTCCTAACAGGGTTTGACCCTTGAACTGGTCTACTATACTTAATATATTGTAACGCTACTCCTAATAGGGTAAAGGATCTTCTAACAAGGATCATTATACACTAGTACAAAATATTAGTGGGTATCAAGTCCCACCAAGGTTTTTACCTATTTGGGTTTCCTCGTAACAAAAATATTGGTGTTGTGTTCATGTGTTCTTTAATTTTTTTATGCTTTATGTTTAAGTATACTTAATTGGATAAAGAATTGAAACTTGTAGATAAATGATTCACCCCCCCCCCCTCCCAATTATCTCTTGGGACTATTCCTAACAATTAGTATCAGAGCCAAGTGCCTCAGAGAGAAAGTTTAATAGCTTGAGGTTGATCATATGGCATACTTCAGGAAAGAGAGTCTTGAGTTTGATGGAGAGAATTATCTTGATTGGAAGAACAAGATGGTGACTCATTTACAGTGCATTGCTTTTGAAGTTTTTAATGTTACTATCAAAGTAGCCAAGATTCCTACTTTAGAAGACCTTGGAAAGGATGATGCTACTAAAACACAAAAGGAATTGTTTCATCAGAATGCTATAGCTAAAGAATCCCTTATCAATGCCATATCTTATAGTGAGTTTTCAGAGATAAAGAAGGTAGACACCTCCCACAAGATATGGAAGTACCTAGAAGACATATTTGAAGGAGACAAACAAGCAAAGCATGTGCAAAAAAAGACATGGAAGAAAAGATTCAATGCATTAGAGATGTTGCATGAAGAAAACATTAGAGCTTATAATCAAAGGATCAATGAAGCAGTTGCTAGAATCAGGAACAATGGTGGAGATATCTCAGAAGAAGATATTATGGAAAAGTTGATGACTACTCTCACTCTAGAATATGAAAGAAAGATCAACATGCTTAATGAGACCATGCAGCTTATAGCTAATTTCAAGAGAGAGACCTTGCTCAGCAAAATCTCAGCTTTTGAGATTTCAAGATTGAAGACAGAACCTAAAAGTGAGACAGCCTTCAAAGCAACAGTTCATGGTAAGAAATCTGCAAACACTTCTGGTAATTTTGATGATGATGATGAAGAGAAAACTTTAGATGATTTTATTGCTATGATTTCCAAAAGAGAAAAGAAAGGAAAAGGAAAATATGAAGGTCAATTACCATTTAAGTGCTTTTCATGTAATAAGATTGGTCACTTTGCATCTAAGTGTCCTACTTGAGCTAGGAAGTTCAAGAAGAATTACAAGCCTAAGTACTCTAAGGAATGTTACTTGGCTGGAGATGGAGTTTTTGATGAAGAATTAGGTGAAGAAGAAATTGGATTCATTTCTATTGTAGACAAAATGAATAATAAGATAGAACATAAAGATGTGAAAGAGAAACAAGAGCTAGCATTGATTTCACAAGTAGATATAAGGACAGACTGGATTATAGATAATGGTTGTTCTCATCACATGATAGGTGATAAAGGAAGATTTCTTCATCTAGACAAATACAATGGTGGTATGGTTAAATTTGGAGACAACACTACTAAACCAATAGTTGGTAGAGGAGCCATCACCTTGGATGAAAAGATTAGTACTAATGATGTTCTCTATATTGATGGTATGAAACATAACCTTCTTAGTGTTGGAAAGTTACTTGGAAAAGGATATCAGTTGGAGTTCAAAGATGACAAATGCATCATTAAAAACAAGGATGGTGTTATGGTTGCATCAGGCTCAAAGACAAGAGGTAATGTTTTTCAACTCAATTTATAAGCAAGTTGTTTTGTTGCTAAAGTTGATGATAGTTGGTTGTGGCATAAAAGACTATGTCATATCAATTTTGATAACATAGTAAAGATAAAAAATGTTAAGGTAGTAAGAGATCTACCTAGCATAGAAAAGCCAGTTGATACTATATGCAAGAGAAAGCATAATTTAGCAGAGAACAAGTTGGATCTAATTCATACAGACCTATGTGGTCCAACTCAAACAAGATCATACCATGGTGAAAGGTATTTCATTTTTATTTTTGATGATTATTCTAGGATGATGTGGGTTGCATTCTTGAAATATAAGTCAGAAGCTTTTGATAAGTTCACAATATTCAAAGCTAAGGTTGAGAATGAATCTAGATTAAAGATAAAATGTTTGAGAAAGGATAGAGGAGGAGAATTCACCTTTGACAAATTTTATGAGTACTATGAAGAACATGGCATAAAGAGATAGTTAAGTGCACCTAGAACACTTCAGAAGAATGGAATTATAGAGAGAAGGAATAGGATCATTATTGATACAGTGTGCAACATCATGATTAAAGGAAAAGTTGCACACACCTATTGGAGAGATGCAATCAATACAACAGTCTACACCATTAATAGAATTCAATTAAGGCTTGGCACTGACAAAAAACCATATGAGCTATGGTTTGGTAATGTCCCCATAGTAAAATACTTTAGAATATTTGGAAGCAAGTGCTACATCAAAAGGGATGAAGCAGTAGGAAAATTTGATGCAAGGAGTGATGAAGGTATTTTCCTTGGTTACTCTACTAAAAGAAAACCTTATAGATGTTTCAATTTAATATTAAAGAAGATTATTGAAAGTGCTCATGTTAGGATTGATGAAAAGTTTATGGTTCAAGAAAGATATCATGATTACTCACCCATGATTGAAGAAGAACCTAGACCCACTTCTAGTGAGACAGTTATTGAAGAAATATTTGACAGTATTGATGTGTTATTCAATGACCCCGAGACAAGTGAAGAAGAAACTCCTAAGGTTGATGATTCTACATCAACTAAAGATCCAAAGTTTACATCTAGAAACCATTCCAAGAAAGACATCATTGGAGATCAGAGCGGCAAAGTCTTAACAAGATCACAAGTATAGAACTCAGCTAGGAATGAAGCGGTATGTTTACTATCTCACATTGAACCTTTAAGTGTTGAAGATGCTTGTAAGGATTCAGATTGGCATGATGCTATGAAAGAAGAACTTGATTAGATTATTAAGAATGACACTTGGGAATTGGTCCCAAGATCTAGTGATAAGAATGTGATTGGAACAAAGTGGATATTCAAAAATAAAATGAATGAAGATGGTATAGTAGTAAGAAACAAAGAAAGATTAGTATTTAAAGGATATGCACAAAGAGAAGGCATTGACTATTCAAACACATTTGCACCTATGAGCATATTAGAATCTATTAAGTTATTTCTAGCTTATGCTACAGTCAAAAACTTCAAAGTTTATCAGATGGATGTCTAGTCAGTATTCCTGAATGGAGATTTGAAAGAAGAAGTATAGATTGAGAAACTAGAAGGATTCACCTTATCAAATAGACCTGATTTGGTATGCAGACTGAAGAAGGCCCTCTATGGACTTAAGCAAGCCCCTAGAGCATGGTATGAGAGACTAGATGGATACTTAATAAAGATTAGATTCAAGAAAGGAGCAGCAGATTGTAATCTATTAATTAGAGAGACATCTGAAGGTTTGTTACTTGTAGCTATATTTGTTGATGATATTATCTTTGGCAATAATGAAAAGCTTAGTGCTGAATTTGCTAAGGAGATGAAGAATGAATTGGAGATGAGTATGATTGGTCCTATCAAGTACTTTTTGGGATTGAATGTGCAGCAAACAGAGAAAGGTATATTCATTAATCAGTCTACGTATGTGAAGGAAATATTAAAGAAGTTCAAGATGGATTATTGCAAGCTAGTAGGGACTCCTATAATTACTGGATGCAAGCTTACAAAGGAAGATGACTCACTAGTAGTTGATATAACATTGTATAAGTCTATGATTGGCAAACTGATTTATCTTACTCAGACTATACCTGATATTTCAAATGTAGTTGGTATAGTTGGAATATTTGTAGCAGAGCCTAAACAAAGTCACCTCATGGTAGTAAAGAGGATATTTAGATAATTACAAGGAACTATAGACTATGGTCTATGGTATCCTAATTTAGAAAATGTTGAGCTTCATGTGTACACTGATGTAGATTGGGAAGGATGTGTTCATGACAGAAAGAGTACATTAGGAGGAGTAGTGTTTCTTGGTGATAGACTTGTCACTTGGACAAGAAAGAAACAAAATTGTATTTCTCAGTCAATAGAAAAAGTGGAGTATGTTGCAATAGCCTTGAATTGTTCTACAATTGTTTGGATTAAGCAAACGATAAAATATTTTGGAATTTAGATTGATTATCCTATTGTTATTCACTGTGATAACACTAGCACTATCAATATGTCAAAGAACCCTATGATGCATGCAAAGACAAAGCACATTGAGATCAAGTATCACTTCCTAAGAGAGAAAGTTGCAGAGAAAGAAGTCAAGTTGGACTATGTGAATACTAAAGATCAGTTGGCAGACATATTCACAAAGCCCTTGCCTAAGGATACTTTTGAGAATCTTAGGGAGAATTTGGGAGTAATTCCCTTCCCTAATTTTGCTTAGAAGAAAGAAGGAAAGGCATCAGTCATCTGGGACTGATGGAAGGTTGGCTACTCTACCTCAGGAGTAGTACCAGTGCTTAAAATGAATGGTGCCCTTTTCCATTGATGTCAAAGGGAGAGTAATATACATAGTCATGAAAAATAGGAGTAATATACTTAGGGGAAGTAGTATTTTGTTGTGACAACAGTTCAGTTGAGGAAATGGAGAATGTTGGAAAATATTGTAGCAGATGAAGGATTCATCTTTGGGGGAGTTTTGAAGAGGAAATGGAGAATGTTATAAAATAAATATTCATTTGGGTTGGTGGTAGTTTTTCATTCCACATGTTTCCATTAGTGCCAAAGGGGGAGATTGTTGGAGATTTGCCAGTAGGCCAGTACTGACTGTATGTTTTTCATTGATGACAACATATAGAAAGTAGCATGTGTGGAAGTATTATGCTATAAGATTTTAGTATATGATGCATAGACATGATATCAACATGATATCATGGGTGCAAAGGTTAACTGTTAGTACAAACAATTATATAGCAGCTTCTGTCGACAGTGTTCCTAACAGAGTAATAGGTAGTGTTATGTGTATGGTTGTCCGTACAGTTATCATGGAGCCTTGCACTCTTGGATATATGTTGAAAACATGTCAGTGATGTTAAGTTCACAGATGCATGGTTTGATGATGAATGCATGTAAATTTATGCAGTCGCTATTCGCCAGTAGTAGTTTCCTATGTTTGTTCAGTAGAGCTGATAGAGATTTTATTGGTTCTTGATTTGCGCCTATGTTTAGGGTATGCACCCTTGGATTTAAGATTAGAGATGAGTTATTGATGTTTGGTTAAGAGCATATGAGGTAATTCAACTTGTGGAGAAAGATCTAATTGTTTTGGTAGAGCTGACAGTGCGTAGCATGTGTCTACATTTATCTTATTAAGACAAGTCCCAAAATATGTTCCATGCGTAGTAGAGCCAACATAATGTTTTTTGGAGTTTTTTATGGTTTCTCCATTATGATTTCAAGGTGGTTCTAATAGGCTAAATTTATTATATCATTTAGAGGAAAGATATTTATAGGCAGTCATTTGTGATTGCTTGAGTGTGGTTCATAGTTGAAGAAACAGAGCAGAATAGAGTGTGCAAAGTGTTGAGCCATCAGAAGAAGGTCTATGTGACTAAGTAAAGTATTTGTGATATACATTGGAATTGATCCACATAGCAGTCAAAGTGCAATTCACCAAGATCTAGATATAGTGTGTATCTATTATTCAAAAGGTTGTAGCCTTTGCCCCTTTGAGCAGTGAGCTCTCAGATAGTGCATCCTCTCCCCTAATAGGGACAACTATAAAAGACTCCTAATAGGGTCTGACCCTTGACCAAGTCTACTATACTTAATATATTGTAAAGATACTCCTAACAGGGTAAAGGACCTTCTAACAAGGATCATTATACACTAGTATAAAATATTAGTGGGTATCAAGTCCCATCAAGGTTTTTACCTATTTGGGTTTCCCCGTAACCAAAATATTGGTGTTGTGTTCATGTGTTCTTTCATTGTATTTGTGCTTTATGTTTAAGTATACTTAATTGGATAAAGAATTGAAACTTGTAGATAACTGATTCACCCCCCCTCTCAGTTATCTCTTGGGAGTATTCCTAACATCTATATCTCCTACCAAATCTAAGTCAACATAGCCTTGTACAGTTGTAGTAGATCCCCCAAAGTGTAAACACTTACTGGATGTACCTCTCAAATATATGAGAATCCATTTGACTGTATTCTTATGCTCAATACCAGGGTGACTCATATATCGGCTAATGGATCCCACCGCATGTACAATATCTAGCCTAGTACATACCATAGCATACATTAAGCTCCCTACAAATGATGCATAAGGTACCTTAGACATTTTAGCCTCTTAATCTGGTGTCTTAGGACACATCTCCTTAGTCAATTTCAAATGACTAGGCAAAGGTGTGCTGACATCTTTGGCATTCTCCATAGAGAAACATTGCAACACCTTGTCAATAAAATATGCCTGAGATAAAGTCAGCTTCCTATTTTTCCTATCTCTGCAAATTTTCATCCCAAGGATTTTTTTTGCTGCCCCCAAATCCTTCATAGAAAATGAATGTGCTAATTATTATTTCAATCCCTTAATGTGATTCATTTTAGACCCAACTACAAGCATATCATCAACATATAAGCATAAAATAATGTATTTATCATCATCCAACCTCTTAAGATAAACACAATGGTCAGAATGACATCGAGTGTATCCATGTTCATTCATAAAAGTGTCAAATTTAATATACCATTGCCAAAGGGCTTTCTTCAAGCCATATAAGATTTTCTGCAATCTACACACTAAACTCTCCTTACCCTTGACCTCAAATCCTTGTGGTTGTACCATATATATTTCTTCATCCAAACCACCATGAAGAAAAGTTTTTTTAACGTCAAGCTTCTCTAAATGCAAATCTTCAGTAGCCATAATACTTAAAACGATATGAATAGAAGTCATTTTAATAACTAGAGAAAATATCTCATCAAAATCAATGCCTTTTTTCTATGCAAATCCTTTTACAACTAACCTAGCTTTAAATCTTTTCTTACCTCCATCGTCTTCTTTCAACCTGTAAACCCATTTATTCTATAAAGCCCCTTTACTTGCAGGTAACTTGCATAAATCCCAAGTTTGATTTTTCATAGCAAGGAGTCCATTTCCTCTGTCATTGTGAAATCCCACTGAATCTTTGTATCCACCTACACAACTTCATTATAACATTCAGGTTCACCAATGTCTGCTAACAAAATAGAATACAAAGAGGGAGAAAATATGTCTAGAGGTCTACTTAGCCTTGTTGACTATCTAACATTCACTGGGGTGTGTGGTATTTGTTGTTTATGTTGTTGCAGAGCATAAGGAACTACTGGAACATCATATTTTGGAGTATAATCCAGTACTACATAATCATTTTCTCTCTTTTGATGTTGTTGCAATAGATCTTTGTACAACACTTTCTCATTGAATATGACATTCTTGCTTCTTACAATTTTATGATTTTTAAAATTCCAAAGATTATAACCAAATTCATCAATGCCATATCCAAAAAATACACATTTCTTTGACTTATCTTCCAGCTTGGTTCTATTTTCAGAATCTATAAGTGCAAAAGCTTCACAGCTGAAGGTTTTGAGAAAAGAATAACTCACCTTCTTACCACTCCATGCTTCCTCTTAAATACCATAGTCCAAAGGAGTAGAGGGGCCTCTATTGATTAAATAAACAATAGTGTTTATAGCCTCTTCCCACATGTTTAAGGGTAGCCTAGCATGCAACCTCATACTCCTTGCACGCACCATTATTGTCTTGTTCATGTGTTCAACCACTCTATTTTCTTGTGGAGTCCTTGGTATAGTTTTCTGCATATGAATACCATTAGAGGAACAATAATCTTCAAATTTTATGCTACAATATTCACCACCATTATCAGATATGAGACATTTTAACCTTTTACCAATCTCATTCTCAACCAAGTATTTCCATTTCTTAAAATTTTGAAATACATCAGATTTTTTTCTAAGGAAATAAATCGATAATTTTCTTGTTGCATCATATATAAATATAATGTAATACGAAGAGCCACCAAGGGAAGATACCTGAGCTAGTCCCCATACATCTGTATGCACAAGCTCTAATTTCTCATTTTTCTTTTCCTTCCCACTCTTTACAAAACTAACTCTCTTTTGTTTTCCATACACAACTTTCACATAAATTCATATTGACACATTTCAGACTAGGTAAAACTTTCCTTGAATGAAGTAATTTCATACCTTTTTGACTCATGTGCCTGAGTCTGTTGTGCCAATGTGTTGTGTCAGAATCTACAACAATTATTTGATGTTCTTCCTACTCAATTGTAGCCACTGTTCCTAAACATTCATTATCTTTTGAAACAATTAAAGTAGAAGGAACAATATGACCTGTACAAAGATATAAGGTGCCTACTTTCACACCTTTTGCTACTACTAAGGAACCTTTTGAAACCTTCCAATTTCTATCATTAAAAGTGACTGTGCAACCCTCATCACCCAGTTTCCCACTGAAATTAAATTCCTACTCAGTCTTGGAACATGTCTTACCTCTTGTAGTAGCCAATGATTCCCATTCTGGAACTTAATCTTAATTTTTCTCTTTCCAACTTTCTGACAGGGTTCATTATCACTCAAATAAACTAGCCCAAAATCCCCTTAGACATAATCAAGAAAGTAAACTTTATGGGGTGTAGCATGAAATGAAGCCCAAGAATCTAAAACCCAAGAATCATCAACACTTTCTAAAGAAAGAAGCAAAGAATCATCTTCGAGTTTATTACTTACCACATTTGCCTCCTTGTTACCTTCTTGTTTATCTCCTTCTTTATTCTTCTGAGACTAGAAATCTTTCTTCTTATGACCCAGTTTTCTATAGTACCAGCAATCATTTAGTCCTTTAGATTCAGACATCCTTCCCTTTGATTTTCCTCTTGATTTCCCATGATTTCTAGAATTATTTCCTCTCTCATTCGTTCTGCCTCTTCTTTGTGTGTTTAAGACACTACCTGATGTGGATCCACCTCGGCTTTTCCTATAAATTTCCTTACTCAGAATAACACCAATAACATCATCAAATTTTAGGGTATTAGAACCAGAAACATAATTACTAACAACCATTCTAGCTTTCAAGAAAAGAACACAAAATCAAGAGAGCCCTGACTTCTTCATCAAAAATAACATTTATAGAAGATAATTGACTAGTAATTGTATTAAACTCATTTAAATGATCAAAAACTAACCCACCTTCCACCATTTTCATATTAAACAAACGCTTCATGAGAAATACCTTATTTGAAGTGGAGGGCTTTTCATACAACTTCACTAGGGTTTTCTGTTAGGAATGGGAACCCTGAGAGGGGGGGGTGAATCAATGTTCACTGTATTTTATCTTTTTACTTTAATCTTTAAACTGAACTTAAATGCTTAAGTACTGAATTAAATATTCACATAAATATGAAACATGAAATCAATACATGACACCAATATGGTTAGGGGGAAACCCAAATAGGTAAAAACCCTAGTGGGAATTGACACTTGCTAATATTCTGCACTAGTGTTTTTTGATCCTTGTTAGAAGATCCTTAACCATGTTAGGAGTTTCTTTACAATACTTTAAGAATAGTAGACCTTGTCAAGGGTTAGACCTCATTAGGAGTCTTTTACATTAGTCCCTGTTAGAGGAGTGCACACACTATCCTAGAGCTCACTGCTCAAGTGGTGAAGACTACAACCTTTTGATCTCAGATACACACTATATCTGTTTGATGAACTATCACTATGACACTACTTGTCAGATCAGTTCCTTTGATGTGCTAATGATTTGACCTCTTGCAAAGCTCTAATACATCTTATAGACTCTTTTCACACTTATACTCTTCTTATCACAACTCTTTCTCAACTTCCATATCAAATACAATGGGTGCATCTTATATTTATATGCGCATACAAAATAAACAACTAGGTCGGCCCTTAAACCTATTACATACAATGCTTCCAAATGAATTGGCTTAAGCATGTTTACAATAAAACATATATACATGTCAGAAACTTAATTACAATGGGCACATAGCCTTTACAACATTAGAATATAGTCGCAACTCAAAATGATAACTGTCGGCTACTTGCTATGTTCTTCACTGGCACACAATGGCTGTGCAACTTCAACTATCTATATCTTTCTCATACTTGCATATCTGATTATGCACTCATAGACTAAGCATGAATATAGTATAACCATCTTAACTTCTAGGTTGCATACTATAATTCTATTGTACGCATGTGCGTTGATGCTCTGAGCTGCAGGAACTTTGTACACTGTCCAGTCTTCAATACTTAACCAATTTTTGATCTTCTCATCAGGTGCGCTGACTCCAAACTAATATATGACTTTGTTTCCATAATGAAAACACTATATTAAGTCATATGTATTAGTATATTCAACTTGCCAACAATCTCCCCATTTGTCATTGATGGCAATAAAGGAATATGGCCAAGTTACTAACTGTCCCTTAATACAAAAACTTTTTGTCTTCTATACACTTATACTTATATCTCCCTATACATATTATGATCCATATTCTATACACAACTCCCCCTTTTACATTAATGACAAAGGTGTTTTAAAAATTGTATCTACATATACTCACTAAGGGAAAACATCTAGATATGCTATCTTTAGGTTCTGGATCTCTTTCTTCCAAAATGTGATCAAAGAGTTTACTATCTGGAGATGGGTGCATAATGCATACTAAAGCTTCTCCATCTTCTTCAAGTCTATGGAAGGACCTTGATCATAGGTCATCATGGTGGCATCAATCTCCTTGATATTCTTATTTAGAATGTCTAAAGAGGGTGCAAGAGCATTCCTCAACTGAGTCTGTCTAGCCCTTATCTTTGTCATCTCTTTTTCTATCTTCTAAATTTTATCGATCTATCCTTGGTAGACATTATTTCACATGTTCACATCTATGGATGTGTCTTTCACTGAACTCTTCACTTTCTCAATCATAGCTTCTGCCTCTTTTATTTTCTTGAAATGAGCATCAGTAAGCTTATCTTGATCCATGCATTCTGCAATGATTCTTCTTCCTTGATCTACAAACTCTTTTAGGGATGCTTAACCAGTCTTGAGTGAGCTTAGGTCAAGTGAAAAGTTTCTAACATAATTCATTCAATCTCTTCCCTAGATACTTTTCTTCTGCAACTAGGGATGCAGATTCTTCAAGGCTTGAGAAATTGCTTTTGAAATGTGAGATAACTATACTCACATCATCAACAGAGTGTATCTTTGACACTTTCTTGTCCTCTAGCAACAAATTGTTCAAAATGTTTACTGATTCTACCAGGAGGGGATTCCTCATCACTTGTTTTTCTTTTGCCTTCTCCATAGCTAAGATGCTAAACTTAATCAGGTCTTCTTCTATCCATGAGTCCAAACTTGATGTGTCAGGTGTCAAACTTGACAACTATGTTGCAGAGGGAGTGATGGGAGTGCTATCCATCACTTCTTATTTTACCTTAATTAGTTCTACTGAAAGTTCATTATTCTCTTCTTTATTTTATGATTCTTTCTTTTCTTCTTCTTCTTCTTTTTCTTGTTCTTTCTTTTCTTCCATCTTTTCTTCTTCTTTTTCATTTGTTATGTCTTTAATCATTACTTCTTCTTGATGACTAGGAGTGTTACCGCATAATTTTTCTACCTCTTGAGTGGTTACAAATGCCTCTTCAAACTTATCCAATTCTGTGTCAGTGGCTGCCATGGCTATCTCCACATTATCAATGATAATGGTGCTATCCTTGAGTGATTCTATCATGGGCATAGACTTATCTACCTCTAATTATGTTTTTGTTGTAGGCACTAAATTCTAAGGACTTGTAGATTGTACCTTGATGGTCTCTAACCCTTTGGTAACCATTATGGGTACATGTGTTGTGGGTGCAGTAGGTGGATACATGCTTCTATTCATAAAAATCTTCTCAAAGGCTTTCTCTATTTCTTTTGCAACTAATTCATAGTTTTTATCCATTATATTTAGTGTTCTTGTCTTCATTCTAAGGTGAGGCTTCACCAAATCTAACAACAACTTCTTCTCTTCTAGCTCACATACAAGAAGGGTATCATGTAAGATCTTTTCCCTTATCCACAGATCTTCTTCAATAGCTTGTCTCTTTTGGAATTCTAGGATATTCCATACATTGTCAGGGATCATGGTCTTAAGTTCCAAGGCTTTCTTCTTGAACTTTAGCATGTGTTTGACTAACATACCATGAATCTTAGACTTGTCTATTTCACTGTACTTTTCATAAAATTTCCCTACTTGATCAATTCTTCCCTCATCAATTATTCTAGCACTTAGCACACTGAGACTAGGTTTGAAACTTACTTTAGGAGGTGCTTGAGTGTTCCTTCTATTTCTTGTGACTCTTGAGGATGGATGAATAGTGCTAGTTTCTTTCTTCCTCTTTGGAATTGCCTTATACTCTGGAGGATCAGTAAGGTCAATGGTTTCCTTGGGCGTAGAAGGAGTATCATCAGTTATATCCTTCCGTTCATCTAATTTCTCTATCTTTACCTTCTTCAACTTGGGATCATCCAATTCTACCTTTGTTGCATCTGCACTCTTTAGTTCCAAATAAATCTTTTGTTATTTTGCTTTGTCAATATCTTCTTGAGACACACCATGTATTCTCAAGATCTTCGAGGTGACTTTGCAACCTTTCTTTTTGTTGCTGCACTGTTTAGTTTGGCATCTATTTCTCTTGTCTTCTCCTCATAAGTTCTCCATCTAGGCTCATTAGGGTCAGTAGGAGCTGAAAGCAATACTTGAGCATATGCTTCTAATACTTGTTCCTCTACTTCATATCCAAGTGGATGAATCCACTTTGTTCTGGGTACAACTACCTCCATGAAAGTCCTATCTGTTTCAACCATAAAACAAATTGTATCTTTGTACTTTTCAATAATGTTTTCTAGAATTATGTACCTCATTTGCATCTTGGCCCTAAAGGTCTTCAACTCCAATGTTATGTAATCTCTTAATGTGCTCTCAATGGATTCCTTGAGAGATATCTATGGCATGGTTGGAATGGACTTGTCCAAATAAAGATCTGATACTTTCCCAACTATATGAAGATACATGTAAATGATCAAAGACCCAAACCTGAATATCTTGGTCTTGTCATGTTTGATTGCCTTGATGTTATCAATCAACTGTGTGTGCAAGATCTCACACAGGTTGAACTCTCCATCTTCCTTCACAAGTCTAATGGTTGGAAGAATTGTGCCCACAGACACACTATTCACCCTGTTGGTGTGATGAAACCTGTATCCAAGTATCATAGACATCAATTTGATGTCAGCTTGCTCAATAGGCACAATTGTCATCCTACACCTTGTTAGCTCTTTTTCATGTAGAATCACTATAGCTATTAAGCTTAACTCTTAGACTCCTGATTCCAAATTCTTATAGGGAAAAGGCTAATTAACAAGGATTTAATCCTCCTTCACTTTGGGCCCCACAGACCTAGGTAGGTGTACCTATCTTTAGACTCACTGCTTCACAATGAAATCCTACAGTGGATTAGGGGTTCTCACAATGATTTACTAATGTCTTTTACTACAACTGATGTAGAGCTTAGAAATCCAATCCATGGTATTAACAAAAGTAAATAATCATTGCAAAAAAATGGTAAATGTGACAAGGGTATTCACCCTTCTTCTCTTCAAGTTTAAAACTCAGGTAGACTAACCTATTGGATTCAATTCTTTAATGAATTACCAACAATGTTTGTACTATTCATTACAGATTCTAAACATTCATGCTTTTAAACAGGAAATGGAAAATGATTTGATTTTAAATGAATGATGATGAGAACTACTTATCAAAACTTAGACCAGTGCCTAATCCTGGGCAAAGAATCCAATGAAATGCAAATCCACAGAAAAACAATTAATAAGAAAACAAATACAATCCTGAATAGAGTGCCTTACAAACTATCCTCTCACTCTCACACCCAAGTATCAAATTCTCATACTAATACCTAGCCCTCTAGGATTACTCACAAGACTGACTCCTTCCTTGAAGAAAACTCACAAGTAATTGCATAGTTACCTTATAACCAACACATTCAGAATGTCTTACAAACTAAACATACAAGAGCATGAATAAAAGTACAAAAAGACACCATAGATCTGAAACAGGAGATTCCATTATATGTTATTCATATCTCTCTACTTCAATACATTCAAAATAGATCAAAGCCTCCAAAACTAGACAAAAATGAAGTCTACTTAAGCAGCTGTGAATTCACCATCCATGTTACAATGGAGAAAAAACCAGATATAGGAGAAAGGAAAAAACCCTCCAGTCACTGACACCTGTTTGTCCTCAAAAATATCTACAATTGCTCCTCAAAATTGATACCCATTCCCTCCAAATTTGCAACCTCTTTCTGTAATCATTTCTCAGATTGATCTGATTCTAATTTTTGTCCTCAGAATTTGAAAACCAGATTGCTCTTACACACATCATTGAAACTAAAAATAAACTCCTCCATCAGATTCCTCATTCTGAAATCTTTCCAGAAACATATAACACTTATATGTTCTGATAAAAAATGAATTTCCAGGACCCTTTTCCGTGAACAAGCTATGGCATTTAAATTTTTGAATATTTCCAAATGTGCAGACTATATCAAATTTTAAATCTCTTCAAATCTGCCATTTTATAATATTTTCTGCACTTTACTTCAGAATGCACCAGGGAGCACCACTTGTCATCATGCTATTTGATGCTCGAACCAAACCCCAGGTTAACTGCCTCATCTAGAGAATTGGCGATCATATGCATCTCCAAGTCTCTAAATCAAATCCTTAACCATGTTTAACACTGGTGATTTGGTGAAAGCTCCATTCTGTAATTCTCTAGATAGATTATTGACCGTGGTTAACATCTAGAGAATGAGTGACTAAACCCATTCTTCAATTCTCCAAATAATTGTTCATTGACTACCAAGACTTGGAGAACCGACGAACAAGGTTATCTCATGTTCTCTGAATGTTTGGACTAACTATCACGGATTGGGAGAACCAACGACTACATACTCTCCAATTCTCTAAATGATGTCACCTAACCGCTAAGGACTTAGAGAACTGGTGAATGAGTGTTCTCTGACCGCCACCTCCAATTCTCTGAATTCTTCACTCACTGTAGATTTCATTGTGTGACTTAGCAAACATCTACCACATGTCCACCTTCGCCCAGTCACTATCACCATCGCACATCTACAAAAATTCCTTTGGGCCCACTAGCACAGAAATCAAGGCAGTTGCACAGACTTGCATGAGCAGAGTCTCCTACATTTGATCTACCTCATATGTTTGTGCGGTTGTATATAAACACTTCAAACTACAATTTCAGGGTCAATGTGGGATATTAGTTTTGCTTGTTTTAAAGCCTCCATTGTATTTCTTGGGCCAAAATAGGGGGTCCCACTGCCGTACCAAGTCCTCAAGCCAGAGGGCCCACCAAGAGCCTCTGTGGTTCTTTACTTATTATGCAATGTGATTGTCTTTTCTTATAAACACAAAAAGTAACCACTACCTAGCCAATGTGGGATAACTGTCTATGCATATTCTGAGTTCCCCTTTTTGAGCAGCACAATGTAGAGGAGTATCATCCCATCCAATGGCATTTGCATTACTTTCATATTTTGTAAGCAGCATCCCTGTGACTTTATAACTATCAGAATCTTTCTTCATCTTTGTTACATAGTAAAATACTGTACTTTCATTACCATTATCTTTTGCAGATAGATTTTTGCCCCTCTCCATGAGCCATTTTATAAGATTTGAATCAGCATTGTACCCAAGATCATACTTGGCATCCTTCCTGGCTTCTACACTTCCTCTACCTCACGTCAGCATCAGCTCCCCTTTGGTTATGCATGATCCCCTCTACATAGCATGCCATCCTTTTGGTGATTGGTTGGCTTTACTTTCAAACATTTCCACACTTACGCAAGGCAGGCCATGCTCTCAAGCCATTCACAATAGCTCCTTCTCACATATTTGTAAACTACCTCACCATTGCATGGGTCCTCCTTGTTCACATATGGCTATTGAAATTATTGACATCCCCCCTACTCCATTAACGTGGGTTCCACATGATTTGATAGGCCATTCTGACTAAATAGAACCTCCATTATGTGTGAGGCTATATCATTATACACATGGGTTACAAAATGACAAGCAAAACTCCATTGAACTATGTTGGCATGTATTCACAGGCAACTCCCACCTTCTATCACATGAGTAGTCTTCTGTTGTGTGGGCACATCTCCACCATTAGTTATGTATAGGCATTCCTATTAAACATAGTGCAAGGCATTCACTCCTCCATAGGCAAGTCAGCAACACAAAACATGCACTGGCCCCATATGATGTGTAGGGTCTCATAAATCTAATGAGATGTGCCTACATCTCATGCATAGGCAGCCCCCTATTTATACTCATACGAGACTCCCCCTTTGTTGTGTGAGTCCATTGTGTAAATGCCAAGCTCCACTCACCCAAGTTATGTATGCGGCATTTGAGAAGGTGCACACAACAAGTACCAAACAAAAATGGGTGCATTCAAGGGATGCCCAGCCTCCCAATGCACACTCCAAACCTTATATGCAGATCCCTACATTTTACTTGTTGGCAGCCACTAACATTTACGCAAGCCCTTGACATTACATTGGTCTCATTGGCATTGGCCTCCATTCCTAAAAAATACGCACCAAAAAATTGGTGCTTGTGTATTATTTCAAACTTAGGTGCCTCTTAGCACTTTCCTTTGGTTACCTATGTACCCTACGGGTGCACACACATCCAACACAATGTTACAATATGCCTTCCATATTAATGTGGACTAGTCACATGCATCCTTCACAAATTTCTTTGAAAAACTTATATTGTGGGCACTTTCTCATGTGTTAATTTACGTTGGCACTAAGCTCTCTTATTTAGCTCATAGGCAGCCCTCTCAGACCAACATCAATTACATCTGGAGGAAGACACTTGGTTTTTATAAACTAGCATTTTCATTAACACTAGCCCTCCAAAACAATGCCTTACACACATTAGTGCACTCCCTTCTTCTTAGCGTGAGGCAGGTAGCCTTCAATTTCTAATGTAGAGTAAATTCTTGCTTACCATTGGTTGTGTTTGAAACAAATACCGGCCCCTTTTAATGCATAGGTCCTTTTATTTCACTATGCTAGTTCTTTCTAACATTCACACATTCCTCTTCAATCTATGTGATCACATGTCTCTTTAGTTTTATTTTGGCAAAGGGCATTCACCAATGCACACCATTCCATTCAACATTTGCACTGACTTATGGTACTTAACATTGGCCTTGTCACAAAACAAAACTGGAACCACAACATACAATAGGAAGCCAACGTTATGATGGAAGAGCATCCTGGGTGTAAGAGAAATCTTGCATCACCCAAAAATATTTATGTTTTTGTATTCAATAAGGGCTATCTTGTTCAGAGCTGCTATTTATGGAAACTTGTTATTTTTATTAAGTTGGTCATAAATCTCAGAATGTTCTGATTTTACATGTGGAGGTTCATGTCAGTCATATCAGCCTGCTAGTAAAGTTTCATGGCTAGATCAGGTCTAGTTTTGAAGATATTGAAGATTTTTGGTATTGGCAGCAGGGTATAGAAACTTTGAACTCGGTTTTGAAGGCTTTAGAGGCTCCGGATGAGGTAAAAAATTTGGGTGATAGGCACTTGTGCAAGTCAAGCCTGTAGAACGCTTTGTGGCCTTGCCGAAATGGGGTTATAATAGTCAATTGTGTCAACTGGTGATGACTTATGGTCTTCGAAAGTCGGGTCACCTGAAATGGCAGAAAATAATTTTCCTTCAAAATTTTTGTTCAGGTTTCAAAAGTTATTTTCAGTCGACTCTGATGTAATAAATTGAAAAATAAAATAATTCTAAGTTTGGTCCGCCCTAAGGGCTATATTTTTGGAACCTTCTTGGGTGGTGGAAAATGCCTATATAAAGAAGGCCCGTAGTGTTGTCTAGGGCAGTTCTGGGTAGTAGATCTGGGTATTGATTTGAGGCTTTGTCCTACAGAATATTGTAAGGGAATGCCCATGTGGCTTTGCATATTGTAATTCTGAAAGTTTGTAATTCCACATTTGTGGAGATAATAAGAAGCCAATTTTATGTTCTTGCATATTGTTGTTGTTTCTTTATTTCTATTATGTGTTTGTGTTATTAAGGGGAGCACCCTTCATCAAGTGGTATTAGAGCAAGAGTTCCTAATTGTGTAAATAGATCACTGAGTATGAGGTAGTTTGCACCAAGACTATGGTTAGGGTTTCAGCGCGCATCGCAAAAATGCCTCCACAAAAGGAATGTGGTGGAAGAGCTAGTGTTGTAACACCTAAGGTTAGAGTGCTCCAGAGACAAGTGTGAGCATTGCAAGAAGAGATTCACAGAGGAATGAATCTTAATGTCAGAGATGAAAGTGAGGATGAAGCCAAAGAAGGAAATGATGATCAAGAAGAAGAAGAAGGAGAAATTTTGAATCGAGAAGAAGAAAGGCTTTTTCGGGCCATTTCCAAGATCAGAAAAAGACCTAAGATTGAGGTTCCTGCATTTTTAGGGAATCTTAACCTAGAAGAATTGATCGACTGGATCAATGAATGTGAAGAATATTTTGAGTATGAAGATATTGAGGATCCTGGTAGGGTCAAATTCATGAAGGCCAGACTAAAAGGTCATGCGAAGATCTGGTGGCAAGAGATTCAATTGGAGTGAAATAGAAGAGGGAAAGATAAAATCACAAGATGGAATCAGATGGTATATGAATTGAAGTGATAGTTCATTCCTGTTGATTATGAGCTTGACCTACTAAAGAAGATGCAAAGTTTGAAGCAAGCAGGAAGATCTGTTCAAGAGTATATAGAGGAGTTCTATTGAATCCTCATTAGAATAGGCCATGTGGAAGTTGATAAGGAGAAAGTTTCTTGTTACCTTAATGGGTTGAGGCCAAGCATTCAGGAGGAGTTGAATCTGGTTCGAATGAACAGTATTGAAGAGGCATACCAGTTTTCCCTAAAAGTGGAGGAAAAGCTGAACAAGAAGTTTGAGAGCAGACAAAATGGAAGAGGTCATGGTGGATGATCTGGTGGATGATCATATGGAGGCCAAAATGAAGATCTAAAAAAGAAGGATGAGGCCAGTAGTAGTCAAAATCAGAGAGGAAACAATTCCAATCATTTCCAAGATCATAATAATAGAGATCAAAGAGGAAGAGGAAGAGGACAAGGTTCAGGAAGAGGAGGCTTTTGTGGAACATGTTTTCACTTTGGAGAAGAAGGTCATAGGGCATTTGAATGTCCTCAAAGACAAGGAAGGATAGATAGGAGGAATGAAGGCTAGGCTAGTGTTGCACACGTAGATGAAGATGCCAGATCATCAAATTCAGAAGATGCTAAAAGAGGAGAAACACTGATTAACAAAAGAGTCCTATTGAGTGGTGAGAATGAACCTGAACAAAGGAGGAGCCTATTTCGCACTAGATGCAAGTGTGAGGTAAAATGCTATGATGTGATTATTGATAGTGGAAGCATTGACAATTTGGTGTCAGAAGAGATGGTGACAAAGTTGAAGCTCAAGAGACAAAAACACCCACATCCATATCGGATTGCCTAGGTGCAGGATGACCACAAGGTCATGGTCAATGAACAGTGCCCACTACTACATTTGGGGCCAAATTTCGATAGAAGTTTCCGATGGGTAACTTTTTCTTACGAATTTGGTGTTTTTTTTTTGTAATAGGCCTCGATGATGTCGGTATTCTGATGGGTGTTTAATTGACCATCGAAACTCTGACAGATTTGGGGTATACATTTAAGAAAAAAGTGAAACAACCTCATCATTTTTATTTCGATTGGATAGAGGGAGTAGGAGAAAAGGAGCGAAAGCTGAGTGCGGGAGAAGGTATGTGATTTCTTCATCTTTCAAGCCTCTGGAATCATATTTGAATGCATTTCATTTTATTTGATCATGAATGCTCTCTAAAATGACTGCATTCTACTAGTGTCGTGCCATAGCTAGTGCTTTATCTCTATTATTTGATGTTATTGGTGCTTGTGCTCAAGGATATCGATTCACTGTATTCAAATGTTTGGATTCACATTTGTTGATATTACTGGCATATATGTTTAATGATGCCATTATAAATTTCTATCACTGAAATGACTACATTCTACTGGTGTCATGCCCTAGCCCATGCTTTAACTCTATTATTTGATGTTATTGGTGCTTGTGCTCAAGGATATCCATTTTTTAGAAATGTTGATTATGGTTATCAAATGGACAGCCCGTGAGCTTCTAGCTAGGTGCCATTTGTATTGATAGCTTAGGGAATCAAATGTATTGTATCATTGATAGTTGATACTTTGTTAAAAGGAAATAGGACAAAAAACCATTTTTATTTAGTTTCTCTATTTTGATCCCTAAGTGGCTTACAACCCTAGAGAAGTATATGCAAATTTACAGATGCAATTACAGGATACATAGCAGCCAATAATTCACAATAAATCCATGCATCCAATTTGAATAGCAATTAATACAAAGAACTAGGGTCCTCCAATGGCCCAATCATCCAGACCTTGACTGTCCCCTCAACCAGTGACCCTTCAAAATTGGGTTATCATGCAATTAGTGAGTGATCATTCATTCTCCTGGTGAGCTTCTAGGTAAGCACCATTTGTATATTTGATAGCTTAGGGCATCAAATGTATATTGTATCATTGATAGTTGAGACTTTGTTAAAAGGAAATAGGACAAAGAACGATTTTGATTTAGTCTCTGTATTTTGATCCCTAAGTGGCTTACAACCCTAGAGAAGTATATGGAGATTTACGGATGAAGTTGTAGGATACATAGCAGCTGATAATTTACAAGAAATCCATGCATCCAATTTGAATACCAATTACTACAAAGAAATAGGGTCCTCCAATGGCACAATCATCCGGACCTTGACTGTCCCCTCAACCAATGACCCTTCAAAATTGGGTTATCATGCAATCGGTGAGTGATCCTTCATTCTCCTGGTCTGCCCTGCATCCAAACATATTGGAAATACATAATACAATGATAACAAATCTTTCACAATCCCCCTTCCCTCAAGAAACACTATCAACCATCCCTTCCACATAGCATTTCACTATTTTATGAGTGGATTGTGTAGGAACAATTAACATTAAACAAGGAGCAAACTCCTCAACACATCTTGCAAACTACTTTCACCCTTGCACAAGCTATTCCAAACTTCAAGTAAAATGAGCAATATGCTATATCAAATCATTCATATTCAGAGTAACCATTTGAAGGATCATTTTGTCAATGAACCCTTTGACTATACGCCTACGACAAAGAAAGGAAACCTCAAAATAGAGAAAGGAAACTTAGTAAAACTAGTCTATGCTGATCTTTGTGAGGGAATCTTAGTCATGAAATCAAGTATCATCTCATCATGGTCTATTCACCATGTTTCAACACCCTATTCACTTTGATCTATTCAACTTACATCATTCTTCTTCTCCAAGACACAAAGGCTTGAAATAGTATATGTGATAAAAATTCATGAAATACTAAAGAAGACCTGCTATTTGTCAAACATATCTTCATTGTGCCCCACAAAAAATTAAGTAATAACTACTCTACCCTTAATTTGTTTAACAATGCACCATATTAGATAAAGTATGTTCTATCACACATGGCACAAACTCTCTTCAAACTCACAATATGTATCATGAGTTTTTTAGCTAACATTAGATAATTGAATTACATATGTAGGTACTCGGACTCCTTTCATGAGCATCCCACACAGTCTCATGGATCGACAGGTATAAGTCAATACACCCTATAGAGATTAATGTATTTCACATTTTGCAAAATATCTCACATTACTTGCTATCTCTCTCATTTGATGGAGTGCAGGTAGTAGAAAACAGGTATTTTTTAGATGTGTCTACCTCGAGTGAAGAAAGTGAGTCATTTAGTATGTCTGAATTAGGAAGATCACCTAGAGGTCAAAAGACTAGAAGGAAATTCAACAGACCCATGAAATTTTTCCTTGCTCAAGGGGGGTCATGTTCTTATGATGATGAGAGCAAAGATGACATTGAGGTGCCCTCTAGGTACCAAAATCTACAAAAACAATGGGTCCCCAAGGAACTTCCTCCAATAAACACTGATTTTAGTGTTAAAGGCAAGATATATCGTATTGCACCATCGTCAATACATGGTTTGGGCTTATTTTCCATGGATGGCATAAAGGTCTCTTACAACAAAGTTGTTGAATTAATGGAGTATGTTGGACCTTGTTACGATTACAAAAGTTGGATGTGAATTGTTCAATATAAAAAAAGTATGTGTAGGTATGCACTCTTGGAAAATTATATTCAACAAAAAGACAATGAGAAAAGTAAAAGAGTGGCTATATACATTGACAGAAGGCCAAAAGAATCTGGGAATATTGTAGGTTTTATAAATAGCACGCGACCTCTGTCAACTATTAAGCAACCCAATTGCATATTTGAGGCACACGAGGGAAATCATGTATTTGTATGTGCGATAAAATCAATAAGTGTAGGGGAAGAGTTGCTTATTGATTACAATTTGAATCGCATAGATACAAATGATGTCACTATCATTAGGGTGCAGGTACATACTATGTACCATTAAATAATTGAGTTTTTTTACCAACCACATTTAGAGAGTCTCCTCACCATCCACCTCATCTCCATCATCATCTTCTAATGAAATTTATTAATGTAGTCCTTTCTAATTATTGGTTAACTTTAAATAATAACATAGGACCACAATATGGAGCAACCACGTAGTGGGGACAATGATGTTCGTGCATGCACTTCTTCCCAATAGGTAAACCTCTTTTTTATTGAACTACAAATTAGATAGAAGAAAAATGTTAAATAAAGTTTTTTATTATATTATTTTCATCCCTGTTTCAGATTAATTCTAATAGTGTTAGTAATATTGTTGTCACAAATAGGTGGTTAGCAGAGAAAGGGAAAGGAACCTGCAGTCCCTGAAGAGGAGTCCTTTGACAAGGACCTAGTTGTTGATTTTGGTGCTTGTGATGAGTTAGCCTCTGCAATTAAAAAATGCCTCCACAAAATTGGAAATAGATTGGCTGAATTGGCATCTATATTCCCTCTGACTCTTGAGTCACAAAAGAGGGCAACTAAACTAATGCATCTATCTCAAAATTATTGAGTAAGTATTAATATAATTTTTAATTATAACAAAAGTTCAATAATAGTTTTTATGTTATAGTAGTATTTTATGTCATTAAAAAATAAGTGGATGTGTTGCTTTTACAGCTTTTTTTGTGTAATTTTGATCCTTGTAGCCATGATGAGGGTACTATAGCTGGTTCAAGTAGATCGCATGTTGGACTATATTTTTTTAACTCTCTAACAATATTGTCCATGCTAATCACTGGTTTTATTATGCTCTAACAATCTTATTCTTCAGCACATGTCAATGATCATTTACTATCACCACCTCATATGATGGTAGGCTCAGATGTATCGCGTCCTGCAATGTCGGCAACATAGAGCATGGCCACAGACACCATGGCACCACCTACTCATACAGGTATTCTATTTTCTCTATCATTATATATATGTTTATTTCCCTTGAAGTGTTCTTTCTTAGGGCCATTTCGTAATGGATTCAATTTATACAACACTTGATGATGATTTTTCTGGATGTACTAGTATTGCTAGTATGGGAACAGTGAAGGATTGCATATTGCTTGTGTCCGAAGAAGAAGGAATTCCCTTGAAAATAGAAAAACTTCCAGGTACTTTAAAGATTGGACCTTTCTTTTACTATACAATCGTATGTTAATTACATCTTGCATTCAATATGAGAAGCTTACATCTATTGTGTTCTTATTTTATACTATTATATTCTTCGACTAATGATTGCATGATTATTTTGTAGGGAATGATGTTTTTTATAGTAAACTTAATGATGAGTGTTTGCAGATATTTAGGCCCACCATCTGTATAGGGTGAAACATCATATCCAAACTAAAACCCCAATCCACTATTTTGATTTCATATCATTGCTAGGATAGTTATCATTACATCCATTTTTTAATCTAACACTGTTTTCTTTCTTAAAAGGTGGAAAACCCAAAATCAAAAGTTAAAGGATGATCTCGTAGAGAGTATGACAAACTTGTTTGGACCTCATGCATTTGAGAAGGGTAAGCTCCTTCAAAGAGCTAGGATATGTTTGAGGTATATTAGGGACCAGTACAAGTGTACATTAACCAAAAACCCACATTACCAGCGCCCCCCTTGCATTCCTAATTTAGAGTGGAAATCTATTATTCTGGATGCGAATGAAAAAACTAAAGTAAAAAAAGGAAATACACCACTAGAGAATAGAAGAAGGTATGTGATACTGTTAAGAATGTAATTGTGTACTAAATACTCTTCATATTTATATGAACTAACATATTTCAATCTCTTCATAGATTTCCTGACACATCAAAGGCAACAAAGGCAAGATTACAAAAGCACAGGCAACACAAGCTAGGCTCTGGTGGTTATTTGAAACTTGCTGCACAAGTTGTAAGTGTTGGAAAAATACAATCTTTACATGGCTTTTAACACTGAAATAATTCTTTGATCTTTAAATATTTATTTATAATTTGAAATCTTTTTTTGTTTTGATGAAACAATAAAATAAAATTTGATGATACCAAGCAAAAATGTAGGGCGCAGAGTTCAATATAACTCTCACAGAAGAGGACAAGAAAATTGGCTTCCAACAAGGCTATAAAGTCGTGGTAGAAAGAATAAGAAGTGCACAAGGTTCTACTAATGGATCTGTCAGGGTAAGTAAGATAAATAAATGATATTTCAAATTTAATTATTTACCAATTAGTTTATTTGATGTTAAGTTCCAACATAAAGTGAGTAAATTTGTTTTAAGTAAGGAAACAATGATAACATGAATGCGTATGAAATTGAAATGCAACCTGCCAATTCTTTCCATACACATCCTGTGGGTGTTGATGACAATGAGGATGTGCATCACAGTAATACAAGTAAACATCTTAAATTGATTGGTGTAGTAATACAAATTTAATTGCAATTGGTGTTTGGATTAATGTAACAATTTGTATTGCAGCTATAGAGAGTGTAGAGGCTACTGTTAATGAGCATGTTGAGGTGGAGGCCAAGGCCAGACAAGCTGACCTCGATGTTGATGATGTGACTAGATTAGGTAAAGAGCTATACAATTATGGCCTGTAAAGTACTGAAATACTTTAAAATGTTTAAAATATTTTTAATTATAATAAAATGTTTTTAATTTAACCCTTTTTATGTTATTGCAGATGACCCCCCTTTGCATCAACAAAGAACTAGGCATGCATTGAGATCTAATGAGAGGGTAGATGATCATGATGATGATATCGATACTCATCTTAATAATTACATCTTAAAAACTAGAAATCAAAAGAAAATAAATAAATGATTGTCATCTATGCACTTTAATTGATAATGACTGATTTTTATATGCCAATGAATTTAATTATGTGGTAGTTAATGTTCATAAATTTTATAATGTGTTAATGAATGTTATCATGTGATAATTAATGAATGTCACATTTTATTAATGTGTGAATGAATGTTAGATGTTAGATGAACTTTAGAATGTTAGATGAATTTTATTAGATGAACTTTAGATGTTAGATGAATTTGATTAATGGATGAAATAATGAATGAATGTTAGATGTTAACGGGGAATTTAGAGTGATGTTAGGGGGGGGGAAATGAGCTTCCACCTTCACATGGTTGGCCGTATTTAGTACATAATATAAAAATATTCTCGAAACAAAGTGAAGCTCAATAAGTTTGTTCCTTATATAAGGTCTCAAGTGTAGCTTTTATCCCACTCTCAACATTGCAAGGCTTCAAGTGGTGTTCTGATATCGGTTTCTCCATCTCCCACTGACATCTTGTCTTTCTCCTAAGAACTCTCACCAAGCTATGATACATGGATGAGCAGAAGATGTCCCTTACAGGCTACACATATATAATATGGTAGATCTAGGGAACAAATATACTACAACATAGAATGAGTCAACTTGAATCTATAGTTTCTTCATTCACAACAAAAATTCAAATGACAAGCCATATTTTAGATTTAATATTCATATTTATCTTCATCATGATCATAGCCATCATAGTCAACATTTGGTTCAACTTCATTTGAACCATAGTCCATGTCGAATACCATTATAAGGCATGGAGTGTGGTCATACCCATGTTACCATAATAATGAGTTAGCCTATAAAATTATGAATAAAATACCTTGTGTATCATATTTATAATACTGTAGGTGCACTTGGGATTGGCCTAGGCACCCAAGTTCCTACCAAAGGAACCCAAGTCGAACCCAGAGGAGAACAAAAGTAGAATCGGAACCCAGCCTCAAACAAAGAACTAGATAACTTGGCTTTTTTCTAATTCAAGTTTATTTCTGAATTCTTCTCCAATTCCAACCTGATTATTCCATATTTTGTTTTCTAATTTTCCTTCTTCCTCTCTCCAAATTCAAGGATCACCACCCATGAATTATGTTGTTATTTCCTTTTACTAATTGTGCTATTTCAAGGATCACCACCCATGACTTGGTTAAGATGATGAATGCTAGAAATGTCTTTATTACCAAGGAATCACTACCCACCATTAATGAATATTAATGATCATTGTTTCTTAAGGGTAATCAATGTTTGTGTATGTTGATCACCCAAGTCTTTGGTTGTGATTTGCATGCTGTGAGGTTTTTCAGAAGTGGGGGTATGACATGCTGGTTGGATTATAACATATTGACACTTACACCATGAAAAAGACAAATAATTAAATAGAAAGAGAGGACCAACTGAACCATCTTGTGGTCAATCTATATCACATTGAGAAACAATGTCAAGACTCAAGAATCAAAACAATCAAAAGTTTTTTCAAGACCATGAACGATCAACAAAATTCCATTAGAAAAAAAAACACTAATCTATATTATCATTAAGCCAAAAAATATTTCTTTAAAGTTTAGAAGCATTACAAGAACTTTCAAGAAACATAGTACTATCCAAGGACTAGAACGAATACCCTCCAAATAATTATGATTATGTTGATGTTGATGTCTATAATTTATGTCTAATGATTATGATGATGTTGATGTTCATGTCTATAATTTATTTCACTTACTGATGCTTGCCTAGATTGAATTTTGAATTGCTAGGCTAGAGAATGCTTTCAAAGTTTAGGGTCTGTTCTACATGATACTCTTAGTTACAGCTCAAATGCAACTCAACATATTTTTGATGCTGGGCAACCCACAACAAAAACTCATCCACAAGTGAAATTTAATGATGTGAATCTTGACATTGTTAATGTTATTACTTTTCCTCGCGTTTCATATTTGTGAAAATGTTTCTTGGCACTATCTTATTCTTATTACAATGTTATTTTTTGTGGGGTAGGAGGTCAATCTTCATTGTCTTCATTGTGGGGGATAGTGAAGATTTCTCTAACAAATAGCAAGTCTTCTTTAGTATCTTATAATAACATGCTAAACTGATAAAGGTGTTATGGGCATTTAATCTGCAATTACTAATAGACTAAGCATATTATTACTATGCTTAATGTTCCATTTAAATGCATTTAACACAAAAAACAAATTTACAAAACTGAACCAATGGCATGTTTACAACAAAGATGTGTTGAGGAGTTTGCTCCTTGTTTAATGTTAACTGTTCCTACACAATCCACTCATACAATAGTGAAATGCTATGTGGAAGGGATGGTTGATAGTGTTCCTTGAGGGAAGGGGGATTGTGAAAGACTTGTTATCATTGTATTGTGTATTTCTAATATGTTTGGTTGCAGGGCAGACCAGGAGAATAAAGGATCACTCACTGATTGCATGATAACCCAGTTTTGAAGGGTCACTGGAAGAGGGGAATGAAGGATCACTCAGTGATTGCATGATAACCCCACCAAGCATTCTTTCCTTTAATTTTCCATAATATCTCAAAGTATGATCATTATTCTTTACTTTCTTCTATATGCTATTCTTTCTATGGTTTTTTTATCTCATAAATATATCAAAAATATTGCAGATGTGCATATAAAAGTAAAATATTATCCTTCAATTGTTCCACATTGAAGCATTTCCTCTTTGGAGTATTGTCTTTGTTTGTACAATATCTGTCAAAAATGGTTCTCATATTTCTTCAAGATCTATTTTAATCTTTATATTACAATTTTGATTCGATTTGACCTATAGTTTATTTCATTAGTATTTTATAACATATACTCCTAATGTGAAATGCGGAGAGAAAGAAAGAGACACACTAGGTATGAATTACACGATATACCCATCATCACTTAGCACTTAAATAATAAATTATGGACAGGGAACAACCCCCTAACCTCTGGATGTTTGTTTCATGTTGGCCTCTTATTATATGCAAAGGTAGGCCTCTCTTAATTAGGCTAACAACCATAGTGTAGGGGCCATAAATTATGGAACCCAAAATAGTGCACACTTGTATTAAATTAGGTTCAGTATACTACAAGGGAATGGAAACCATGCAATAGTGCCTCATGGGGATGGAAGAAACCCTTCACCAAGAAGATGGTTGTGTCTGCAATATTTACTAGAGGCAAAGAACATAATTTGGTTCTAGCAATTACCCCTAGAAGATAATGGCACCCACAAAACACTTGGAAAAGATAGCACTCACTATATCTTTTATCACTCTTTTAAAGCTGGGACAATAAATCTCAAAGATTGATCAACGAATTCTTGAACACAAAGAACCATTGATAGATATGATTCATGTGTACAATAGCCAACAACCAATTGTTCCAATCATGGTGTCCAATAATTATATTAGAAAAAGAATCTACAAATCCCTTACACAACCAAAATAGACTCAAACCATGAACTATAAGAACCTAACAATGGGACTAACAAAGATACAACCTAAACAAATCTTGATCATATTCCACCCTATTGTAAGGCCCAAGAAGTAACTCTATCTTAAAGCTACACATTCCTCTAGATGAAGCTCAAAGGTCAGGTAGCTGAAGCATAGCAATACTTGAATGAATATAGGAATAATTTGATGTACAATCATTTTCTAGCTTGGTTTGTTGGTTTTCCACATAATATTTTCCCTTTAACCACATTTATAGTTTGAGAAAATCAGAAAAAATTGTTTCAAATTTATATTATCCTTTTGAACTAGCACACTGCCATCAAAATGCATAATCATTGGTCATCTCAAGAAAATTCCTATTGATTAGTAGGATATCCTTATAAAAATTTGATGCATGGATTTCTTGTGAATTATTGACTACTATGTATCCTGCAACTATGGAAGGAATAGTGTTGGTGTTAGGTTTTATTTAGTATTGAATTAAATGGTTTCCAAGATGTGTTGAGGAGTTTGCTCCTTGTTTAATGTTAATTGTTCCTGCACAATCCACTCATACAATAGTGAAGTTACAAAACTAAACCAATGGCATGTTTACAACAAAGAAATAGAATGATAATAATATGCTAAAAATTCTATTCTATTTAATACATGCCAAAGGACCGCATTGTAAATTGTTGTCACTAAAATGACCACATTCTACTGGTGTCATGCCCTAGCCCATCCTTTAACTCCATTATTTGATGTTATTGGTGCTTGTGCTCAAGGATATCCATTTTTTTGAAATGTTGACTCTGGTTATCAAATGGACAGCCCGTGAGCTTCTAGCTAGGTGCCATTTGTATTGATAGCTTAGGGCATCAAATGTATTGTATCATTGATAGTTGATACTTTGTTAAAAGGAAATAGGACAAAGAAATTTTTTTATTTAGTTTCTCTATTTTGATCCCTAAGTGGCTTACAACCCTAGAGAAGTATATGCAGATTTATGGATGTAGTTGCAAGATACATAGCAGCCAATAATTCACAATAAATCCATGCATCCAATTTGAATAGCAATTAATACAAAGAACTAGGGTCCTCCAATGGCCCAATCATCTAGACCTTGATTGTCCCCTCAACTAGTGACCCTTCAAAATTGGGTTATCATGCAATCATTGAGTGATCCTTCATTCTCCTCGTGAGCTTCTAGGTACGCACCATTTATATATTTGATAGCTTAGGGAATCAAATGTATATTTTATTATTGATAGTTGAGACTTTGTTAAAAGGAAATAGGACAAAGAATGATTTTGATTTAGTTTCTCTATTTTGATCTGTAAGTGGCTTACAATCATAGAGAAGTATATGTAAATTTATGGATGCAGTTGAGGGATACATAGCAGTTGCTAGTTCACAATAAATCTATGTATCTAATTTGAATAGCAATTAATACAAAGAAATAGGGTCCTCCAATGGCCCAATCATCGGGACCTTGACTATCCCCTCAACCAATGACCCTTTAAAACTAGGTTATCATGCAACCGGTGAGTGATCCTTCATTCTCCCAGTCTACCCTGCAACCAAACATATTTGAAATACACAATACAATGATAACAAGTCTTTCACAATCTCCCTTCCCTCAAGGAACACTATCAACCATCCCTTCCACATAGCATTTCACTGTTGTATGAGTGGATTATGCATGAACAATTAACATTAAACAAGGAGCAAACTCCTCAACACATCTTGGAAACCATTGAATTCAATAATAAATGAAACCTAACACCAACACTATTCCTTCCATTCACTTCTACCAAGAATAAAGCATTTAATCCATTCAACATTACATATAATCATTAGATAGTTACATTTCCTGACTATGTAGAGGAACAGTCACGACCAAAATGATCAAAACTACTTTCACCCTTGCACAAGCTATTCCAAACTTCAAGTAAAATGAGTAATATGCTATATCAAATCATTCATATTCATAGTAACCATTCGAAGGATCATTTTGTCAATGAACCCTCCGATTGTACCCCTGCAGCAGAGAAAGGAAACCTCAAAATAGAGAAAGGAAACTTAGTAAAACCAGCCTATGTCGATGTTTGTGAGGGTAAAGTCATGATAAGTGCCTCTCAAACCTCTCCAAACATGTAAGATTTTCTTTAAATACTTTATTGATCTCTTCTAAACATTAACCAAATCAAACCTACATTTGAATCCACACATAATAACCCCAAAATGAATGGTTTTGTATCCTTTAATGAATCTCAGTCATCGGTAGCGCATGGACAGTCAAACCAGTAGTCTCCAAAGCATTCAATAAGTGACTAGATTATATTTAATACACACTATTCCTTCCATTCACTTCTACCAAGAATAAAGCATTTAATCCATTCAACATTACATATAATCATTAGACGGTTACATTTCCTGACTGTGTACTAGAGGAACAGTCAGGAAATGTAACTATCTAAACGATCCAAACATTTGAAAATAGTGAATCGATATCCTTGAGCACAAGCACCAATAATATCAAATAATGGAGATAAAGCATGGGCTAGGGTACGACACCAGTAGAATGCATTCATTTTAGAGAGCATTCATGATCAAATAAAATGTAATGCATTTGAAATTTGCAGTCGAATATGATGCCAAATGCTCGAAAGATGAAGAAATCACATACCTTCTCTCGTGCTCAGTTTTTTCTCCTCTATCCAATCGAAATAAAAATGATGAGGTCATTTCACTTTTTGTTTTCATAGCCAAATCTTCCTTGTACCACACAAAGAACATGCCATTGGTTCAATTTTGTAATTTTTTTTTTGTGTAATTAGTAATTGGTAGATTAAATGCAAATAACACCTTTATCAGTTTAATTAGCATGTTATTATCATATCAGATAAAGTATGTTTAAGAATTGTTGGGACTGGTCCTTTTACGTGTATTAAACATAATAGAATTTTCAGCATATTATTATCAATCTATTTCTTCATTCTAAACATGCCATTGGTTCAGTTTTGTAGATTTGTTTTTTGTGTTAAATGCATTTTTCGTGAGGAGGGGTCTTGTTCTGAGGAGATTGATGAAGATTGTGCACCTCAAAAACCAATTCATAAGGTACCAATCCATGTTTCTTATTCACTTATATTTTTCATTTGGTAAATCTCCTTATAAGTTTCATGTCCTTTCTTTTGATTACTATGGATGAGATATATATCTTACATTTAACATTCAACTTCTTTACATTTTAGAACATGTAGTGTGTTTTTTGAGGATTTTACCAAATCAACTTTTAACATAAACCAAAAACACCAAACTGATATCTTGCCCTTGCAATGTAACAAAATATTTGCATTTGACCAATAATTGCAAGCAATTGAATGATAAATCCACATACCTGTATCTTTGTAAAATACCTGGAACATCAAAAAGATGGCTAAGTGGCTGCCACCATGATTTTTATCTACTGAATATGGGGGAAAAAACACCAAAAGGAATCGAATAGAAAACATGATTGGTCATTTTAGAGAGTATTTATGATCAAATAAAATGCAATGCCTTCTCTCACTCTCGATCAGCTTTCACCCGCTTGTTTTCTCCCACTCCTTTTCTCTATAGTTGAAATAAAAATAATTTGGCTATTTCAAAATAGTTTATTGATATCCTTGAGCACAAGCACCAATAACATCGACTATTTTGATCTGTGGGTACCCTAATGTTGGCAAGAGTTCTTTTATTAATAAGATTCCTCTGCAAGCTTGAAGAAGCGATATATTTTTCAAATGAAGAGTGGAAAGATGATGTTCCTAAGATCATGGATGGACACAATGTTGCAGACAGAATGGGAAGACATCTTTTGAGCCTGGCCCTCGATCCTTTGATAATTGGGGTAGGATAGAGACCCAGGCTAAAAAGATGTCTTCCTTTTTGTTGTGGAATATAGGCTCTGCTATTGCAATAATGACAGACTACAATGTACATATACAAACAGCTGAGAAACATAAATGTAGGCATCATGGTCACAATTTTTTGGAGACACAACATAATTGAGTGTTATTCCCAGATGATGCAAAGAAACCACTACTTTGCATCATCTCTAAAAACCACTCAATTATGTTGTGTCTCCAAAAAATTTTTGACCATGATGCCTACATTTATGTTTCTCAGCTGTTGTGTCCCTGGACCCCTTATGACCCTTTATGATCATTTACAATCCCTAAGGATACATCTTAGAGGTCTTAAAATGTTGTAAAGGGTCATAAGAGGCTCCTAGGAGGGGCTAGGTGAGCTTCCACCTTCACGTGGTTGGCCCTATTAGGTAGAGAATGTTAAACTATTCTCAAAACAAAGAGAAGCTCAATAATTTAAGGTCTCAGTCCACGGAGATGCTAAAAAAATGAAGAGAATCAATGGAGATTTTTTAGATTTTGAGAAGACGTATATGGAGTGGAGGCCAGATTGAGTACCAGTGTAGAGATGATGATTCAGTAACCTACATCTATAAAACCTTCACAATTATCCCTTCTTTGGCCTCCACTCATTCCTCTTCTCAAAAATAGTTATCTAGAAACTTTGGATAGTGTTTTCTCATCCATGCACGAAATGTGCTAGTGATCGTATAAAATTACTTTAGGCCTCTAGTATTGATGAGATGTACAAGTGTAAAATGTTTTTGCAAGACTGTGATCAATTTTTGTAGTTTACATAAATGCAAGGCGGTGATTATTCTCGACGATCGACAGGTAGCTAGGACTAAAGATAACACAGCTCAAGAGACCATCATAGGTTGTCTCTTTCTTCGGTCTGTATTATTGACAGAATGTTTTACCTTTCATTAGCTCATCAAATCTGGGGATTTGAAATAATTTAATAGAATATTTTCATGACAATGTATATTATTTAAGTTGATGTTGCACAAATTTATCTACTTCACGCACTTGTATACTATGAAGACGGCAATAAAGAAGCATCTCCTCCCATGGAAATGCTTCTTTATCACCATCCTCATAGTCTACAAGTGCATGAAGTAGATAAATTTGTGCAACATCAACTTAAATAATATACGTTGTCATGAAAATATTCTATTAAATTCTTTCAAATCCCTAGATTTGATGAGCTAATGAAAGGTAAAATATTCTGTCAATAATATAGACTGAAGAAAGAGACAACCTATGATGGTCTCTTGAGCTATGTTAACTTTAATGTGCCTATCCATCAGTTTTTCAAAAATTCATAATTAATTCTGACATAAGCACTATGCATTCGACAGACAAGGAACCCTGTCGGAGAATAGTGCAGAACTATCGCTATTCTGACAATTTAAGTGTTGTAAAGAGGATATATTCAACATAACTTTTGATAGTGAGGCCATTTCACTGACAAGTAGATCTATCAGAATATGATGCTAACTGTCGGTATTCCAACAGTTATACCGTCAGAAATAATATGGTTCGACAGTCAGTTCCGATAGAGATTGTATATTTTTGAGAGGTCTCGTTATCGGACTTCTGATGGATGAACCACAGGAAATGCCATTTCGAAGCTCTTATCATTTGGAACTTTACGACGTAAGATGGTGTCGGTAAACCAATAGGTTTCTATGAAAAAATGGTGACGGACTCATGTGTCAAAATTCCAACAAATGAGCATTGCAAATCTAACAAATGGCCGTCAAAATTTGGCCCCAAATGTAGTAGTGGCCTAGTAAAGTTCAAGATTGGTGGGTACCAAGATGAGGTACTATGTGATATCATATCTATGGATGCATGTCATATGTTGTTGGGTAGACCATGGTAGTTTGATAGATGTGATGTACACGATGGTCATGCAAATATCTATTCCTTGACAAAGGATGGAGTGTGACATAAGCTAAAGCAATTGAAGGAGACTGAAGAAAAGGTATGTGGTAATGCAAGAATAACATTTGTTGATGGAAGAAAATTCTAAGATGGTATGAGGCATGAGCATGCATATTTTTCTTTAATTCCTAAAGCTGGTAAAGAAGTAGAGGATGTACCTGTAGGGGTTGCAAATTTGTTGAATGAGTTTCAGGATATTGTAGCTGATAATGTACCTGATGGATTACCACTGGTAAGGAAGATCAGTCATCAGATGGATTTGATTCTAGGAGCCAGTTTTCCAAACAAGGTATCACACAGAATGACACCAAAAGAAAGTGAAGAGTTGCTGTTGAATAGACAAGTATATGAATTATTGTAGAAGGGGTTGATTCAAGAGAGTCTGATGTAGAGTGGTAGTGAAAGGTGATGGAATCCAACCAAATGCTTGTTTAACCCACAAGGTTCCTAATAGGCCTATAAGGCACACAAGGCAAAATGTGGCTAAAATCTCAGATTATGACTCCAAACTTTCAGAGATGCTTTGAAATATGTAAACAAGGGTGATTCAAGTGGTTTCAAAGAGTTTCAACCTTCTAGGCACCCTAAAATGGAAAATTTGTTCAAAACAGTCTATTAGGCCTAATAGCCTTCAACTAGCCCTCCAGCAGCGTTTTTGTGGATTTTTCTCAAACTTGTTCCAAAGGACTTGCAAAATAATTTGGTGTTTCAGATACCCTTTTGGGTGAACTATAACATATCAAAAAAACCAATATCAAGTGCTTTGGGAAATGTGTCCAGAAAAGTGACTATCTCTGTTTTAGAGGGTCAAATCAAGAGGTTTAACAAAGCAACTTCACCAAAAACCTGTCCAAAACTCACCAAAATTGTAGGATCACCTATTCTCATGTCCAATTAAACATTCCAACAACAAATTTCAGGTTATGGGCTCATTTGCATCAAAAGCCCCAAATCAAGCATGTTCAAACCCTTGTTCCTAGGGTATTAAGAGATCTCACACTTGTAAACGTTTCTTTGCTCAAATGAATCTGCAAACACCTTTATATTATCATAAAAACCAATAACCAAATCATAAATTCTGTCCTCCTTAAGACAAATCTCCTTCTACTATGACTGTCCCTATTTTTCCTTCTTGGAACACTATGTTAGTGTATTGAAAAAATGCTTTGGTGGCCACCTTTATTATTGTCAGAAGATCATTTATGGATTAGAAGTACTTGTACATGTTAGACAATAACCATTCCATGAAGAATCAGTGGTCATTTCATAGAATGGTCATGGAAATTAGAAGAAAACTTCAAAACAATCCTTAAATCTGCCTGCTACAGCCAAGATCAGCAAAATATAAACAAACAACTTGTTATTTAGGTTTCAAAACTGAAGTATAAGCATCAATAAATATCTAAGATCATTCCATAACATGTTTCAATGCATATCAAATCCAAATGAAAGCAAAAAATTCAAGATCTCTTCAAATTTGCTGTCAAAATAAACCCTTTTATTCAGTTTTCATGAACAGTCCGTACAATGATGCCCTCCAGGCCGTACATTAGCATATTTATCAAATGGAAAGGTAGTTTGGATAGTTGATAACCAATTCCCATTGGTTATATCTCCAAATGCTTAATAAAATTTAAACTATTCACTTTCCCTCCAAAAGTCATTACAAGGCAAATTTAAATTATTTCAAGCAAATAACCTTACTAAATGGGACCTAATACATGTTTTGACTTATGAAATGTTTTAAGAACATTATGAAATCTTTCTATAACCTATCAAAGGACCCTTCTATCTAAAATAACCCTTAAATCCTATTCCATAACCATATTTCAATAATTTGAACATTGGACAAAACATGACATTATGCAACATTATGACTTCTTGTGTCTTTGAATGCCATGATCGGTTGCAAGATGGACCAATTGATATTATAAGATGCTCTATGACCTTGTTGATGACCTAGATCTCCATTGTGTTTATGAAGAGCATATGATGCCCCTGCATCAGAGTCTAAGTCCCTATGTTGTACCAATGGTATTAGCACCAAATAAGAATGGAGAATGGAAGATGTGTATAGATTCCAGAGCAATAAACAAGATCACAATCAAGTATAGGTTTCCATTGCCACAAATGGATGATATTATGGATTGTTTGAGTGGAGCTATGTATTTCTCAAAGATAGATCTAAAGAGTGGATATCACCAAATTCAGATCAGAGAAGGAGATGAATGGAAGACTGCCTTCAAGACAAAGGAAGGACTATATAAGTGGTTAGTCATGCCTTTTGGGCTAACCAATGCACTGAGCACTTTCATGCGGCTCATGAACGAGGTTCTGAAATAATTTATAGGTAAGTTTGTCATTGTGTACCTAGATGATATTTTGATCTTTAGTAAGACATTGGAAGAGCATATGATGCATATTCGTATGGTGTTTGAGAAGTTGAGAGATGAGAAATTGTTGATTAATTTGAAGAAATGCAATTTTGTGAAGAAAGAGTTAGTGTATTTGGGATTTGTAGTTTCAACAAAAGGTCTAAAAATGGACCTAGAGAAAGTACAGGCTATCCTTGAATGGCCTACTCCAAGGAGTGCTACTAAGGTAAGATCTTTTCATAGTTTGGCTAGCTTTTACAAAAAATTTATTAGAAATTTTAGTAGTATTTGTGGACCCTTGACTAAAACACTGAGAGGGGATAGAAAAGAGTTCAAATGGACTAATGGGGTAGATAAGAGTTTTAAACTATTGAAATAGAAAGTTACAAAACAACCTATTTTAGCACTCCCAAATTTTAATAAGGTGTTTCAAGTAGACTGTGATGGTAGCGGTACTGCAATAGGAGCTGTTATGAGCCAAGAAGGTAAACCTATTGCTTATTTCAATGAGAAGTTAAATGATGTCAAGAGAAAGTATTCTGTTTATGATCAAGAATTTTATGCTATAGTTCAGGCATTGAAGAAGTGGAGACACTATCTACTTCCTAAGGAGTTTGTTTTATATACTGATCATCAAGCTTTGCAATATTTGAATATTCAAGGAAAGTTGAATCAAAGGCATTTGAAATGGGTCGAGTTTTTGCAGAGTTATACATTTGTTTTGAAACACAGAAGTGGAAAGTCTAATAGGGTTGTAGATGCACTTAGCAGAAGGCAACTATTGCTAACAGAGATGCAGATTGAGGTGGTTGGGTTCAGGGAACTCAAGAATTTGTATCCAGAGGATCCTGATTTTGGTGAAGCTTGGAAAGCTTGTAAAGAACCTATTACTCTAGATAGAATGAAGTGGCTGGATTTTACCATCCAGGATGATATGCTATTTAGAGGGACTCAGTTGTGCATTCCAAAAAGTTCTATGAGGGAGAATATCATCAAAGAGAAGCATAGCAGAGGATTGGCTAGACATTTTGGTCATGATAAAACACTTGCTTTGGTCAGTGAGAATTACTATTGGCCACAGTTGTAGCAAGATGTCAAGAAATTTGTACAGAGTTGTAGAGTATGTTAGATGGCAAAAGGAGTGAAGTAGAATACAGGTTTGTATCAGCCATTACCTATACCAGAGAAGCCTTGGGAGGATATCAGTATGGACTTTGTTCTTGGTTTACCAAGGACACAATGGGGACATGATTCAATTTTGTAGTAGTTGACAAATTTTCAAAGATGATAGATTTTGTTCTCTGCAAGAAAACTAATGATGTTGTTCATGTAGTAGAATTATTTTTTAGAGAAGTGGTGAGACTACATGGTTTTCCAAAGAGTATAGTTTCAGGTAGGGATACTAAGTTTGTTGGATATTTTTGGCGTACATTGTGAAAGAAATTAAAGACAGATTTGAAGTTCAGTTCATCACATCATCTACAGACTGATGGACAGACAAAGGTGGTGAATAGGAGTTTGGAAAATTTGCTGAGATGTTTGGTTGGAGATAAGCCAGCAGGATGGGATTTGATTTTACCACAGGTAGAATTTGCATATAATAATTCTGTCAATAGGAGCACTAGTAAATCACCATTCCATATTGTATATGGGAGTAGTCCCGAAAATGCAGCTGAGTTGAGAAGGATAGATCAAGGAGAAATAAGTAGTGCTGAAGCTGAGGATTTTGTAGAACATTTGAAGAACATCCATGAGGAGGTGAGGTAGCATATTACCAAGATGAATGCACAGTATAAGGCTAAAGAAGATGAGAAAAGGAGGCATAAGGAATTTCAAGTTGAAGTTGAAGTCATGGTTCATTTGCGGAAGGAAAGATTTCTAGTTAGTACATATAACAAGTTTAAAATGAAGAAGTTTGGGCCATGTAAGATACTGAAGAAGCATGATTTAGAAAATGCATATGAGGTCAGGTTGCCTACTGAGCTGAATATTTCACCAGTGTTTAACATTTCAGATCTGACAGAGTATCATGAGGGAGGTTTTGAAGATGAGATCACAATAGTATAGTGGAGTATTAAAGCAACTAGTTCAGATACCAAAGAGATTGAGGATATACTGAATAGTCATGTTGGTAGAAGCATAAGGAACAAGACATATGAAGAATATTTGGTCAAGTGGAAACGATGACCTATTGAAGATTCATCATGGTTGACAAAGGAGGAGGTTAACTGCCTTGGTTTTCCTCTACACACTTGAGACGTGACGGGGTCACTTCTCAAATTACCTCGGGTGTCTGATTCAGGAGCATCCTGGGTGTAAGAGCAATCTTGCATCACCCAAAAATATTTATGTTTTTGTATTCAATAAGGGCAATCTTGTGTAGAGCTACTATTTATGGAAACTTGTTTTTTTTAGTAAGTTAATCATAAATCTTAGAATGTTCTGATTTTACATGTGGAGGTTCATCTCAGTCATATTAGCCTGTGAGTAAAGTTTCATGGCTAGATCAGGTCTAGTTTTGAAGATATTGAAGATTTTCGGTATTGGCAGCAGTGTACAAAAACTTTGAACTCAGTTTTGAAGGCTTTAAAGGCTTCGAATGAGGTCAAAAATTTGGGTGACAGGCACTTGGACAATTCAAGCCTCTAGAGAACTTTGTGGCCTTTCCGAAATGGGGTTATAATAGTCAAACGGGTCAACCAGTGATGACTTATGGTCTCCGGAAGTCAGATCACCTGAAATGGTAGAAAATAATTTTCCTTCAAAATTTATGTTCGGGTTTCAAAAGTTATTTTGAGCTGACTCTGATGTAATAAATTGAAAAATAAAATAATTCTAAGTTTGGTCGGCCCTAAGGGCTAAATTTCTGGAACCTTCTTGGGTGGTGGGAAATGTCTATATAAAGAAGGCCCGTAGTGTTGTCTAGGGCAGTTCTGGGTAGTAGATCTGGGTATTGATTCAAGGCTTTATCCTACAGAATATTGTAAGGGAATGCCCATGTGGCTTTGCATATTGTAATTCTGAAATTTTGTAATTCCACACTTGTGGAGATAATAAGAAGCCAATTTTATGTTCTTGTATATTATTGTTGTTTCTCTATTTATGTTATGTGTTTGTGGTATTAAGGGGAGCACCCTTCATCATGTTACCTTGTTGATTGGCAACAAGACCATTAATAATTTTATGTTAATTATAATTTTCATCATGTCATTTGTTGCCAATCAACAATGCTATTTACTAGATTAAGAAGCCAAACTTTATCATTTGGAAGAATCTTTTCCCTAACAACAATTGTGTTGCAGCATCCATTTTTCTCTGCCAATACAACTTAGAATTCTTCCCAGACAATGCTACAATATTTCTCTAGACATTTGATACCAAAGGTGTCTTTAGATAACCAAGGCTTCATTACCTTTTAAGACATACTCCTTAGTCTGGTTGAAGATTTTCTAGCCATCTAACAGCCTCTCTTGACCTTCATGAGGACTCTCCAATGTCTGGCATAATTTTTATAAGGCAAGCTTAAAATTCTTCGTGCACAGAAAGAGTATCAATCTAGAAGATCCATCCAAAGGTCAACATCCCATACTTCACTTTATCCTTTACTAACCAAAAAGTGGTTACTCAAATGAAGTCAGAACAAAACCGTGCCAATTTTGCAACCACCATGCTCATTCTTTACATCACTTAAAAACTGTCAAATAGCACTAACTAGCTCCTGAATGTAGCTTTAAAAACTGACTGAATAGCCTAACAAGAGAGGGCCACCAAGCACACATGCTGACTTCCAACATCATAGTATGTTGGTCAGAGGAAAACTTACGAAGAGATCTGAGCTGAAAGATATCAATGACCAGACATGGCCACTTTAAAACCAATTATGTCTGCACTTATCAAAATCTGCACAAGTCAGCTCTAGAACCACCTTTAAAAACTGACCAACTGAAACCTTCAAGGGCCACAAACCTGGGCATTGATTCACCCTTATACATGGAACATGAATCCATAACTAATTTTCTAAAAATATCAACTAGCCGCTTACAGTTAATCACTGAAGTCAACCTACTAGATATGTTCAGAATTTAGAATAGTGAAAAACATAGAAACCGGGTTTGGAATTGGCTTTGAAAACTAGGCGGAACATGACATTAGGATCCAAAATAAAGAGCATGTGTTCTTTGTCATATAGAGAATATAATTCCACAATTAGGGCTTATGACGAATAACAGGGTGCATTTGGAAATCAGGCAAAGATAGGCTCTTAGAATTGCAAAGTGGGAAACATAGTAAAATAGTGATTTGTGCATACGGAATGACCCTGGGAAAGTATGCTAAAAGTTTCATCAAGACTTCTAACTTGGCATACTTGCAGTATTTTTAGATTATAACATAGTGGTACAACCCATTTAGGCTCATCAATCATAGATCAAAAGTTATAACATCACAAATAGGGGTACAGATCAATCTACACACTTCACAACTTGTAAAACAACAGAAGTTGTGTTTGGAATTGCATTTGCAAACTGAGCAAACGGATTCGTCATGACCTCAAAATTGAAACATAGGAAGTACTTAACCCCTAGAATATGATGCAAAAGGAATTTTCTCAATAGGGTCAACTAGGTCAAAGATATGATTGGTCAAACAGGCCCTTCCAGAATTCTAAACAATTACACAAGTGCATGACAATAACAAACTACCAACTTTGAGGGGTTTGAAACCTAATCAAATGGATTCAAAATGACTTGAAAATTGGAACATAGGTTCTTTGATATGCATACTAAACATCCTCAAAGTGGCGGGTCATGAAACATTTCTGGACGCAAGATATTCAAAGGCAAACTAGGCTACTGTACTCTATTTGACACAAGCATAATTGTAATATTTGACACTTGCTCAAATGAGAACTCACTGAATGATTCGGGATGATAAAAAAACATCATAGAATGCATGCATATATTGAATGGAGGGTGTTAAACACCTCATAGGCTTCAAAATGACAACTGGGTACATATGCATGAAAAGCATTTATAGGGCTTCAAACTGTGAAATTTTAACATGGTACTCAAAACCCATGTGTTTTTAGTCCCAAGAGTGGCTCTAACTGCGGACGCGTGCCCCATGCGGGCATGTAGAGAACCCCAAAATCTCATGGTAGAAGCATAGCACCCCACAAAACCTGCTACTGAACACTGAAACAAAGCAACTTTACAAAATTTACAAGTATTTACAAAGGACTTCAAAATTCTGTCAACATGAGTGAACATTTTCCTCTATCAAAAACTTAGTCTCTCCTTTGGAAATCAACCGACAATGTGAGACTGCCACTAAACTCATGATGACAAAAAACATTATGGAACCTAGGCTTCAATATAAATTCAAATTTAAAATCACCTATGCCCTCTCTCTTATGCCCCCCCACAAACTCATTATCCGGAAAATAAACATCATCGGAATCATCATATATTGAAACACATGAAAGGGGACAAACAACTGGTACCTTTTCTCCTTGGCTGCGAACATCTAGTTCATCTTTAGTACAAGCTTGCATATCAAAAGAGAAGCTAGCATACTCACACTCATTCACATCAACCAAGAAATCTGAAACATCCTCATATGTCAAACCAATCAGACTAAACAAATCTGATTTCTCTTGATAAATCACAGCTTTATCCTCATACAGATGATTCATACAATCAAAACCATAAATCAGATCACCTTCATTATCATCAATGCTCGGAGGTAGAATGACCAAACTATCAATATGTGATGCATCTTTATCAAATGAACAACCCTCACCTTGCATTACATCTCCTCTGACTGACTTTATTGGAGTTGGAAGTTCAGACTCAACCATACCACTGATATCACAATTTGAAAATGAATTACCTTCAACAAATTCACTTTCCTAGGCACATTCTTCAAACAAGGGATTAGAAACTACATGAAATTGTTTCTCATAAATATTAGAACAAAGTGTCAGCTGATTTACATCAATGTCTTCATCAAATAACACATTATTAACATCATAAGACATGTCATTATATCTGTCTTCATATATCCTATCAGCAAAGAAAGAAAATTCAAAATCTGAATCCGAACAAGATTCACCACTACTATTGTCATTACATGAGAAATCAAAAGCATAATCAATCAAATCATCTTCACAAGCACTGGACAATGAGCTTCCATCTTTGTTTTTAATCTCCAAGGCTTCACATTCAGCTTCATTACTAATCATACACATGGAAGACTAAAAATAAAAATCATCCTCAGCATGAGAGAAAACCTATGATAGGTTATTAGAATTCAATTCATTCTCTACCTGATCCATGCTTCCATTATCTTGTTGTTTCAATTGCAGTAATAGTGACAAAAGTTTTTTATCCATGAGTTCATTATCATCACTATTACTCTTAGCACTTTCATCAACATTAGTAACCGGGAAGTTACTTTCATGATTAATCTCATTGCACTTGTACAAAGGGAAAGATGTATCATCAACAATATGGAAATGTTTATTGGCTTTATTGGTTGAAAAAGTTTCCAGCTCTTCATCAGCAACATCTCCAGTAACAACATTCACTCCTCTTTCACAAACAACACTTTGATCAATGCAATTAATCAGGGAATGAAAGTAATGTTGTTGCTCACTTTTTTCTTGATTAATCATCTCATTCTGAAAACACAAACTAGTAGAGGTACACCTTATAACTCCATATTTCAGATTGCATTCAATATCCATAGCAAATTCAAAATCTTGGTACAGACTTTGTGGTTGTTTATCCCTCAACGGGGAACCCATCTTTTGGCCCAAAGCACCCAAATACACAACTAAACATATCTAATCATGGGGCCGACACATCTTAGGGATATCCATTAAAGTTTTAGAAAATCTACTATTAAACTTAGGGATCAACTCATCTTGTTGAATCTGAATATCCATAAATCTATCCAGCAATAGTTTGACATCAACCCATCCATCAAATTGTTCAATGAAGGATGAACTCAACTCTTCCCATGAATAAATAGAAGCTACCGGCAAGAATGAGAACCATTCCCTTTCATCTCCTTTTAGAGTATGCACAAACAACCTCATCCAAAGATCCTCATGGCATACATCAAAATCGCATATCACATCAACAAAAACTTGAACATGCTTCCTTGCTGATTGAGACTAGTTCCTATCAAAATTTGACAAATATCCTCTGATTCCATCAAGGATCTTATTAGGAAAACCAGGTATGCCATCATAGCAAAATGGCACATATCCTTTGACAAAAGAATTCATGTGAATATCCATTACTGGCTGCAACTTTTTCTATACATTTGAAATTCTTTAAAACCAGTAACAAAAATTCTACACTTGTAATCAACCTTCTCTTATCAGGCTCACTAATCTGACATACTTCTCACTTATGAGTTAACTCAAATTTTAATCTAGAAGTGTGTAATTTCACTTATCTGTCCTTTCTTTTAATGACAACATCACTTGATAAGGACCATGTAAGCACATAAAATATTGAATGGAGAATACTTGGAAAGTCCTTGATGTTGTTCACTTCACATCTGACTGAAATTTGAAACAAGGATTCACACCTCAGGTTCGTTCTAGCACAGAGTCACCACCTCTCTTCAGAGGACACAAATTTTTCACTGATCTTCTTGAAACACCAATAGATTCTGGGCATTCCTCACAACAAAGTCACATATAGTTTTAATTTTTTACAACAACAAATCTAGGTAATACACTTGCAGATCTAAAAACAAATTTTAGATTATGACATTTATGAGGCTCTCCCCAAATTGAATATAGCAACACTCTAGGACTTTCCCCAGTAGAGTCACCAATTTGTTAGATCTTTTTCATGTAGAATCACTATAGCTATTAAGCTTAACTCTTAGACTCCCGATTCCAGATTCTTACAAGGAAAAGGCTAATTAACAAGGATTTAATCCTCCTTCACTTTGGGCCCCACACACCTAGGCAGGTGTACCTATATTTAGACTCACTGCTTCACAATGAAATCCTACAGTGGATTAGGGTTCTCACAATGATTTACTAATGTCTTTTGTTGCAACTAAACCAGAGCTTAGAAAGCCAATCCATGGTATTAAGAAAAGTAAATAATCATTTCAAAAAAATGGCAAATGTGAAAAGGGTATTCACCCTTCTTCTCTTCGAGTTTAAAACTCAGGAAAGCTAACCTATTGGATTCAATTCTTCAATGAATTACCAAAAATGTCTGTAATATTCAATACAGATTCTAAACACTCATGCTTTTAAACAAGAAATGGAAAATGATTTGATTTCAAATGAATGATGATGAGAACTTGATGCAGGACCATCCTAGGCGTAAGAGCAATCTTGCATCACCCAAAAAAAATATTTATATTTTTGTATTCAATAAGGGCTATCTTGTGTAGAGCTACTATTTATGAAAACTTTCTATTTTTAGTAAGTTGGCCTCATGATCTTGAAATGTTCTAATTTTACATGTGGAGGTTCATCTCAGTCATATCAGCCTGCCAACAAAGTTTCATGGCTAGATCAGGTCTAGTTTTGAAGATATTGAAGATTTTTGGTATTGGCAGCAGGGTATAGAAACTTTGAACTTAGTTTTGAAGGCTTTAGAGGCCACATATGAGGTGGAAAATTTTGGTGACAGGTGCTTTGCACCATTCAAGCCTATAGAGCGCTTCGTGGCATTTCTAAAATGGGGTTATAATAGTCAATCGGGTCAACTGGTGATGACTTATGGTCTCCGGAAGTCAGGCCACCTGAAATGGGGGAAAATAATTTTCCTTTAAAATTTTTGTTCAGGTTTCAAAAGTTATTTTGAGTTGACTTTGATGTAATAAATTGAAAAATAAAATAATTCTGAGTTGGGTCGGCCCTTAGGGCTAAATTTTTGGAACCTTCTCGAGCGGTGGAAATTGCCTATATAAAGAAGACCTGTAGTGTTGTCTAGGGCAGTTCTGGGTAGTAGATCTGGGTATTGATTCAAGGCTTTGTCCTATAGAATATTGTAAGGGAATGCCCATGTGGCTTTGCATATTGTCATTCTAAAAGTTTGTAATTCCACATTTGTGGAGATAATAAGAAGCCAATTTTCTATTCTTGCATATTGTTGTTGTTGTTTCTCTATTTCTATTATGTGTTTGTGGTATTAAGGGGAGCACCCTTCATCAAGTGCTATCAGAGTAGGAGTTCTTGAGTGTGTAAATAGATCACCGACTGTGAGGTAGTTTGCACCAGAACTGTGGTTAGGGTTTCAGCGCGTATCGCAAAAATGCCTCCATGAAGAGAACGTAGCGGAAGAGTTGGTGCTATGACACCTGAGGTTAGAAAGCTACAAAGACAAGTGTGAGCATTGCAAGAAGAGATTCAATGAGGAATGAATCTTAATGTTAGAGATGAAAGCGAGGATGAAGCCGAAGAATAATATCAAGAAGGAGAAGCTGAAGTTGTGAATTAGGAGGAAGAAAGACTTTTTCGGGCGATTTCCAAGATTGGGAAAAGACCTAAGATTGAGGTTCTGACATTTTCTAGAAATCTTAACCTAGAGGAATTGATCGACTTGATCAATGAATGTGAGGAATATTTTGAGTATGAAGATGTTGAGGATCCTAATAGGGTCAAATTTGCAAAGGCCAGATTGAAAGGTCATGTGAAGATCTAGTGGCAAGAGATTCAATTGGAGTGAAATAGAAGAGGGAAAGATAAAATCACAAGATGGGATTGGATGGTGGATAAATTGAAGTGACTGTTCATTCCTATTGATTATGAGCTTGACCTACTAAATAAAATGAAAAGTTTGAAGCAAGCAGGAAGATTTGTTTAGGAGTATACAGAGGAGTTCTATCGACTCCTCATCAAAATAGGCCATGCAAAAGTTGATAAGGAGAAAGTTTCCCGATACCTTAATGGGTTAAGGCCAAGCATTCAGGAGGAGTTGAATCTAGTTCAAATGAACAGTATTGAGGAGGCATACCATTTTTCCCTAAAAGTAGAGGAAAAGTTGAACAAGAAGTTTGAGAGAAGACAAAATGGAAGAGGTCGTGGTGGAAGATCTGGTGGACAGTCATATGGTGGCTAAAATGAAGATCTGAAAAAGAAGGATGAGGCCAGTAGCAGTCAAAATTAGAGAGGAAATAATTCTAATCATTTCTAGGATTAGATTAGTAGAGATCAGAGAGGAAGAGGAAGAGGACAAGGATCTAGAAGAGGAGGCTTCCGTGGAACATGTTTTCAGTATGGAGAAGAAGGTCATAGGGAATTTGAATGTCTTCAGTGCCAAAGCAGAATAGATAGGAGAAATGAAGGCCAGGCTAGAGTTGCACAAGTAGATGAAGATGCTAGATCATCAAATTTTGAAGATGCTGAAAGAGGAGAAATGCTAATTAACAAAAGAGTCTTGCTAAGTGGTGAGAATGAACCTGAATAAAGGAGGAGCCTATTTCACACTAGATGCAAGTGTGAGGGTAAATGTTGTGATGTGATTATCGATAGTGGAAGCACTAATAATTTGGTGTCAGAAGAGATGGTGACAAAGTTGAAGGTCAAGAGACAGAAACACCCACATCCATATCGGATTGCCTGGGTGCAGGATGACCACAAGGTCATGGTTAGTGAACAGTGCCTAGTAAAATTCAAGATCAGTGGGTACCAAGATGAGGTACTATGTGATATCATCTTTATGGATGCATGTCATATGTTGTTGGGTAGACCAAAGCAGTTTGATAGATGTGTTGTACACGATGGTCGTGTAAATACCTATTCCCTGACAAAAGGATGGAGTGTGACATAAGCTAAAGCCATTGAAGGAGACTGAAGAAAAGGTATGTGGTAATGCAAGAATAACTTTTTTTGATGGAAGAAAATTCCTAGATGGTATGAGGCATGAGCATGTGTGTTTTGCTTTAATTCCAAAAGCTGGTAAAGAGGAAGTAGAGGATGTACTTGTAGAGATTGTAGATTTGTTGAATGAGTTTTAGGATATTGTACCTGATAATGTACCTAATGGATTACCACCAGTAAGGAAGATCAGTCATCAGATAGATTTAATTCCAGGAGCCAGTTTGCCAAACAAGGCAGCACACAAAATGACACCAACAGAAATTGAAGAGTTGAATAGACAAGTACATGAGTTATTGCAAAAGGGGTTGATTTGAGAGAGTCTGAGTCTCTATGCTGTACTAGCGGTATTAGCACCAAAGAAGAATAGAGAATGGAGGATGTGTATAGATTCTAGAGCAATAAACAAGATCACAATCAAGTATAGGTTTCCATTGCCACGAATGGATGATATTATGGACTGTTTGAGTGGAGCTGTGTATTTCTCAAAGATAGATTTGAAGAGTGGATATCACCAGATTCAGATCAGAGAAGGAGATGAATGGAAGACTACCTTCAAGATAAAGGAAGGACTGTATGAGTGGTTAGTCATGCCTTTTGGGCTAACCAATGCACCAAGCACTTTCATGCGGCTCATGAACGAGGTTTTGAAGGAATTTCTGGGTAAGTTTGTCATTGTTTACCTAGATGATATTTTGATCTTTAGCAAGACATTGGAGGAGCATATGACACATATCCATATGGTGTTTGAGAAGCTAAGAGATGAGAAATTGTTGATTAATTTGAAGAAGTGCAGTTTTGTGAAGAAAGAGTTAGTGTATTTGAGATTTGTAGTTTCAGCAGACGGTCTAAAAATGGACCCAGAGAAGGTATAGGCTATCCTTGAATGGCCTACTCCAAGGAGTGCTACTGAGGTAAGATCTTTTTATGGTTTGGCTAGCTTTTATAGAAAGTTTATTAGAAATTTTAGTAGTATTTGTGGACCCTTGACTAAAACAATGAGAGGGGATAGAAAAGAGTTTAAGTGGACTAATGGGGCAGAAAAGAGTTTTTAATTGTTAAAACAAAAAGTTATAGAACAACCTATTTTAGCACTTCCAGATTTTAATAAGGTGTTTCAAGTAGATTGTGATGGTAGTGGTACTGCAATAGGAGCTGTTATGAGCCAAGAATGTAAACTTGTTGCTTATTTCAGTGAGAAGTTAAATGATGCCAAGAGAAAATATTATGTCTATGATCAGGAATTTTATGCTATAGTTCATGCATTAAAGAAGTGGAGACATTATCTACTTCCTAAGGAGTTTGTTTTGTATACTGATCATCAAGCGTTGCAATATTTGAATAGTCAAGGAAAGTTGAATCAGAGGCATTTGAAATAGGTTGAGTTTTTGCAAAGTTATACATTTGTTTTGAAACACAGGAGTGGAAAGTCTAATAGGGTTGCGGATGCTCTTAGAAGAAGGAAACTATTGCTGACAAAGATGTAGATTGAAGTGGTTGGGTTCAAGGAACTCAAAAATTTGTATCCAGAAGATCCTGATTTTGGTGAAGCTTGGAAAGCTTGTACAAAATCTGTTACTCTAGACAGGAGGAAATGGCTGGATTTTATCATTCAAGATGATATGCTATTCAAAGGGAGTCAGTTGTGCATTCCACAAAGTTCTATGAGGGAGAATCTCATCAAGGAGAAGCATAGTGGAGGATTGGCTGGATATTTTGGTCATGATAAAACCCTTGCTTTGGTTGGTGAGAATTATTATTGGCCACAATTGTAGCAAGATGTGAAGAAGTTTGTACAGAGTTACAGAGTATGTCAGATGGCGAAAGGAGTGAAGCAAAATACAGGGTTGTATCAGCCATTACCTGTACCAGAGAAGCCTTGGGAGGATATCAGTATGGACTTTGTTCTTGGTTTACCGAGGACTCAGCGGGGATAGGATTCAATTTTTGTAGTAGTTGACAGATTTTTGAAAATGGCACATTTCATTCCCTGCAAGAAGACTAATGATGTTGTTCATGTAGCAGAATTGTTTTTCAGAGAAGTAGTGAGACTACATGGTTTGCCAAAGACCATAGTTTCAGATAGAGACACTAAGTTTGTTCGATATTTATGGCGTACATTGTGGAAGAAGTTGAAGACAGATTTGAAGTTTAGTTCATCACATCATCCACAGACTGATGGACAGATAGAGGTGGTGAATAGAAGTTTGGAAAATTTGCTGAGATGTTTGGTTGGAGATAAGCCAATAGGATAGGATTTGATTTTACCACAGGCAGAATTTGCATACAATAATTCTATCAACAGGAGCACTGGTAAATCACCATTCCAGATTGTATATGGAAGTAGTCCAAGAAATGCATCTGAATTGAGAAAGATAGATAAAGGAGAAATAAGTAGTGCTGAAGCTAAGGATTTTGCAGAACATTTGAAGAAAATCCATGAGGAGGTGAGGAAGTATATTACCAAGATGAATGTGTAGTATAAGACTAAGGTAGATGAGAAAAGGAGGCATAAAAAATTTCAGGTTGGGGATGAAGTCATGGTTCATTTGCAAAAGGAGCGGTTTCCAGTTGGTACATATAACAAGCTGAAAATGAAGAAGTTTGGACCATGTAAGATACTGAAGAAGCATGATTCAGGAAATGCATATGCTAAGCTGAATATTTCACCAGTTTTTAACATTTCAGATTTGACAGAGTATCATGAAGGAGGTGTTGAAGATGAGGTTGCAGCAACACAGTGGAGTATTCCAGCAACCAGTTCAGATATCAAGGAGATTGAAGACATACTGGACAGTCATTTTGGTAGAAGTACAAGGAACAGGACATATGAAGAGTATTTGGTCAAATGGAAAGGAAGACCTGTAGAAGATTCATCATGGCTAACAAAGGAGGAGGTTAACCATCTTGGTTTTCCTCTGCACACCTGAGTCATGACAGGGTCACTTCTCAAATTACCCCAGGTGTCTGATGCAAGAGCATCCTAGGTGTAAGAGCAATCTTGCATCACCCAAAAAAAGTATTTCTATTTTTGTATTCAATAAGGGCTATCTTGTGCAGAGCTGCTATTTATGGAAACTTTCTATTTTTGGTAAGTTGGCCTTACAATCTCATAATGTTCTAATTTTACATGTGGAGGTTCATCTCAGTTATATCAGCCTGCTAGAAAAGTTTCATGGCTAGATCAAGTCTAGTTTTGAAGATATTGAAGATTTTCGGTATTGGCAGCAGGGTACAGAAACTTTGAACTTAGTTTTGAAGGCTTTAGAGGCCCCGGATGAGATCAAAAAGTTGGGTGACAAACACTTTGCACCGATCAAGCTTATAGAGCGCTTCGTGGTGTTTTCAAAATGGGGTTATAATAGTCAATCGGGTCAACTGGTGATGACTTATGGTCTCCAAAAGTCCGGCCACTTGAAATGGCAGAAAATAATTTTCCTTCAAAATTTATGTTTAGGTTTCAAAAGTTATTTTGAACCGACTTTGATGTAATAAATTGAAAAATAAAATAATTCTAAGTTGGGTCGACCCTTAGGGCTAAATTTTTGGAACCTTCTCGGGTGGTGGAAATTGCCTATATAAAGAAGGCCCATAGTGTTGTCTAGGGTGGTTCTGGGTAGTAGATCTGGGTATTGATTCGAGGCTTTGTCCTACAGAATATTGTAAGGGAATGCCCATGTGGCTTTGCATATTGTAATTCTGAAAGTTTGTAATTCCACATTTGTGGAGATAATAAGAAGCCAATTTTTTGTTCTTGCATATTATTGTTATTATTTCTCTATTTCTATTATGTGTTTGTGGTATTAAGGGGAGCACCCTTCATCAGAACTACTTATCAGAACTTAGACCAGTGCCTAAAATCAGGAAAAGAGTCCAATTAAATGCAAATCCACAAAAAAAAAATTAATAAGAAAACAAATAGAATCTCGGATAGAGTGCCTTACAAACTATCCTCTCACTCTCACACCCAAATATCAAATTCTCATACTAATACCTAGCCCTCTGGGATTACTCACAAGACTAACTCATTCCTTGAAGGAAACTCACAAGTAATTGCACAGTTACCTTGTAACCAGCACATTCAGAATGTCTTACAAACTAAACATACAAAAGAGCATGAATAAAAGTATAAAAAGACACCATAGATCTGAAACAGGAGATTCCACTATATGTTATTAATATCTTTCTACTTCAATACATTCAAAATAGATCAAAGCCTCCAAAACTGGACAAAAATGAAGTCTGCTTAAGCAACTGTGAATTCACCATCCATGTTACAATGGAGAAAAAACCAGCTATAGGAGAAAGGAAAAAACCCTCCAGTCACTGACACCTGTCTGTCCCCAAAAATATCTGCAACTACTCCTCAAAACTGATCCCCATTCCCTCCAAATTTGCAACCTCTTTCTGCAATCATTTCTCAAATTGATCTGATTTTGATTTTTGTCCTCAGAAATTAAAAACCAGACTGCTCTTACACACATCACTGAAATTGAAAATAAACTCCTCCATCAGATTCCTCATTCCGAAACCTTTCCGGAAACATATAACACTTATATGTTCTGATAAAAAATGAATTTCCAAGACGCTTTTCCATGAACAGGCTATGACATTTAAATTTTTGAATATTTCCAAGTGTGCAGACTATATCAAATTTTAAATCTCTTCAAATCTGCCATTTTATAATATTTTCTGCACTTTACCTCAGAATGCACCAAGGAGCACCACTTGTCATCATGCTATTTGATGCTCAGACTAAACCCCAGGTTAACTACCTCATCTAGAGAACTCGTGATCATATGCATCTCCAAGTTTCTGAATCAAATCCTTAACCGTAGTTAACACTGGCGATTCGGTGAAAGCTCCATTCTCCAATTCTCCAGATAGATTCTTGACCATGGTTAACATCTGGAGAATGGGCGACTAAACCCATTCTCCAATTCTCCAAATAATTGTTCATTGACTGCCAAGACTTGAAGAACTGGCGAACAAAGTTATCTCATGTTCTCTGAATGTTTGGACTAACTGCCACAGATTGGGAGAACCAATGACTACATACTCTTTAGTTCTCTGAATGATGTTGCCTAACCGCCAGGGACTTAGAGAACTAGTGAATGAGTGTTCTCTAACCACTACCTCCAATTCTTTGAATTCTTCACTAACTATGGATTTCATTGCGTGACTTAGCGAACGTCTGCCATGTGTCCTCCTTCACCTAGTCACTGTCACCATCACACATCTACAAAAATTCCTTTGGGCTTGTCGGCATGGAAATCGAGGCAATCAGACAGACTTGCATGAGCATTGTCTCCTCCATTTGATCTACCTCATATGTTTGTGCGGTTGTATATAAACACTTCAAATTGCAATTTTGGGGTCAATGTGGGATATTAGTTTTGCTTGTTTTAAAGCCTCCATTGTATTTCCTGTGCCAAAATAGGGGGTCCCACCACCGTACCAAGTCCTCAAGCCAAAGGGCCCACCAAGAGCCTCCATGGTTCTTTACTTATTATGCAATGTGAGTGTCTTTTCTTATAAACACAAAAAGTAACCACTACCCAACCAATGTGGGATAACTATCTATGCATATTCTGAGTTTGCCATTTTGAGCAGCACAATGTAGAGGAGTATCATCCCGTCCAATGGCATTTGCATTACTTTCATATTCTGTAAGCAGCATCCCTATGAATTTATAACTATCAGAATCTTTCTTCATCTTTGTTACATAGTAAAATACTATACTTTCATTACCATTATCTTTTGCGGATAGATTTACGCCCCCCTACATGAGCTATTTTATAAGATTTGAATCGGTATTGTACCCAAGATCATACTTGGCATCCTTCATGGCTTCTACACTTCCTCTACCTCATGTCGACATCAACTCCCCTTTGGTTATCTGTGAGCCCATCTACATAGTGTGCCATCCTTTTGGTGATTGGCTGGCTTTCCTTTCAAACATTTCCACACTTACACAAGGCAGGCCATGCTCTCAAACCATTCACAGCAGCTCCCTCTCACATATTTGTAAACTGCCTCACCATTGTGTGGGTCCTCCTTGTTTGCATATGGCCATTGAAATTATTGACATCCCCCCTACTCCATTAACATGGGTTCCACATGATTTGGCAGGCCATTCTGACTAAACAGAACCTCCATTATGTGTGAGGCCATATCATTATATGCATGGGTTACAGAATGATAGGCAAAACTCCACTGAACTACGCTGGCATGTATTCACAGGCAACTCCCACCTTCTATCGCGTGAGCAATCTTCTATTGTGTGGGGACATCTCCACCATTAGTTATGTATAGGCATTCCTATTAAACATAACGCATGACATTCACTCCTCCACATGAAAGTCAGCAACAAAAAACATGCGCTGGCCCTATATGATGCATAGGGTATCATACATCTAATGAGATGTGCCTACATCTCATGCATAGGCGGCCCCCTGTTTGTACTCATATGAGACTCCCCCTTTGTTGTGTGGGTCCATTGTGTAAATGCCAAGCTCCACTCACCCAAGGTATGCGTTCAACATTTGAGAAGGTGCACACAACAAGTACCAAATGAAAATGGGTGCATTCAAGGGATGCCCAGCCTCCCAATGCACACTCCAAACCTTATAGGCAGATCCCTATGTTTTACTTGCTGGCAGCCACTAACATTTACGCAAGCCCTTAACATTACATTGGTCTCATTGGCATTGGCCTCCATTCCTAACAAATACGCACTAGCAAATTGGTGCTTGTGTATTATTTCAAACTTAGGTGCCTCTTAGCACTTTGCTTTGGCTGCCTACGTACCCTGCTAGTGCACACACATCTAGCACATCGTTACAATATGCCTTCCATATTAATGTGGACTAGTCACATGCATCCTTTAAAAATTTCTTTGAAAAACTTATATTGTGGGCACTTTCTCATGCGTTAATTTACGTTGGCACTAAGTTCTCTTATTTAGCTCATAGGCAGCCCTCTCACACCAACATCGATTACATCTAGAGGAAGACACTTGGTTTTTATAAACTGGCATTTTCATTAACATTGGCCCTCCAAAACAATGCCTTACACACATTAGTGCACTCCCTTCTTCTTAGCATGAGGCAGGTAGCCTTCAATTTTTGATCTGAAGTAAATGCTTTCTTACCATTGGTTGTGTTTGAAACAAATGTCAGCCTCTTTTAATGCATAAGTACTTTTATTTCACTATGCTGGTTCTTTCTAACATTCACGCATTCCTCTTCAAACTGTGTGATCACACGTCTCTTTTGTTTTATTTTGGCAAAGGGCATTGACCAATGCACACCATTCCCTTCAACATTTGCATTGACTTATGGTACTTAACATTGGCCTTGTCACAAAAGAAAACTGGAACCACAAAATAGGCATTACCTCGTTGAAGCCAACATTACCTCGTTGATTGGCAACAAGACCATTAATAATTTTTTGTTAATCATAATTGTCATCATGTCATTTGTTGCCAATCAACAATGCTCTTTACCAAATTAAGAAGCGAAACTTTATCATTTGGAAGAATCTTTTCCCTAACAACAATTGTGTTGCAGCTTCCATAGTTCTCCACCAATACAACTTAGAATTCTTCCCAGACAATGCTACAATATTTCTCTGGACATTTGATACCAAAGGCATCTTTAGATAACCAAGGCTTCATTACCCTTTAAGACATACTCCTTAGTCTAGTTGAAGAGTTTCTAGCCATCTAACAGCCTCTCTTGACCTTCATGAGGACTCTCCAATGTCTGGCATAATTTTTATAAGGTAGGCTTAAAATTCTTCGTGCATAGAAAGAGTATCAATCTAGAAGATCCGTCCAAAGGTCAACATCCCATACTTGACTTTATCCTTTACTAACCAAAAATTGGTTACTCAAATGAAGTCAGAACAAAACTGTGCCAATTTTGCAACCACCATGCTCATTCTTTACATCACTTAAAAACTGTCAAATAGCACTAACTAGCTCCTAAATGCGGCTTTAAAAACTGACTGAATAGCTTGACAAGAGAGTGCCACCGAGCACACATACTAACTTCCAAAATCATAGTACGTTGGTCAGAGGAAAAATTACGAAGAGATCTAAGCTGAAAGATATCAATGACCAGACATGGCCACTTTAAAACCAATTATGTCTGCACTTATCAAAATCTACACAAGTCAACTCCGAAACCACCTTTAAAAACTGACCAACTGAAACCTTCAAGGGCCACAAACCAGGGCATTGATTCACCCTTATACATGGAACATGAATCCATAATGAATTCGCTAAAAAGATCAACTGGCCGCTTACAGTTAATCACCAAAGTTAGCCTACCAAATATGTTCAGAATTTAGAATAGTGAAAAACATAGAAACCAGGTTTGGAATTGGCTTTGAAAACTAGGAAGGACATGACATCAGGATCCAAAATTAGGAGCATTTGTTCTTTGTCATATAGAGAATATAATTCCACAATTAGGGCTTATGAAAAATAACAGGGTGCATTTGGCATCAGGCAAAGATAGGCTCTCAGAATTGCAAAGTGGGAAACACAATAAAATAGTGATTTGTGCATACGAAATGACCCTGGGAAAGTATGCTAAAAGTTTCATCAAGACTTCTAACTTGGCATAATTGTAGTATTTTTAGAGTATAACACAGTGGTACAACCCTCTTAGGTTCATCAATCATAGATCAAAATTTATAACATCACGAACAGGGGTATGGATCAATCTGCACACTTCACAACTTGTAAAACAATAGAAGTTGTGTTTGGAATCGCATTTGTAAACTGAGAAAATGGATTCGTCATGACCTCAAAATTGAAACATAGGAAGTATTTGACCCTTGGAATATGATGCAAAATGAATTTTCTCAATAGGGTCAACTAGGTCAAAGATATGACTGGTCAAACAGGCCCTTCCAGAATTCTGAACAATTACACAAGTGCATGACAATAACAAACTACCAACTTTGAGGGGTTCGAAACCTAATCAAATGGATTCAAAATGACTTGAAAATTGGAACATAGGTTCTTTGATATGCATACTAAACATCCTCAAAGTGGCAGGTCATGAAACATTTTTGGACACAAGATATTCAAAGGAAAACTGGGCTACTGTACTTTGTTTGACACTTAGGTAGAATTGTGCAATTTGACACTTGCTCAAAATGAGAACTCACAGAATGATTCGGGATGATAAAACAACATCATAGAAGGAATGAATATACTAAATGGAGGGTGTTAAACACCTAGAACACCTCATAGGCTTCAAAATGACAGTCGGGTACATATGCATGAAAAGCATTTATAGGGCTTCAAACTATGAAATTTTAACATGGTACTCAAAACCCATGCTATGTTTTTAGTCCCAACACGCCTATCACTTCTTGACTTACATGTTTTCTCAACAATTTTCCTGACATCCTTTCCTACTAGAAGGATGGCTCCTATCTTTGGGAGCCTTGTCATCTCATATATTAGGTCACTGGTAATTCTTACCGGCACATCACCTATCCAAAATAGGTCATCATGAATTCTGCTCAAAAGTATTTTAATCCATTTTGTCTCATAGAATTCATATGTTGTAGCATACTCTACCATAGGGTGATCATTCCACTTCACATATTCATCCAAGAAGGTTTTTTCTGGTTTTAACATTGTTTCCATGTGTTCCCTTAACTTGTCCAATCCTACTTGTTCCTTCTTACAGTAGATGTAAGCCCTAATGTCTTCCACATGCATAATGCCCATAGGTGTGTGGGAGAATGCTCCCTCTAAGTTATCTAGGGTAGAATTAAATGGATGCTTCATAAAAACACATCTTTTCTTTTTTGCAACATCAAATACTATGGGAGTGGCCATGACTTCCTAGTTATATTGCTTTCCAAATGTTCTCCAAGATAGTCTGAAGATTTCTGAATCAACATGACGAACTAGGGTTTCTACAACCAATCAATTGTGTTGCTAATAAATCTCCAATAACTTCTAACGATATTTCTACTATTCAATCACTCTGAATTCGAATGCAATGAGTAATCAAACAACTTTCTGTGTACTTAAAGTGAAAATTCCACCATCAATGCTTGTCGCGTAAACCAAGTTGTCACTTCAAATTTTCCAACTTTTGTTCTGCTAACAATCAGTATGTGCGCTCTTGCATGAAGGTTCCTTTATACTCCAAAATCTTAAGTCCAAAGGTGCATACTCTAAGAGTGAGTATACCAGCCACGCAGTGGTCTAGAGCTAAATTAGCTCCCCCTATGACCCTGAGGGCCATTCATCCAGATGTAGAGGGTGCATCCACTGTGGATGCATCCAATACATTCTCATCAACTTTGTCCTTCTTTCCTTCTGACCAAATCAAGCTCACATCCTCTGAGGCTTTCGCAATCTTGACTTCTCCTTCGGGATCCAAAACTGGTTCTTTGGCCTTTTTAGGGTTTTCCTGACCTTGCATCCTTGATCTACAGAACTTTGAGATATGTCCAGCCTTGTTAAAAGAGTGAAAAAGGACTGGAGGCCTTATATTCCTCGGTGCATTGATATGAGTCACCATCTTACATTGTCTAGCTGAGTGACCATTATAGTTACATATCTGACATGTAACATTCTAAGAACTTCTTACATTTGTCTGATTTTGATTTCTCTGATCATGCTGAATCCTGTTCTTCTTACTAGTCTTGTATTTCATAGCTTTATGACCAAATTTATTTCATGAATAATAGTAACCATTAAAAGGTCTTACCTTTGTACATTTCCTTGCAATGTGTCCATGCTTGTTACATGCAAAATAAGTGTGTTCTACTTGCTTGCGCTCATTCTTAGGTGGTCCACCATTATTTTTGGTTTGATCTTCAGTCTTCTTAGTATCAGTAGAGTCTTTTTGTGTATCCTTTCTTTCTCACATGTTTTCAATCTGATTTTGTGCTTCATTGTATCCAATACAGCTAGTGTCTCCTTTGGCTCTTCTTGCTTATGACTGAGATTCTATCAAATCAACACTGGTGTACAATTTGTCAATATGATTCTTTGGTTCTTTCAATTTAGAATCCAAGCTTTGTTTTCTATTCCTTAGCTCCAAGATTTCCAAGTTAGCTTGCCTTAATTCCTCATTGAGTTGAAGGTTCTCTTTGACTTGTTCATTATACACTTCTTGATTGTTAATCAGTTTGTCATCAAATTCTTCAAGCTTTTCTTTTAAGGATGCATTTTCTTCATTAAACTTCTTGACCATTATCCCCAAATCACTGGTGGAACATTCTTTCAGATCCCTTCTTAGCTTTTTGATAACTAATTGAGCATCACTGACTTTTTCCTTTAGTTCTTCAATTTCTCTTTCAGATTTGTCCAGGTCTTCAAGAGAGGCTTCAAGATTTCTTTTTAGATGTTTCATTTCTACTTTGTCCATGATCTCCTCAAGTGGTTAAATTTCTTTGCTAAGGACCAAATCTCTAATACCAATTGTTAGGAATGGGAACACTGAGAGGGGGGGTGAATTAGTTTTCACTGTATTTTATCTTTTTACTTTAATCTTTAAACTAAACTTAAATGCTTAAGTATTGAATTAAACATTCACATAAACATGAAACATGAAATCAACACATGACACCAATATGGTTACGGGGAAACCCAAATAGGTAAAAACCTCGGTGGGAATCGACACCCACTAATATTCACAGTAGTGTTTTGTGATCCTTGTTAGAAGATCCTTAACCTTGTTAGGAGTTTCTTTATAATGCTTTAAGTATAGTAGACCTTGTCAAGGGTCAGACCCTATTAGTATTCTTTTACAATAGTCCCTGTTAGGGGAGTGGACACACTATCCTAGAGCTTGTTGCTTAAGTGGTGAAGGCTACAACCTTCTAATCTCAGATACACACTATATATGTTGGATGAACTGTCACTGTGACACTGTTTGTTAGATGAGTTCCTTTGATGTGCTGATTCTTTGACCTCTTTCAAATCTCTAATACATCTTGTAGACTCTTCACACACTTCTTCTCTACTTATCATAACTCTTCTCAACTTCCATACCAAATACAATGGGCACATCTTATACTTATACGCGCATACAAAATAAACAACTAGGTCAGCCCTTAAACCTATTACATGCAATGCTTCCAAATGAATTGGCTTAAGCATGTTTACAATAAAACATATATACATATCGAAAACCTAATTATAATGGGTGCATAGCCTTTACAACATTATAATATAGTTGCAACTCAAAATGATAACTGTCGGCTGCTTGCTTTGTTCTTCACTGGCCCACACTGGCTGTGCAACTTCAACTGTCTATATCTTTCTCATATTTGCATATCTAATTATGCGCTCATAGACTAAGCATGAATATAGTCTAACCATATTAACTTCTAAGGTGCATACCATAATTCTTCTGTACGCACGTGCGCTAATGCTCTGAGCTACAAGAACTCTGTACACTGTCCAGTCTTCAATACTTAACCAATTTTTGATCTTCTCATCAGGTGCACTGACTCCAAACTACTATATGACTTTGTTGCCATAATGACAACACTATATTAAGTCATACAGATTAGTATAGTCAACTTGCCAACATTTTCATCAAATCTTCAGTAATCTTTGCTTGTGTAATATTGAATGCCATTGATTGTGACAGGCATAATCGAATACTACCAAGGGTCTTTCTATCAAGAATATCCCAATCCTCATCAGAAATGCTTGCCATTTTCTTAGATTTTCCTTCCAATGACTGCCATAGATCCTTCTGATAGAGATAGTCTTCCATTTTTTTTTCCATAACTGAAATTTCTTCCCATTAAACTTGTCAACCTTCAGCCTACCCTCATTTTCCATTTCTCCCACTCAACCATGAGACTCCCACTAAACCATGAGATCTTCCTACAGAGGATAAATGAAAAAAAACCTCACTCTGATACCACTTGTTAGGATTAACAAGACATAAATAATAGTTACATGCAAATATAACCAATATATATAAAAAAAACCACATAAAAGAGAACACAAGACACAAAGATTTAACTTGGTTCACCCAATCCCTGGACTATGTCCACCAACAGAGAGTCCAATATTATTATTATCTAGTGATTACAATCTATAATCCCTTATAGTTCAATACCACTGTAAGAAGCTACTAAAACATACATTATGAGATCCCTAACCCTAAGCCATATTATACAATATTTTGCCACTCTAGGGTTAGAATGAGTTACAACGTGTCGGCCCAAAAATAGCCAAAAATATGTCGGCCCCAAAAAATTTTCCCGAGCAGTCACCACAAGCCAACAATTTTAAACAACATTTATACAACCAAACATGCAAGCATAACTATGAAATAAAAGTAAACCAATTCAAGCATCCATAAAGCAAAGACATAACACCACTATTTTTATCATGGAAACCCTTATAAGATGGAGAAAATAATGGTAGGAATGAAACACATGAATCTCTTCACTGCAGTAAAAAGATTTTCCTTATTAGGAGCTTACAATGCCATGGGTTGTTAAGGGTTCACCCTATTAGGAGAGAATAGTACCTTGTTAGAAGTACCAAAAGACATGTTAGGGTCTACCTCGCAAGAGGATTCAAAACTCTACTTAAGAGGTTACCATGTTAAATGATTTATAAAAAAAGACCTATTAAAGTCCACCTTGTTAAAGGATTTAACTTGCTAACCTATCAAGTTAGCCTTGAGCACTGAACTCAAATAGCTGATTTGGAAATGGTACCGCTTGCCTATCAAAGCCACTACAATATCTGAACTCTGGCATACTGTTGCCTCTATCTCTTATCATAAAAACTAAATTCATAATTACAACCCTAAATCATGTGAATTAGTTCACTTTTATATTGTTGTTCCTAATTCAATTAAGACCTGAAAAACATTTTACAAGTTGGTCCACAATATTGACCTAACTTATCGAAAACTATGCCAATCATACCTAACATGTTAGCCCAAAATGTATTACCCAAAACATATTGACATGTTGGACCAAAAATAAACTGCCTTGATCTTTTGATCATCAAGAACCAATAGGTAACACAACTGGTTCACACTAAACATATCACCAAAATACTAACTCACCCAGAATATTGAGTTATCAGTTGCAGTTGTAAAACTGTAGTTACCTGACCTTGGTAATCTACCAAGAATGATCATATCGCTCAAAGTGTCATCTATCTCAACCACCACACAAAAAATTCTCTATTACTACCTTCCTATTCACTTATCAAAACACTTAACCTATTTTTCTTTTACCTATCCATGTAGTCGATCGATATCTGCAACCTATTCATCAAATATGATAGTAATGATAGAGTTTCCATCAAAGACAAAATCCTAAGCATCAAACACTATATCTTAACACCAAAATCCATCATAATGCCAACATCACATTGTGAATAAAAGGTTTAGAAGGTCTTTGTAAACTTTTTAGGGTCTGTCACATTTGCTCCATAGTTAATGTTACATAAAAAATGTGTGTGGGAATGTGTTTTTTATATTTCTAGATGTATATAAATATCATTTTCTTTAATAGAAGGTATACTAAAATTTAATTATAGTAATGATTTAACTTTCCCTTTTTTACACAAGTTTGATATTTTCTACAGGTAAAGCTTATTGAATTGTTTCTAAACAAAAATTACACCTAAAGAGATTAAAGCTCTGCTTCCACACACTACAACTTGTCATTCTACAATGTAGCCTAAAGAGTTGCCAATTTTGTAATGTAGCTTAAAGAGCATCCATGCTAGAAGGAAAAAAATATTTAAAGTACATCAATTTGAATAATGAATTTCAAGAACACCCATATGAAAAGGACATAAATTTAGATGTGATCGATACTATCTTTTCACATCCCCAAACACTTAGAGTGTTTAGGTGGTAAATAAATAACTAATGAAATATTGAACAATTAATAATAATTAAAATGTTATAACAAATATGAAACATGGACACAACATTCTCCCTTATAGGTGGGAATTTTAAGAAAATGCTCATGGGATGCCATGATTGAAAGATATTACTAGCTTTCCTAGCAGGTGTAGAGCCAAACTCCACAACTTTTGTCAGTGTCTTGTCTTCATATCCCATAATAAGAGATTTAAAACAAGGTATGGACTTTCATCAAAGTGACAAAGTGGATTCAAAAATAGTTTTATGCTAACTAGTTGACATTTTCTCCATCAAAAATTATTCAATAATCACACATTATTCACTACCACTTCAACCTTTTGATTCTCCTCCTACTTCTAATAAGATTTTTAAAAACTAATAGTATGTGTAACCAGTTTATGAAACATAACAAGAAACATCCAAAACAAAGCATACCACTAACAACATTAAATGCCTAAAAATAGGTTGAACAATTATACCATGAAGCAAAAGAATTGCACTAGGATATTCACTTCGACATCAAAGGTCTAATTTAGGTATAAACCAAACCCATCAATCAAAGGGAAAATTTAGGTATAAATCAAACTCATGTAGAAGCTATGTTCTAATAACAAAAAACCTAGAAAAATAACTATGTTCTCTATTTAGAAAATATGTACATCGAGTGAGATTGAAAGAAGAAGTCTAGTGCTACGCAATGTGAGCTCTCCAAATGGACCAAAGTGAGTTGGAATCAAGCCATGTGGCAATGTAGTCAACGTGGAAGTAGTTGGGTAGAAAGAAGATATTCTCACCCTCCACGAAGCACAAACTGCAACCTAACCTTGAAGCATAGCATGATAAAGACAAATTGTAGCATGAACTTGAGGCATAGCATGATAAGGTAGAGCATGAAATGCAACTTAAGCATGATAAAGATGATGCAGAGTAGGCTTGCTATGATCAACCTCAGATGAGGATCATGGGGCATTGAGGATGGATCAATTCAATAATCTCCCCTCACCCTCATATTCTTCAACCAAAGAAATTCTCGTCTTTGTCTTCGAACTTGACCTACGGTTTTTCATATTATTGTCATGTCTTTCCACTTAGCTTTTCTATGCAAGAGCATTGGAAACCTAATTTTTTTATTTCTCACTCGATGTATAGGAAAATGCATTGTTTCCCATCATTCACTTTTTCAAAATTTATGCATATAACCACATGGGAACTTCTTTATTTAACTTGATCCATCCACATATACCCAACTAAAAGGAATTGAAAGAAAGCAATAAACAATAGACACACAATGTAAATTAACAAATACACAACACTAGATTTATCCTGGTTCACCATAAATTGTGGCTACATCCAGACTGCAAAGTATTTTATTAATTCAAAAAGATTGTTTACAAATGAGCAAGAGCAACATAGATAAAGGCTCTAGGATTATTACATAATGAAGAGTCTTCGAATTGAAGAGTCATAATAAAAGGGAAAATAAAACATTATGACTGTTGACCTTCACTTCTCAACAAACTCCCACCTAAAGGAAAACCATGTTTCAACTAATCACCCAATACCCTACTTAAATGCTGACTTATCTTTTCTTCACAAGCCCAAGAGAAGTCCTTGCACATTCGAACTTCTCTTTGGTGACAACCTTTGTTAATATATCTATCGGATTGATCTTGGTATCAATCTTAACAACTTCCAACTTTCCTTCTTCAACTACATGACGAACAAAGTGATCATGTGCATCAACGTGCTTAGAGTGACGTTGTGATGAGTGATTATGAGCCATGAAGATAGCACTGCGGCTATCACAAAATAATTTATACTCATTTTGATGAACTTTCAAGTCACCAAGCAATCACTGAAGCCAAATCATTTCCCTTGCACCTTCAGAAAGAGCCAAATATTTAGCCTCAGCTGAAGAAAGAGAAATGTTGTAACCTTGAAGCCTAACAAATGGCAGCTCCAACAGACATGAAGGAATATCCAGTGGTAGACCTTCATTTATCCAAGTCTCTGGCATGATCAAAATCAGGATAACCTTGCAGCTAAACCTTATTTCTTCCAAAGAATAATGCATAATCTGAGGTTCCTTTTAGATACCTTAGTATCCACTTAACTACTTTCCAATGAGCCTTCCTGAGATTGCTCATGAATCTGCTCACAACTCTCACCGCATGAGAAATGTCAAGGTGAGTAGAAACCATTGCATACATAATGCTTCCAATTGTAGATTTATAAGGTATATCCTCCATGAAGTCCTTTTCTTCTTGTATTTTTGGACACAATTTTAAAAAAAAGTGGAAATGACCAGTAAGAGGAAGGGGAGCAACTTTAGCGTTAGCCATGCAAAACCTCTCGATAACTTTATCAATGTATTGTTTTTGAGATAACGTAATTTCCTTCTTCTTCCTGTCTCTTGCGATCGTCATGCCAAGAATCTTCTTGGCTACCCCTAAGTCCTTCATGTCAAAATTTCTTGCCAATTTCTCCTTTAACTCATTAACTATTCTTTTGTTTGTGCCAGCCAATAACATGTCATAAACATAAAGAAGGAGAATGATGAATTCACCATTAGGAAGTTTCTTGAAGTAGACACATGGATCTGATTCACATCTTGTGAAATTGTTTTCAGCCATGAAGCAATCAAATTTTATATACCACTTCCTTGGAGCTTGCTTGAGGCCATACAAACTTTGATTTAGCTTGCAATAAAGATGTTATTTTCCCTTCTTGATGAATCCTTGAGGCTGCTCTATATATAACTCTTCTTCTACATCACCATGTAGGAATGCAATCTTCATATCAAGCTGTTCTAACTCAAGATCCCATACTACTGCTAAGCCCAAGACTGTTCAGATAGTTGTCATTTTGACAACCAGTGAGAAGATCTCATTAAAATCTATCCCCTTTTCTTGATCAAACCACTTTACCACCAATATGGCCTTGAAGCATTTTATGCCTTCGTCTTCTTCTTTTAACTGGCATACCCACTTGTTCCTAAGTGGTCTTCGATCTGGCGGAAGAGAGACCAAGTCCCAAGTTTGATTTTTAAATAAAGAATCCATCTACTCATACATTGTTGTTTTCCATTTATCACTGTTGACATCTTTGAGAGAAACTTTAAATGTGGATGGTTCTAAAAATTTTGAGACAAGAATTGAACGCTCTACTTCTTCAGTGAACAATAACTCATAGTCAAAGTATTTAGCTGACATTTTCCTTTGTCTGGTAGATCTCCTTAAGTGGGGTTCTAAACATTATGTTTGTTCTTGAACTAGTTTAAATGGAGAGTCAGAGATTGTAGTTCTTCCAATTGAATGTTTAATTCCTTGTCTCTTTGTTTCATTGCATTTACTACTTCCTAGATTCTATGATTTTTTTTGTGAATGCAAATGATCCTCCAAGGAAGTATTATTTGGCTGTGGTGAAAGACCATGATTTGAAGATTCCCCAAGCATTGTAGGTGATGTGTGAATGTTGCCAAACTCCTCACGCTGGCTATGTGAAAAATCTTCAAACTCCTCATGCGAATTGATCCCTTTACTAATAGCTCCCTCGATCTCTTCACCAGCAGCTCCCCCATGCACGTGTCTGGGAGTCTCGATGTGGAGAGGGGGAAAGGATTATCCACATTTGTAAGTATGCTAAGGTGTTTCAAGACTACTGTGAAGTAGCTAAGGATTGTCATGAATCGACTGAGGTCTATCATGAGTATTCTCCCGGCTGAGAATTAGCTGAAGATTTCTTTGAATTGGATGAGGTCTATCGTGAGAATTCTCTCTACCATGAGTGTTCTTCCTACCATGGCTGCCATGGATGTTCTCCCTATTGTGACTGTTCTTCCTATCATGACTGCCATGAGCTAGGAAGGAGTATTCATGAGTACCATGAGTGTTCTCCAACATGTCGTGAACATGGGATGTAGGGGAATATACTTCAGTGGAGTCAAATCCGTGTGGGGAAATAGTTTGATTCACACCGTATAAATTCTAGTCTAAAGCCAAGCTTCCTGATGCTGAACTTTGTGATAGCTGAGGCATAGTGGGTAGAACAGAGATGGGAGAATTTGATGTGGGAGTAAACTGAGAGTAGATGGGAGAATTTTGATTTCCATTGTCCATCATCTCGAATAGGGGAATATATTCTCTGATAGGAGTTTCATCTTCAGAATGAGGAATTATCTTCTCATTAAATACTACATCTCTACTCATGATTTTCTTATCAGATTAAATCCAAAGTCTGAAGCCAAACTATTCTTCTCCATATTCAACGAATATGTGAGGCTATGATTTAGGATCCATTTTTCTTCGCTTCTCCTTAGGGACATGTACAAAAGCTTGATAACCAAAGACTTTAAGATGAGAGTATGAAACTCTTCTTCCTTTCCATTCTTGTTCCAAAATTTTGAAGTTCAACCTTGATGAAGGACTTCAATTTATTAAATAGACCAATGTATTACATGCTTCAGCCCAAAACTCTTTTCCCAAACCTGCATTGGAAAGCATACATCGAGATTTCTCAAGTATTGTCCTATTAAGCCTTTCCACTGCCCCATTTACTTGAGGGGTGTAGGGGACAACTTTCACCTTATGAATACTATTATCTACACAATAATTATCAAATTCTAGTGAACAAAACTCCTCTCCATTATCCCTTTTCAAGCATTTAATCTTCTGACCTCTTTGGTTTTCAACAAGAGCTTTGAAAACTTTAAACTTAGAAAATACTTCAAATTTATTTGCCATCATGTATATCCAAACTTTCCTAGTACAATCATTAAGGAAAGTAACAAAATATTTGGCACCTCCTAAGGAGCTTACCTCGGTAGAACCAAAGACATCTGAGTGCACAAGTTCCAATGGTTTTTCCTTCATGTCATTCCCATCTTCAAGAAGTTGACCCTCTTTTGCTTGTCGTAGAGACAATGTTCACAAAACTCCAAGTTTTCTGATTAGATACCCGATAGTTGATCCCTTTTGAGCATTACCTATAGTCTCTCTTGCTCATGTTGCCTAATATTTGATGCCAAAGTGCCACATCATTGCCCACAACTGTCATAGAAGCTCCAATCTCATTGATAGGTTTCAAAATATAGAGACTACCAATCTTGTCTCCTTTTGCAGTAACCAATGAACCTTTGACTATTTTCCATGTATCCATGAGTTATGTTTTAAAGCCTTGGATATATGGTTGGCTAACTAAAATTAGATTCCTCTTTAATTGAGGAACATGTCTAACATCTTTGAGCAGTAATTTGGCTCTACCTTCTAGATGCAAGACAACATCACCTTTCCCAATGATTTTACATGTTCTATTGTCACCCAAATATACTTCTCCAAATTTTCCTTCTTGATAATTTGTAAAGCAATCCGTACCTGAAGTGGCATGGAAGGAGGCTCTGAAATCTATCACCCAAGAATCTGATTTTGAGTTGCATCTAGAAAGAATTAGAGCACCTTCATCTATCTCATAGGCTATATTAGCTTCACTATTCCTTACTTTTTCTTGTGCTTTCTTGTAAGCCCAACAATTTATTTTTGAGTGGCCAATTTTACCACAAAACCAACACTCTCCATTTCTACCTCTTGACTTTGATCGATTGGGTGATCTAGATTTTCTTTGATTCTAATTATTATTATTACTTCTATGATGGCTTCTTCCCCTTCTTTTAGTGTTGACCATGGTAAGAGCATCACCGGATGGGGTATCTTTGTTACTTCTTCTCATATCTTCACTAAGAAAAGTGGCAACCACTTTATTGTAGACCAAATTTTTCTTTGTGGAATTTGAAGTGCTAATAGTTGTAACTACGGGATCCCAATTGTCAGGTAAAGAACATAAAAAGATGATGGCTTGGGCTTCATCATCTTGTGTCATACAAAGCGAGGTTGCTTGCCATAATAAAGTGTTAAAATCATTTATATGATTTGACATCACAGTCCCTTCCTTCATTTTCAACTTGTATAGTTTCTTCATAATGAAGATTTTATTTGCAGCCGATACCGTCTCATACATGGTCTAAAGTTTGTCCCAGACTTCTTTTGTTGTCTTTTCGTTCAAGACATTGAACAAGACATTTTGTGACAATGAAAGAAAGATTGATGCCATCACCTTATCATCAATCTTCTTCCAATCTTCATCCGACATCGCAGCTAGTTTGTTAGATTTTCCTTCGATTACGATTGCAAAATCTTGCTTGATCAACAAGGAACACATCTGCACTTTTCACAAGCTGAAGTTCTTGCCTGTGAATTTCTCCACTTTCATACCAATTGAAAGGAATTGAAAGCAAGAAATAAACAGCCGACACACAATGTAAATTAACAAATACACAACACCAAATTTATCCTGGTTCACCACAAATTGTGGCTACATCCAGACTCCAGAGTATTGTATTAGTTCAAAAAGATTGTTTACAAATGAGAAGGAGCAACATATATAAAGGCTCCAGGATCATTACATAATGAAGAGTCTTTGAATTGAAGAGTCATAATAAAAGGGAAAATAAAACATTATGACTGTTGGCCTTCACTTCTCAACACCAACTTCCAATTATTAATTTTGAAAATCCAAAAAACTAATAAGTAAAAGTTCGTTAATAAGTTTCACATGTACCAATAGCAGATCATTTTTTAGCTTTTTTGGTTCATAATTAGCCCATTTGTCCACCACTATTGGGGCATTTGTGCATGACTACTAGAACATTTATCCATAAGTATTGACAATTTTGAATACATAATTATAAGGATATTTTTAAGTAGGTATTAAATGACACTTTGAATTGGCCACTTTTTTACCCTTTGATGCTTCACAAATTCTACAAAGGGCTTCCTTAGCATCCAAAAGTCAATTTTTTTTAAAGTAGCTAAATTACCTACAAGGACAACAAACAAAAAATGTTGAAATCCAATGTATAGTATATATGATAAAAAAGTGGTCATTTCAAGTGTCATTAATGGTTTTCTTAGACAACCAAAAAGTTTTCACAATTGATCCAATAATTTTACATAAATGTCCCAATAATTGTGCAAATTTCAAATAGTGCACTAATTGCTACTTTTTTTTTTCAAAAAATGGGTGACTATTAGCTTATAGATGTTGGGACATGCTCTACTATTGGTGCTCTTCTCCTAACGAATGGAGAGAGTGAATATGTAATAGACTGAAGACAAAGTCTAACTTAGGGTGAAAATAATGACAACTAATTTTAATATATATGTCTATTTAATTTTAATGTTTTCTAATGATTTCATTTTATTTTTATTGTTAATTTTTTTCAATTACAATCAAAATTAACTAATTTCAAAATAATTAAAGTTTATTAATAATTTATTAATCATTATAATTTAGAATTAAATTTATTATTATGATTATATAGATTAAGTTACAATTAATATTACATATTTTTAATTATTATTATATATTTTGAATTATAATTATACCAACTAAGTTATAATTATAATTACATAATTTAAATTATGATTATATATTTTAAATTATAATGATATAAGTTATAATTATAATCATATATTTTAATTAATAATATATTTTTTAAATTATAATTAATTTAAGTGAAATTTAATTTTTTTATATTTCTTTTGGTTAGTAATCACTTTTTGACTGGAGCTATGAACTAGTGAGGCCACATTTTTTAGGGACCTCATCCTCATAATCAATCGACATTACAATTTTTGTCGTTCTATAACCTTGTCTCCCAGACTTATCACCTTATAACTCCTTGTTCAACGAGCACCTCATGTCTCCCTTGAAATGTGGTTACGTGATCACCTTATATCTCCCTACGCGAGCACCACCTCTCTTTGTCAACGACCACACCTTATCTCTCCAGATTCGATGATAATCTCTTTATATCTCCTAGCCAACATCACCCGCAAAACTCTACCTTCTATCCAATCAACACAACATCTCTTCAAACTGTCCTCCACATGGCATACCAACTACTCCTTATCTCTCTAGTTGTCATGGGCCACCTTATCCCTCCAACGTTGTAGCAATATACCTTATATCTCCCATGCTGGCAATGCATCATCATGAATCCTCCCTGGACACCATTTTTGCCCTTGTTGGCTAGTTCCTTAGCTGCCCTATGCATGCTGCCCAATGTAAGTGTTTGAACTGAATTTCAGCCTATCTACATTCCTTAGTGCACATGACATGGAGCAAACTGCATGCCACTCGAAATCGCTAAGCCACCTCAACGCATTGATATCACTTTTTACAAACAACCTACAGGGATTCGAACATGGGACCTCCGTTTCAACACGGATTACAACTACCGCTGCACTTCAGGGTGATCCCAGTGAAATTTAATTTTTTATAACTATAATCATAATTGAAATTATGTAAGGTTGAAACATATATAAAAAATAAATATAATTAATTAATAATTATTTAAAATTATAAAATAATTATAAATAAATATAGGTGTTCAAAAGGTATCAATAATTGTTATAGGTTATTTACCAAAAATGTATTTTAAACTTTTGAAGCTCCTTCATTTTTGAAAACTTAAATTGTCACGACTCTTCCATATGAATTCTTTTTTTTGTAATAATCATCCCACAATAGTTGAAACATTAAAGCAATAAAAAAGTAATTAAACATTTAGACTTGGTGTACTAAGGAGAGTACTGAATTTGCATCTATCATAATACAATGCTTCTTTGTTTTTTTTATTCTATGGACACCTTTTGTAGTACCCCCATAGTTTGCTTTTAGTTTTCAGTGCCATACTCTTTTAGGCCACTTTTCATGTGTGCAAATATTATTATTTTAGTGGATATTGATGTTTCGGATTATGATTACTTTATGTTGCCATGTGATTTCATAATTAGATGATGAAATATTATGATGCGATATTATATGTTTTATTTGGTTATTGATGTACTTACCCCATACTTGCATGTGTATGGTGATTATTTGTATGTACTTGTTCAATGTGTTTGTATGGTAGAGGGCGGGGGCGTAGTTACTTGCCTTGTCGAGATCCGCATGACCGACCATACCCTATCATTGTCTACTATTTATTGGATGTACATGCTTTGTTTTGTGATGACATGTTTGCAGGTACAGGGCATCGTCTTCCCTAAATTGGTAGGAGTAAGTGTGCCCATAAATATTAATCTCAATGGTAAATAGGGGAGGTATCATTCAAACCCAAAACCTTAACCTAAACCTATTTTTCCTAAGACTGGATAAGTATATGATGACTACCTTACCCAAATTTATCTAGGTGACATGAATTTGAGGATCCCATCCTTTTGTATGTTTGGTTTATTTGTTGATCTCAGTTGTTTGTATGTGATTTTTCTATAGTTGTGGAATTTAATATTATAGTTGAAAAATAATATTAATTTTAATATTTATGCTTATGTGTGGATAATTAATTAAAGATCAAATATTTAAATATTTGGATTTAATTAATTAATTATTTGAAATTAGTATTAATTATGCTTCATTAAATAAATAAATATTTAGTAGCATGATTAAATTGTGCCTTAAATATTTAATTTGTTTAATGTGAATGTTTATTATACATGTGTTTTAATTAAGTTGAATGAAAATTGTTTTCAAAAAAAAAAAAACTTGTCTTTAGGAGTCTAAGTTGAGTTGTGCAAATAAAAGCTATTTTATTTTATTTTATTGGGGATTTTCTTTCAATTTAGAATTGGAGTTTGATTAGGAGTTGTTTGTTGAGTCATCTAGGGTTTGCATGAAAAGGGGAGTTGAATCCCTAATATGGGGAAATTGGATTCATTTGGAGATAAGGCAGGTTGTTGGAGTTTTGTGGAGAGAGCTTGGAATATTTTTGGCATCTTGAGATTCTTGAGTGTTTTGTATTGGTTGGAAATTTTGAGAAAGATTGTTGTGCATCTAGAATTTGTTTTGCATACCTTGTGGATACAGAGCTATAGGATTGAGTTCTTCTTCTGAAGGATTTGGGATTTTCTTCTTCTCAAAGGCTTTCATTTTCAGTTCTTGCATTGGATTTGAGGTAGGGTTTGAGAAACTTCTTTGCAATTCTATCTGTGTAAATTTTAGTATTTTATTATGCTTGGATAGTTTCATTTGGTTTATTAGATCTGTTTTACTTTGTTAGTAATTTTGGGTGTTAGAGAACCCTTAGATCTATTATTTTGTAATTTTATTCAGACTTGTCATAGTAGGGTTATGCTATCAAAACTTTGTGAGAAAATTCTTCCTAGAACTCTTAGAAAATGAAAAATTAATATGGGCTATAATGTAAACTATTGAGATGATAAATTTAATAAATGGGTTTGAAAGAAAAATCCAATTTGAGTAAAAAATAACATTCTGGAAAAAAATATATATTCTCTGTTAAAAATGACAGTAAAAAATATATTACCAGAAACAGAAAAGAAAAAAACACACAGCCTATAGAAATGAAAAGACAAGCATTTGTGCATAAAAGTCAAAAAGTGGATTAATTCCTTTTCTGGAAAATTACGCTACTGTTGTTTTATTTCCATTTTCAGAAATTGTCTTAAAAAAACACCTTGTTGAAAAAAAAACTATATGCATTTGACCATACTATAAAAGTAATAAAGCATTTCAAAACAAAATACTTATAAAAATAATGCTTTCCAGATTCTTTAAAAAAAAAAATTTTAAAAAAAAATGATTGGCTGGGCGCGGGGGCCACCAACCCCCTATCCCCCACCCCTTACCTTTTGGCAACTGTGTTGCGCAGGGGGCTGCAATCCATGCCCTGCACGACACTGCAAAACTATGCGAAGCACGACCTATAGTGTGTGTAGAGCACAGTCTGCAATAGGTGTTGTAGCCAAAGTTATACGCGTCGTGGGTGCAGGCCCACGACCCCCCCCCACATTGTATATGACTTCGCTTTTTAAAAATGTTTTTTTTTGTTAATAAAAATGTTATTTTAATATAAATAGTTGTTTTATATTTTATTTTATAAAACATAAAGTACTAAATATAATTTTTAAATTAAATATTTAATTTGTATAAAATTTATTTTATAATTAAGTTTTAAAAAAAATATTATTTATTATTTATCATTTTATTTTTAAAAGAGTTTTGTTTATTAAATTATTTAATATACTTTGGATATAGTGTTAGATTAATAACAATTTTATAAATTGATTATTAATATTTCCTTATGGAATTGCTTAAATGTAAGGCTTAATTTTAGGTTTAATTATGCTTTATATTTTAAAGTTAATAAAAAAATTAGTTTTAAGATTATTTATTTGATTTCAGAATCAAATCGTCATCTCTTGTTGACATAGTTTGGTTAATGAATTTTAGAGTAAATTATTTAATTTAATTGGACTTTAGAACCAAGTAGGTGATTTAGTTTGGACTTAGATTAATTGATTAATTCTGAGTTAATTACTTAATTTAATCTAGATTAATGGTATGAGATGTGTAATTCTAACATAGATGTGTTTCGTTTACTACATATTTATACTTGAGATTTTGTTAAGATTTATATGCATGAGATGTTTAGATGTGCATCTTTCTATTGTAATTGGCTATTTTCTTTTATATGGATATGTTGTTCTACTTGTCCTTGTTGTTATGTTTCTTTTGTTTTGTGGGCATTAGATGGCCTAGGGAAAGTACAAAGGCTAGGGTTTTGATTTCTACATGCTGGTTTACTACTTATGTTTGGTGTGAGTGTGATGTGTATTATTACCCTATCTGACCATATAGGCTCATGATGTACTGTATTTTTATAATCACATATCTGTAATCAATCCTAATTCCTGTGTATGTTTCTAGATGTGGGACTACCTGATTCTATCTATGTTAGATCTAGGAGAGATTTGTGAGCCAAGGGTAGTTTACCTAGATATGTAGTAGGGGGTGGCTTGCAATAAGTGTCAAGGCCCACAAGTGGCTACTAGGATCACTTATTGTAAGTATTTGTAATCAAGTGATAACCTAATATAACATTAAGAGATATTAAAATAAACCTAATAAGATGTGATTTATCACCCATGCTTGAGTGCTGGTACAGACTAAGATGGAGGATGAGATGATGCTTTCCACCTAGAGAGGTGTGTGTTTTGACATAGTTAATGGCTTCATCTATACAAGAAGTCATTGATACCGTGTATGGTCACTTGAGTGTCAAGATCCAGAGAGATTACCAGGATGAGATGCAAGGGTTAGACGTACATGATGACACCTTCATATACATAGTATAGTTATCCTACATGTGTCAGTTGCCTCTGGATTAGTGAGTCTTACATATCACTATACTTGTTTACCTTGAGTTAGAAAGCTTTTAGGATTCCCTTTCCTAGTGGTGTATCTTGATTTGGCTTTGGTTATCAGAGTGGGGTCTGATGTTATCTCCTCGGGGTGGTGGGGTAGACCTTTGTGGTTCTACATGGGTAGGTGGTAGTGATTCTTTACCATTTGAGATTCAACATCCTAGTTCTAGTGCTTGATGGTGCTTCTGCAGTTGGACTCCTTATCATACTTAATTACTACATTTCTATTCTTATATTCTTTTATTATAATCTTGTATTAGAGTATCATGTGTGATACCTAATCTGGATATTGTAATATGGATGTTAGAGTAATTACTACATACCCTACGACATGTGCAGTGGATGTGAGTTTATTTAGGATTCATGGATGATCATGAAAAATGTAATTATTATGATGTAATTATTTAACTTAATTTATGAAATCTTTTGTTGATTCTTATTAAATGAGTTATCTTAATAAGTAATTCTATGTCATGGGACCCATTAGTTTTGTAACCTATGTTATTGTTGTGTGTTATGTGAGTAAATGGTTATTTCTTCCGCATGAATGTTTATCTTTTATGTAAACTTAAGAAGAAAAAAAATTGTTCACCAAACTTAGTATCATGTTCTAGGTTAATCTCTTTTGGGTTCCATGGTGGGGCGTTACATTTGGTATCAGAGCGGAGTTTCTACACTGGGAACTATGGGTGTGTATGCTCATTAGGTTTTCTTTGTATAGTTTAAACTTGAAACAAAACATAGACATATAACATTTTTGTTTTCAGACTATTGCTTTGTGATCATATTACCTTTGTTTATGTTTCGAGCTATGTTGTGAAATATTGTTGGATCTCTTTATGTTGCAAGAATCATGCCTGAGACTAGAGCTACTAGAGGTCAAGGTAGGGGTCAATCTGGTAGATGTGGGAGGGTTAGATAGCCTAGCCCTTCCACAAGTGTCAAATAGGTTAGTCATTGTTAGTAGTCTAGAGATGATCAAAGGGATGAGCATCAGGGTGAATCTGATGGACTTGACACTAGAAAACTTCTTCAGGTGATTCTAACTTGTCTTGGTCCTAAGAAGAATAGAGTAGATCAAAATGGTTCTCATCACTCTCAAAGGAATGAGAGGGAGAGGGAGAGATCCAAAAGCCCTCTAAGGAGGAATTTTACTGTGGACCCTATAGTTGTGGCAATGAACCATATGCGGGACCTTATGTAATACCCCTCTAACCCTAATATAAGTTTTGTGTTTTTGAAAGAATTAAGATCCTTCGATATTTTCTTACAGCTTAAGTTGTACATGATACTTGTTTGATCTATTCCTATAGTTGTTTATAATAATTTCATAAGCTAGTACTCAATGATTCTAATATCAGACATACTATCTAAAGGTATCATTTTTGTATGTATTTATCTCCATGTATGTATTGAGTACCTACAAGACCTTTATAAACATAGTTAGGATGTTATATGATATGTACTTGATAGATATATATATAAGTGGTTATTTATATTTTCTTCTATTAAGGTTACCTTGGATGAATCTTGTATCTCACTTGATGATTTGATTATGTTAATTTATTATTAGTATTGATAAGAGACTAACACAATGCTTGAGATTCTAACCTTCATTATGATGATGCTACATGCTTTGAGTGTATATATATACATGATGTGTTTTCATGATTCAGGATGAAGTCGTAGTTACTCACATAGCTGAGGTCCACACGATGTATCGATCTTGGTCATCTGTCTGCAATGTTTTCTTTTATATGTATATCCGTGCATATGTATTTCTTCTTTGTGATGCAGGCTTGCAGGTACCGGGCATCGACTTCACCTGGCTTCACAGGTCTGAGCATGCCCTCAAATCCTCGATGGTTGTTGTTATGGAGATAGTACTAAGGCCCCTACATGATTCTTCATTTGTCATTATTCCATTTTGGGAATATTAGGGTTCCTTCTTTGTCAGTCAACCTTTGGGTCAAAAACCCAGATCCAACGCACCCGGTTGGGCATGGTTGTAGTTAGTGCCTTGTGGCCACTTGAATTCATTTGGTTGTATGATTTGTTTACTCATTTTATTTATTTCTCCTTCTTGGTATGATTCTTAGTTAATCTTTCTATGTTGTGTTTCAGGAGTTTGGCTTGACTTTCCTTGTTGACTTTGGTTGACCTTGTTTGATCTTATAGTTTTCTCAATATGTTTCATAATTGATTTTTATGGCCTCTTTCGATGATTATATTTATTTTGAGGCATGTGATTTTATTCTACCTCAGTGTTATATCCTATAGCAATTATAAATAGGTAATAATATTGTAATCTATTACTTCATAATCTTATAGATTATAGTGTTTGGTATTTGGCATGTATCTATATAAATATAAATATATATATATATATATGGAAATATATATATGGGTGCACACATATATGTATTTATATATATATAATTTATATGTGATTATATGTTAATTATTGTAGATATTGTTGATGGTGTATATTTTGGGATTAATGTAAAGTATAATATTATTAATAATTAAATATTAAATAATGCGAGGTATATTATTCTCAAATGTGAATTATTAATAATGAGGATAGGTTATATATATAGATATTGATGTAATTAATGATGGCATATGCATATATGTTAGGATAATATTAAATGTGTGTATGAATGAATACAAATAATCTTTTATTGTATATTTGAGTAATATAGTTGTATGATATTGAGTTATTTTATAATACCTTTTAGTTAAGAGTTAGTTGGGAATTGGTTACTTTTCCTCTCAACCTTTGGAAATCTATTTATATGCACTACTTTCTCATTTGAAGGGAGGGGGTTTTGGGGCTGAAGCATTGAGGAGAGGATGGCCTTACTTTTCATGGAGATTTTGGAGAGAAAACTTGGAGATGTGAAGGAGAGTTTGTAAGCATATGTCTTTAAGAATTTTTGGTTATCTTTGCTTTTGGGAGAGAGACATTTTTGTGAGAATTTCAGTAGTTGAGAGAGGGATTCTTTGCTGTGGAATTATTTCTTTCTTTCATGGAGATTTCTTAAAGTGGATAGGGTTTGAAGGATGCATCTCAAGTTTGGATTTGTCTTCTCTTTTGTTTCCTTCCTTCTTCGATTCAACCTTCGTAGGACATGAGGTATGGATTGAATATTTTAGTTACTTGATGTATCTGATAGATTATAGATCTATTTATATATTATCATTATTTATTATATCTGTACTTTTCATTTGTATGGTTATTTTAAAGTTTTGAGTTTTTGTTTATAAGAATTGGCATGTGTTTTCCTAGGGTTTTTAGCAACCCATTTTTGGAGATCTGTTATTATAACAGTTTAAATTGCATCTATGATTTTACTAAATTGAATTTCTGGAAGTAAAATTCACAGATCTCAAATGGGTATCTCTCTGATTTTATTTTTAGAGTCGAATTAATGCCTTATTTTTGACATTTTGGCAGACTATGCCTGTCCATTCTTGATTCTGAATTTTCTGTCAAATGTATTCGTATGCTACAGGCTGATATGATTATATAAAAGTCTAAATTTGATATCAAAGATTATCCTAAGTCTTATCTTTCATTTCCAATTGGTTTGGTGAATTTTAATTATGTTTTGTGAAAATTACAACCGTTTTAGTGAAGGCAGGTCTGAACCCTAACCAGAATTTTCTGTTTTAAACCAAAAGTCATAACTTTCTTTCCCACCGTTGGATCTTCCTAAAAATAAAATTGAGAGTCCATAATTATGTTATCTAAATCTCCACCCAAGAGATTTCCTTTACTTTATGTTTTGTGGAAGATATGGATGACTGTTCTATGATGACTATTCTTTGCATTTAATCCTTGCTTGAAATAATTCAATTTAAGAACATCATTAAGTTTTAAGGTTTCGTATGGTTACCAGAGGCTATTAGAATTTGTTTTTGGTTAATTGGATCTATGTATACTTTGAATATGTTTTTAATATCACTTTTATGTCTTCTTATATGTTTGGAACATTTTGAATGCCATATTGGGTTTAGGGTTGTCAAGTGGACTAGGGACAACATATGTTTTCCTAAACTCAATCAAATGTTGTTATGGAATTGATATGAATTCTTGATGATGAATCTATTATGTTCTTATGATTTTTATATGTATGTTAGGGAACCTAAGTACACTAGGTGAGTGGCTCATAGTGAGGGGCCGGGGCCCTAAGTGGCTAGTACCAGGATAACCTACTATGAGTTATTTAATCAAGTGATAACCTAAATAAATGAATTGGGAATGGGAGATTATTGGAATGGGAAATTACACATTAATCAAGATTAATTGTGCCTCGCCCATGCCTTTAGTGCTAGTAAAGACTAAGGATGGGAGTGGGAGAAGGTACCTATGCGTAGGTACAACTGAATGACCTTGTCTGTATGAGAGGCATTCGGTTCCGCATGTGCCTACTTGGGGGCCGGGGCCAAGAGTGGCTAGTACCAGGACAACCCAAGGGGTGAGGGCTATGCGATGACACTCACCTAGCTTGTAGCTTAGAGTCTCTATCAAATTTGATCATGCCTCTGGTATTCCTTGTGGTCTTCTTGTCTTTTCTTTTTTGTTGTGACTTTGGGGAACTTTTATCACCACCTTAGGAATTTTCTAGTTGTTACCTCTTGTATGGGCCTTTGGTTCTATCTCCTAGCTCGGGGGAGTGGGCCTATTGGTTCCACGTGGTTGGGTGGTTAATATTTATATCGAGGTATTGATCGTGATTCTTTGGATGATCCTAGCACATATTCCTTTCCAGATCTGCAGTTGAAGATTTCTTATTGGATATTTTAATATGTTGAGATGTACTTATGTATTTGTATTCATGTAATTTTTAATCTCATAAAAAGAGTCTTGTAGTATTGATGTAATCTCAATTCAAAGCAATGCATAAGGGAATGGGTAGTTCTAGGTAAAAGAAAGGGAAAATAATGTGGAATATTGGACATGTTACTAGCATTAAAAAAAAGTGTTTATGTTATTTCTCCTATCCTCTTATGTTGTCCATATGTAAAGGAAATAATCTTAAATATAGTTATATATAATGATGTATCACAAAAATAATGTATTCTCTCTTGATGAAAGGATCCAAGGAAATTATTGAGAAATGATAGGTTAGTGATTGGAATTATTAACAATGAATGGTTATGAAACAATGCAATAAAATAGTAACTTGATTATAATGTTAATACTTGGTTCATGTTAATGAAATACCTAGGATAATGCCTACCTTAATGAATATTAATCTCTTACCTAAATTATTAGAGAAAAGTGATATAAAGGATAGTAGATGTAGATGAAATCAATATGAATTTATGGAATGAGTTGATAAAAGGAATAATGATGTTGGATGATTAACCTATGTTTAATAAAAGAAATGAGTTAGGGACATTTAATTTGGTGCATTAAAATGAATGTAGATCTTTTAAGCTCATGATTCCGTGAATATCTTATGCATGTAAATGGTTTATATGATGTTGCTTTAGTAGTGACGTTAGAGAACCCAGGAGGACTTAAGTTGTATAAATCTTACATTCAAGTAGTAGAAAATTATTTCTTCTTTTAAAAATATGAAGTGTAATGATGAATATTATTCTAGTTAAAATAAATAAATAAATAAATAAAATTCACTACTTGCATTTTATAGAGGTTTTATGTCTTGTCCTCTTGGGTTGCCTGGCGGGGTGTTACACCTTATGAGGGGTTGACCCATTCCCTTTGATGAGAAAGGTACTAGACCAGAGGCTGAGACTTGGTTGATTTCTTTAGAGTGGAGCTTTTCTATGCATCCCTCTAGTAGTAATACTAAAGCCAGATATGTAGTGACATAGCTTACTAATTTTGCAGCAGTATGGTGGAAAATAGAGGAGGAGAAGTTGGGACTACAGATGGCTACTGTGACATGGGAGTTGTTCTTGGAAAATTTTGAAGAGCATTTCCTTTCTAATCAATGGAGGAGGCAGAGAGCATATGAGTTCCACAACATGAGATAGTTGACTATGATAGTGGGTGAGTATGAGCATAGATTCTTTGAGCTCAAACAGTATGATGGCTTTGGAAAGGATACAACCTTACTAATACAACACTTTTTTAGGGGGCTAAATGCTCACATAATTGGGGATGTTAGACTCTTTGAGCCTAAGACCCTCAGGGAAGAGGTCATTAAAGCTACTCTCAGAGAGGCTAATTTAACCTTGGGCCATGGTCGACATTTAGGTACTTTAATAGGTGGACCTTCAAGTTCAAGATATAGAGGGAATCAGTCACAAGGTAGTGGGAACTTCAAGAAGCCATCAAACTTCTATAGGGGTAACCAAAACTAGTAACAAGTTAAGTTATCTCCACCTCTAATGCAGGAGCATTTTGGGTTCTTGAAGATCTTTCTTAGTCTTGGAGGAATTCCCTGGCAGAGGGATGCAATGCTTTGTTTTGGGCAGCTTTCTGAGTTTCTGGGTTGTGATAATCTATGGAGATCTTTAGCATGTGCGATGAAAGGTGTTTTTTCCTTGATTTTTTTGGAAGCTATGTCTAAGGTCACAAATCTTGAGGTGGCATGGTTTGGGAGATATTGGATGAACTGTTTCAAAGTTAGAGTTGTTTTCCTTGCCGTCGGAGCAGTATTTTGCTACAGTTTTGGATCTAATTGCGGGATGTGGCACCATTGATCCTTAATGAATCAGCCTTTGTTCTCTTAGGTCCTTAAATAGGACCTAAAATAATATCTTTTCCCAAGGGCGCAACTCCTAATTCATTATGAGTAAAATGTTATGACCATTTTTCTCGGGGACCTATTTTCTGGTAGTTTTCATGCGAAACATGGAGTGTTTCTTCTTGCGCAGTTCTGTGTGATGAGATGGGGCCTTGAAAAGTTAAGGGAATGTTTTTGGGTCATGTATGGACCTAAATCCAAAGTCACATTAAGTTTTGATCATTCTTGCATTAGTTTTTGTTTCTTTTATTGGATTGGACCTATATTGTAATTAAATGTCTGACTGGTCGACTTGTGGCTTAGCTGGCTATATATTGATAGCTTGGGTAGATGTTTAGTAGTCAAGGATTGGTAGATGATCATTATATTATAGGAGAAAAGATGTAGGTCATCATCATATGATGGAAGAGTAGAGTAGAAGTAGATTTGCGAATCTAGGACTTTTTTGCAGAACTAGTGGCCTGCGGGCTTAGGACAACAAGGGGTTGCTTGGAAGTGTGAGTACAAGTTTAGATCCTATGTTGGTTGTTCCTATCAGAGGTTGCTTGTTGTAGATCTAAACTAGTTGGTGGTTCCTTGGATCTTGTGAGATCTTGTTGATACTTTGTGATTTCATTGTAATAGGTCAAAACCCAAAAGTCGTTATAGCTGGGCATGTTGAATGAAATTCTATTTTGAATCATTATCTTGTTGTATTCCACTACAATTGTTGTTGTTATAATTAGCAGTTGTAGGTTTGGACCATCCATTATTGGATCCTCCATCCCTACCCTGTGTCTAGTGGTATCAGAGCCTAAAGATCTTAAGTGTGCAAATTGAGTTGAGGCTATTTGCACCAGGACCTTGTTGGTGATTTTTTGCCTTGGGTTTTTGAAGATCTTGAAGGATGTCTCCAAGAGGATTGGACCTTAGTGCGATTGCAAAGGAATTTAGAGCTTTGAAGAAACAAGTGCAAGATGTACAAGAGGAATTAAGAAGGAAAACTACAAAGAAGAAGGTTGTGTAGAGATGATGACAACTTGTGGAAGTTCCTGATGACTTGGCTAGAGTTGATGAAATATCTATTGGTTCGCATGTGCAGATGGATTGATCTAGCATGGAACTTGCAGCATATCTTATTGTGCACAATGAGATTGCTGGTGGTAAAGAGATTGGTTTTGATGCTCAGTTGGTGGAGTCTGACATGAAACTTGCAAAGCAACTTGTGGCTGTTGCTGAGATACTTGTGGTTGCTGACAATGTTGTTGACTTTGTTGAGGTTGGTGAGAAGATTTGTTTTCATGTTCAGTCAGTTGTGTCTGACATGGAGATTGCAAAGCATCTAGTTGGGTGTGATTAGGCTGCTACTGGTGATGAGTTATCTATTGGTGAACACCTTTGTGATCATGGTGTTGGTGACTTTCTTTTGTTTAGTGTTATGGTGCAGATCTTATTTGTTGGTTGTGGACTTGAATTGTTGGTTGAAAGTAATGAGTGTTGTGATAAGTTGCAGATATGTGATGCTAATGATGAGGGATTTCATATTGACGTGGATCTGAATTTGGATCTACTTGTTGGGGAGTTGGATACTCTTTTTTCTAAGATTGGTTGTGGTGATCAGTGGTATGTTGACTGGATTGATGAGATTCATGTGATCCTAATGTTTGAATGGATGAAGCATAGATGGTTGATTTTCAGATTTGTTCTCTTGTCCTTAATGGATTGGAAGCCTTTGGTGAAGATGAAGTTGACTGTAGGTAATTCTCTTGAGATTAAATTATGGGAAATACTTTCTATTTACATGGGTAGTTTGATGCAGGAGAATTTTGGGTTCTTGAAGATCTTTCTTAGTCTTGGAGGAATTCCCTGGCAGAGGGATGCAATGCTTTGTTTTGGGCAGCTTTCTGAATTTCTGGGTTGTGATGATTTGTGGAGATCTTTAGCATGTGCGATGAAAGGTTTTTATTTATTTATGTTTTTGGAAGCTATTTATAAGGTTGTAGCTCTTGATTTGGCATGGTTTGGGAGATATTGGATGAACTTTTTCAAAGTTAGAGTTGTTTTCCTTGCCGTTGGAGAAGTATTTTCCTACAGTTTTGGATCTGATTGTAGGATGTGGCTCCATTTATCCTTAATGAATCAGAATTTTTTCTCTTATGTCATTAAAGAGGACCTAAAATAATATCTTTTCCCAAGGGATAAACTCATAATTCATTATGAGTAAAAAGTTATGACCATTTTTCTCGGGGATCTATTTTCTGTCAGTTTTCATGCGAAACGTGGAATGTTTCTTCTTGTGTGGTTCCGTGTGATGAGATGGGGCCTTGTGAAGTTAAGAGAATGTTTTTGGGTCATGTGTGGACCTAAATAAAAAGGTGTAATAATTTTTTATCATTCTTTCATTAGTTTTGGTTTCTTTTATTGGACTGGACCTATATTGTAATTAAATGCCTGACTGGCCGACTTGTGGCTTAGCTGGCTATATATTGATAGCTTGGGTAGATGTTTAGTAGTCATGGAGTGGTAGATGATGATTATATCAGAGGAGAAAAGATCTAGATCATCATCATATGATGGAAGAGTAGAGTAGAAGCAAATTTGTGAATCTGGGACTTTGTAGCAGAACTAGTGGCCTGCGGGCTTAGGACAATAAGGGGTTGCTTGGAAGTGTGAGTACAAGTTTAGATCCTGTGTTGGTTGTTCCTATCAGAGGCTACCTATTGTAGATATGAACTATTTGGTGGTTCCTTGGATCTTCTAAGATCTTTCTGATACTTTTTGATTTTATTATAATAGGTCAAAACTCAGAAGGTCTTACAGTCGGGCATGTTGAATTAAATTATTTTTTGAATCATTATCTTATTGTATTCCACTGCAATTGTTGTTGTTATAATTGGCAATTGTAGGTTTAGACCATCCATTATTGGATCCTCCATCCTTTCCCTGTGTCAACCTCCTTCTACTCATAGCGGTGGTTCTCAATCCAAAAAATTTTGTAATGTCAAGTGCTTTAAGCATAATTAGACTAGTCAGCCAGCTTAGAGTGCTCAACAGAGCATTAGCAGGGGCAGTTTCTAGCAGTCTAGTGCACCTTTCAGTGGGAAAGACAATTTCAAGAGTACAAGGTGTTTCACTTTTAGATTTTTTGGACACATTGAAGTGAATTATCTACAACGTCCTCAGTATTCTTTGCAGAGACCAAGGGATTATGAGCCTACAGTAGAGGACGCAGGACACTCTCATAGAGTGTTTGAAGCATTGGATCATCAGCAGGTGAATCACCAGGGTACAGTGGTAGAGACTACATGTACTATTTGAGGTATATCTATCTCTATTTTATATGATTCTAGTGCTACTGATTCATTCATTTCTCCACATCTAGTTGAGCATTGTGTGCTAGTTGCTGCAAAGCAAGATAGGAGTTGGCAAGTAGAATTAGCCTCTGGGGCTAAGGTTGTAGTAGGCTCTTTGGTTCCTAAATGTGAGCTGAATTTGGGTAAATTCACTACCTCAGTTGATCTACATGTGATTCCATTGGGATCATATGGGGTCATTTTGGGAACGGATTGGTTGGGAGCTCATGGAGCTAGTATTGATTGTAGGAGAAAGACTATCAATTTCAAGGATGATGAGGGCAAGGACTATTCGATAGTGGGTATTCCACATTCTATTTCTCTTCAGATGATATCCACCATGCAACTTAAGCGTTGTATGTGTAAGGCTTGCCAGATGTTTGTGGTGACTATGAATGAGATTGAAGAATTGGAGAGTGAAGATAAGACCCTAGATCATCCTATTTTGTAGGAATTTCTTGATGTCTTTTTGAAGGAGATCCTAGGTATGCCATCGAAGCATGACATAGATTTTCAGATCGAGATTGTTCTAGGAGCTGAGCCTATTTCTAGAGCTTCATACTGAATGACTACTCATGAGTTGAGTGAGTTAAAACTACAATTAGAGGAGTTATTGGAAAAGGGGAGTATCAAACCCAGTGTATCCCCATGGGGAGGACCAGTCCTCTTCATTAAGAAGAAGGATGGATCTTTACACTTGTGCATTGACTACAGACAATTGAACAAGGTAATGATCAAGAACAGATATCCTTTGCCACAGATTGATGATCTTTTTTATTAGATCAAGGGAGCCAAGGTGTTCTCTAAGATTGATCTAAAGTCAGGTTATCACCAATTGCAGATTCACGATGTAGATATTCATAAGACTTCTTTTCATACATGATATGGGCATTATGAATTCATAGTGGTACCTTTTGGCATGATGAATGCTCCATTGGTTTTTATGTGCTTAATGAATGGAGTGTTTCATGAATATTTGGATCAATTTGTTTTGGTCTTCTTGGATGACATATTGATTTATTCTAGATCCATAGAGTAGCATGAGGAACATCTTAGTTAGGTATTGCAGTACTTGAGAGAAAATCAACTTTATGCCAATGTGAAGAAGTGTGATTTCTTTCAGACAGAGATTCAGTATCTTGGTCATATGATCTTAGGAGAAGGTATCTCGATAGATCCTTCTAAGATTCATGCAATTGTGGGGTGGCCAACACCCACTAATGTGTCTGAAGTTCATAGTTTCATGGGATTAGCTAGATATTACCGTAGGTTCATTAAGGACTTCTTTAGAGTTGTGCATCCTATCACCTCATTTCATAGAAAAGGGAAGAAGTTTATCTAGATAGAAAAGTGTGAAGAGTCTTTCTAGAGACTTAAGGGGTGTTTGACTAGTGCACCTATTTTAGCAGTGCCTGATCCAGTTGGAGATTTTGTTGTTTGCACTAATGCATCATTAGAGGGTATTGGAGTAGTCCTTATGCAGGAGGGACGTGTGATTGCATATGAGTCTTGCAAACTCAAGGATCATGAGCTGAATTATCCTACACACGATCTTGAGTTGGCAACTGTAGTTCATACTTTAGTCAGATGGAGACATTTCTTGTTAGGACATCATTTTGAGCTACACAGTGATCACCGTAGTCTCCAGTACATATTTACTCAGTCTAATCTAAATGCTAGATAGAGAAGGTGGATGGAATTCCTTTGCAAGTATGATTTTGAGATCAAGTACATCCAAGGTAAGGAGAATGTGGTAGCTGATGCTTTGAGTCACAAGAGGAAGGTTGTTTTAGCTATGACTCTCGATGTAGATTTGCGGAGTAAGATTCTCTAGTCACTTCCCAAAGATACTTTGTATCAAGAAGTGAAATTAGAGATTGAGGCAAGGAGACCTTTGGAGGGTAGGTTCTTAGGATATTTCTTGGAGTCAGATGGTCTTATGCAACACATGGGCCGGATATATGTACCACCATTAGATGACCTACATACATTGGTCCTATCGGAGGCTCATTGTGCACCCTATTCGACACATCCAAGTGTCAAGAAGATGCACACAGACCTTTGACAACTTTATCATTGGTCTGGTATGAAACATGACATTGCAAATTATGTAGCTAGATGTTTAGAGTGTTAGAGGGTCAAGGCAGATCACCAGCATCTAGCAGGACTTTTACAACTGAATCTCATTTCATTTTGGAAGTGGGATATTATCTCGATGGATTTTATTGTTGGGTTTCCTTTGACTCCTTGTAGACATGATGCTATCATGGTGACTATTGATTGGTTGACTAAGGTAGCCCATTTCTCTCCTATTAGATCCTCTTACACAATAGCTTCTATAGCTAGAGTCTTTATGTAGGATATTGTGAGACTTCATGGTATTCCATGCAAGATTATCTCAGATCGAGATCTTGTATTTACATCTGCATTTTGGACTTCTCTACAACATGATCTTGTTGCTTAGTTGGATTTCAGTTCATCATACCACCCTGAGACTGATGGATAGATAGAACAGGTTAATTAAGTGTTGGAGGATATGTTGAGGATGTATGTCATGGATAGATAGAATCACTAGGAGGATTATTTATATCTAGTGGAGTTTTCTTATAATAATGGATATCGCAGCTCCATTGGTATGTCACCCTTTCATGCTTTATATGGCCGTCCTTGTCATACTCCTTTGAGCTGGGATAGATTGGAGGATTTTATTCTTATTTGTCCAGATATGCTTCGAGACATGGAGTAGCAAGTGGTGCGTATTCATGAGCATTTGGTCACTTCACAAGATAGACATAAGAAGTATGTAGATGCTCACAGGGTTGATAGGCAGTTTGCAGTTGGGGATAGAGTGTTCTTGAGAGTGCATCTGCGGAAGAGTCTGATCCGTTATGGAAAGGGTTTGAAGTTGGCACCTCATTTTGTTGGCCCTTTTGAAATTCTAGAGAGGATAGGACCAGTTGCATACCGTCTTGCTTTGCCACCTAGCCTATCACACATTCATGATGTTTTCCATGTTTCTATACTTACACGATATATTCCAAATATTGTACGTATTCTTGATTGGAATGCTTTAAAGGTGGAGGATGAGTAGCTGGATTTGAAGCCCATATGTATCCTACAATGGTAGGATTTTCTCCTTAGGGGTCAAACCATCGACCAGGTAAGGGTCCAATAGGACCCAAATGATGAGACAATAGTGACCTAGGAGGATGTAGTGAGATTCTAGAAGTCATATCCCTATTTGTTTGCAGGCTTCCAAGAGTAAGCTTGATCCAAGGGGGGTAGATGTAGTACCCCCATAGTTTGCTTTCAATTTTCAGTGTCATACTCTTTTAGGAAACTTTTCATGTGTGCAGATATTATTATTTCATTGGATGTTGATGTTTTGGATTATGATTACTTTATGTTTCCATGTGATTTCATAATTAGATGATGAAATATTATGATGCCATATTATATGTTTTATTTGGTTATTGATGTACTTACCCCATACTTGCATTTGTATGGTGATTATGTGTATGTACTTGTTTGATGTATTTGTATGGTAGAGGGCGGAGGCATAGTTACTTGCCTTTTCGAGATCCACATGACTGGTCGTACCCTATCATTATATGCATGAGATGTTTAGATGTGCATATTTCTACTGTAATTGGTTGTTTTCCTTTATATGGATATGTTGTTCCACTTTTCCTGGTTGTTATGTTCCTTTTTCTTTGTGGGAATTAGATGGCCTAGGGAAAGTAAAGAGGCTGGGGTTTTGATTTCTACATGCTAGTTTACTGCTTCTATTTGGTGTGAGTGTGATGTGTATTATTACTCTATCTGACAATATAGGCTCATGATGTACTGTATTTTGTAATCACGTATCTGTAATCAATCTTGGTTCTTGTGTATGTTTCTAGATGTGGGACTACCTAATTCTATCTATGTTAGATCTAGGAGAGATCTGTGAGCCTAGGGTAGTTTACCTAGATATGTAGTAGGAGGTGGCTTGCAATAAGCATCGGGGCCCATAAGTGGCTGCCACTATCACTTATTGTAAGTATTTGTAATCAAGTGATAATCTAATATAACATTGAGAGATATTAAAATGAACCTAATAAGATGTGATTCCTCACCCATGCTTGAGTGCTAGTACAGACTGAGATGGAGGATGACATGATTCTTGCCACCTATAGAGGTGTGTGTTCTGACATAGTTAATGGCTTCGTCTGTATGAGAAGTGTCATGCCCAAAAGTTGAGCAAAACACAACTACAAATTTTTTTTTAAAACCTACTAACTATCTACCAATAATCACTCTTACGCAACTAAGAAGAGTACACTAACTAGCACAAGATCTTATGTTTACGCAAAATGGTGTAGAGAGAAAAAAAAATAAACAACTGATAATATTGAAGGGTCTGACAAAACCCCAAAGGTCAAACCATAGAAGGTTGACCAAGTTGACCAAGTTTGACCAAAAGCCAAACTTCATCAAACAGCTCCAAACAAAGCTAAAAGGTTCCCTAGACTATTAGCTTCGACTGACACGTAAATCAAGATAGTTGACTAAAAGTCAACCATAGTTGACCAAAAGTCAACCATCACTAAAATATGCACAACCAAGCTAAAAGGAAATAAAATGCATCTAAGAATACTTGGGCACGCAAATTGAGGCATTTGACCAAGGTTTGACTAAAAAGTCAACTATGTAATAAGACAACCAACAAGTCTGTTAACGTCCAATTGATTAGAGACTTGATCACAAGGGTCAAACTAGAGAAGGTTGACCAAGTTTGACCAAGTTTGACCAAAATTCAAACTTCACTGAACAGCTTCCAAGCTATCCTATAGGGTTTCCTAAACTGCATGCTTCAACTAGCACGCAAATTGAGATAGTTGACTAAAGTCAACTAGAGTTGACCAAAAAGTCAACCATGTATCGAACAACATGCCACAAAGTTAAAAAGGTTCAAAAATTAATGAAAAATACTTGGGCATGCAAATCAAGGTGTTTGACCTAGGTTTGACCAATGGTTGACCAAAAGTCAACTATGCCCAAATATGACCAATGATGATCTACTAAGGTTTAAAACATAACATAGACTATTTGTGCATGCAAACCAAGGCTAATGCCCTAGGTTTGACCAAGGGTTGACCAAAAAGTCAACTATGCACAAAATGGTCAACATGACCATTAAGGTCAAATTGACTTGAGGTTTGACTAAAGGAAGAAGAAATAAAACCCTAAGATGACTATAACATTCCCTAGTTGAATAGTTAGAGTTATCCTAAAAGTTCGATATTCTAATTAATTAACTCCAAATATATAATTGTCCCATTTACATAGTTACAAAGTATTGAGAAATAAATCTAATGCAACACATCATAATCTGAACATTATAATATTTTAATCTAATTTGTTTAAGCCAATGTGTTCAAATGTTTTAAAAAAATAATAAGCTAAAATAAGTTCTTTAATAGGTTTAACCCAATCTTAACGTTGAAACGTCTAGAATGAATTAGGAGTTACTAATTCTAATTTAAATGTAAATAAAAGTTGAATCTAATTCTAAAACAAAATCTATCTAAAAATAAGTTTAAGTTCCATATAATGACTTAGACTTTACTAAATACAATTTAATCTTGATAAAATTCAATTTATCTAATATACTTGAAACACCGAATACTTAATAATAATAACACCCTTATTATATTCTCTTTTTTTTTATAATTGCTGGTGTAAATTTAATTTCCTGAATTTTAAAATAGCGAGTATGTAGAGAATTTATTTTTAAAATTAAATTACATAATTGCATTCATATTAAGCAGCTAAACAACTTGTAGGAATCAAAATTTTGATTTAGGCCTTTTTATTTTTTGATAATTTTCAAGAAATTTTCTAAGTACAAAATATAAATTTAAAATAACATTTCACAATATAACATTATAATTAATTTATTTAAATTATCGTAATACAAGTAAGATTAAGATAATTCAATACTATCGAATTTGAATATACCTTATAACACTATAATCTATAATATGCATAATGATGACATAGACAATCATGAAGTTTGTCCAATTAAAATGACATTTAAATGTCCAAATTGCTTCATAATCCATTAAACTCAAAATTTAATCCATAATTTTATTTTCAATACATTAAATAACAATAAAATTTACAAATTTAAAATGTATGATTTACAAGGAAATCCCCGATTTTCGAATTTCAAACATAACTTGAAATGCAAGGTTACAACAAATTTTACAATTTTGAATTTCAAACTCAACAATATTACCAAATCCTATATCCAGCTGGGTAGCTGATAGAGTGAGGTTGACCATGGAGGCTCACCTCCCAACCTAGGCCTTTTCAAGGCCACCCCCGAGCTAGGGGATCAGAACTGGAACGGGGTACAAACAGACACTCAAGCATGAAGGAAAAACATCCATACACAAATACATTTAAGTCATAATCCCAACAGGGTTTTTACAAGAGGAAGGCCTCCAAGAGACCTTCCTGAAAATGGGGTAGAGGTGGACTACCAGGTGGAGAAGCCAGAACAAGATACAAATATCCCAAGCCACATATGGACTTGGGAAGACCATCTCCAAGAGATACGATCTAACTCTCCTTATGCCCCTCAGGTGCCCGTAGGCCATGTTTGGCATCATGGGTATCGTGGAACCCCATGTTTTATCCCTCCACACATGGGAGACTCCACACATCCTGAGTCTACATCCTACTACCCCCTTCAAGGTTACTCCACCTTCCCTAAGGTGAGTGAACCTTGAAGAAACCCATCCCAAAATGAGATCACAAAGTAAAAACAACATTTTTACAAAACATAAATTTTACAACATGAACCATAAAAAGCCATGGACTCCATTAATGGAGCTCCAAGCTCAAACATATGCAAGAAATAACAAAAATAGCACAAGGCCTACCTTGATCCAAGCAAAGGTTAAAATCTTGAAAAAAAACTTGAACTCCTTCCAAAGCTAGCCTCTCTCCTAAGCTTTTTCCAACAAGTGGTCTCCAAATCTAGAGAGTGGGTGATCAACTAAAACCTTACTCCAAGTTTCTCCTAAATAGGCAAACCTCCTAAAATCTAGGAGCCAATCAACAGAGAGGAAGAAACTTCCATTCCCTTCTTCCCACTTGCCTTCCTTCACCATAAATGGAGTTAAATGCAAGTTTGGGAAGAAGAGTGAGGTTAACCAAAACCTCACAACTCTTCAATCTCGTGCAAAATGAAAACCTTGACTTTAGAGGGGTCATTAATGAGTTTTAAAGCTCTTAATGGGTTGAAAATGACCCCTAACCCCTAAGGTATCAATCTGGGTAGCTAAAAATGACCCCAGTTAGCCTATGGGAGCCCAAAAGACCTCCTAAACCCCACCTAAAGTTTATGCACGGATTTTTGGTCTTTGTTGACTTTTAGAAACTTCTCAACCCAAGGTTAGTTGATCCTACCCTAAGGTTACACCCTAGCCAAGCCCTTGACCCATACAATATTAAAATACTTAACCATGCCAACACTTAAGCCACAATTTGTCAAATTTGGCACATTAAATAAAACAATAGACATGGCTAATACACATAGACATTTGCTAAATTAAATACACTCATGCAAACCACATATACGAATAAAAGACTACACAACGAGGTCCACGTCTCTTTATACAAAGAGGACCTTGGAATGCACGGTATAAACATAGGTTCCAATACTGGATCCCCGCATTTAGATCCATGGTCAACTTATCTTGCACACTCAATGCACACATCAGTAGGTCCAATTAACATGATATAAACATAATACATCGAAACTACTTGGTTTAAAACTATGTCTGTAAATCAATCCATTAAGCACAACTTTGGTTTCCTAAACCAACTTTTCTTCGCAATAGTTTTAAAACATCATATAATATCATATGTAACATAATCGTAACTGAAACTGAAACATAACATGTAGTATCTCGAGTGTACCCTGATTACATAATTAGGTACCGAACATATAATATAGGATTCAACAAATCCTCAAATACTTAGGTGTCTCAAAAGTTTAGTATGTCTATAAAATAAGTACTGAAAGCATGGAAAACATAATAGTAATAGTATGACTATCTGGTAGGTCTCACAAGAAGTCATTGATACTGTGTATGGTCACTTGAGTATCAGGATCTAGAGAGATTACCGAGATCAGACTCAAGGGTTAGACGTACATGATGACACCTTCCTATACATAGTCTAGTTATCCTACATGTGTCAGTTGCCTCTAGATTAGTAAGTCTTACCTATCACTATACTTGTTTACCTTAGTTAGAAAGCTTTAAGGATTCCTTGCCTAGTGGTGTATCTTGATTTGGCTTTGGTTATCTGAGTGGGGTCTGATGTTATCTCCTCAGCATAGTGGGGTAGACCTTTGTGGTTCTACACGGATGGGTGGTAGTGATTCTTTACCATTTGAGATTCGACGTCCTGGTTCTAGTGCTTGATGGTGCTTCTGTAGTTGGACTCCTTATCATACTTCATTACTATTTTTTTTCTTATATTCTTTTATTGTAGTCTTATATTAGAGTATCGCATGTGATACCTAATCTAGATATTGTAATATGGATGTTAGAGTGATTACTACATACCCTATGGCATGTGTAGTGGATGTGAGTTTATTTAGGATTTATGGATGATCATGAGAAATGTAATTATTATGATGTAATTATTTAACTTAATTTATGGAATCTTTTGTTGATACTTATTAGATGAGTTATGCTAGTAAGTAATTCTACGTCATGGGACCCATTAGTTTTGTAACCTATGTTATTGTTGTGTGTTATGTGAGTAAATGGTTATTGCTTCCACATGAATATTTATCTTTTATGTAAACTTAAGAAAAAAAAAATTGTTCGCCAAACTTAGTATCATGTTCTAGGTTAATCTCTTTTGTGTTCCCTGGTGGGGCATTATACCTTTTCCCATGTTGAGCTAGGTGAACATGTTTGTCTCTATACCTCTCTCTCTTTCTCCCTCTATCTAACTAACATAGCTTGCATCTAAGGAGGTTCAAGGGATAAGCTGGTAGGAAATTATATGTATAATTTAAATGTGAATAAAAATGATATTTTTATATAAAACAAAAAAAATTTATATTAGTTAAAATATTAGTAAAATAATTTATAATTAAATTAGTTCTAATATCTTTTATTGGTATTTATCATTTCATAAAAATAATTAAAGGTCAAGGACAAAATCCATTTAATGAAATAAAACCAAATCAAATGTTCTCAAGCATCATGAGAGACTTGAGAAAGAAGATTATGAGCATAAGAATTTTTTAGGATGGGGAAGGTTTGATGGGTTGTAGACATTGAAGCTATGAAATCTTTGATAAACATGTATGCAAAATGTGTAGACATCAAATAGGCTGTATAAATAATATGATACAATTGGTTGTTATTTTTGTTGGCAGTGGGCCAGCATCCCTTGCAGGGTTCGCGACATGGCTTAACTGCCTCTTGTGTCTTCTATAAGTCTAGTGGTTGTATCGGACATTAACAGGTTGATCTTTTGGTGCAACAACAACCCTAGCTTGTAACAAGTGGTATCAGAGCTTGGTCACAGGTTCGAATCCATGCAGGCCACGATGAGTGATGCTGGGAGGGGGATTATTGGTAGTGGGCCAACATCCCTTGTAGGGTTTGCGACATGGCTTAACCACCTCCTATGTCTTCTATAAGTCTAGTGGTTGTATCAGGCATTAACCTGTCGATCTTTTGGTGCAACGACAACCCTAGCTTGTAACAATTTTATGGTATACAATAATTTAGTGGTAGAACATTTATAATTTAATATAAAGAATTTTACAAAACTTCAAATCAAATTATAAATATTCAAGCAAATGAAATATGTATAAACTTGAAAACAAAGAGGAGGCATGTGATTAAATCACAACCATGGTTTGTGGATCGAGAGTGAAAATTTTTAAGATCGTGTGTTCCTTCTAATCAATCATTACAAACAAGAGTTAATTTCATTCTTCAAAGTTTGTATGTAACGCCCCTCTAATCTTAACATACAAACTTTGAAGAATGAAATATGAATTTGTCTGAGGTGCTTTTCTAGACCATTTTGTTCTAGCTATAATTTAATGATAAATATAATGATGCTTTTAGTTACCTCTACTTATATGTTGATGATATTTTAGGACCTTATGTGTTAGGATGATTACTCGATAGACATATGTGGCTTTTTATGTGAGTGTCCTCTTTATCATAGACTATGATTATTCTTGGGTTAACTAGTTGCTTGAACAAGGACCTTAGAACTAGTTAAGATATCTTGATATGATCTCCTTAATGATTAGGTTTCTCATATATTATGATTCTAATATACATCTTCATGATTATTGTTCACATGTATGCTTATGATTATGCCCTTCATATACCTTAGATTTATATATATTATTATGATTGTTGCCATCTATGCTTATACACTTATGATTTTGATATTCTTTCATTGATTTTATTATGTGAATAACCTTAATTCTATGATGGATTGTAATATAACATGGTTAACATCTAATGTTTATACCTGATGCTACATGTGTGTGTGTTTTAATGATGTGTTTATATGACTAGGGACAAAGTTGTAGTTACTCACCCGGTGAGGTCTGCACAATGTCTCGATCACAATCATATGTCTGTATTGTCTTATTTATATGTATGTATATATGCACATGTATACTTGCTTTATGATGCAAGTTGTAGGTACCAGGCATCAACTTCATATGACTTCATAGATTTGAGTGTGCCCTCAAATCCTCAATGGTTGTTGTAGAGATAGTACCAAGGTCCTCGCAAACGTCTCCTTTTGTCATAGGGTTCCTAAGTAGTTGATTTCCCTCACTTGGGTTGGGTATAGTGGTGATATTTATTGTTGAATTTTTATTCAGTCATGTTATGTGGATTTAAGTTTAACATTCTTGGTTGATTTCCTTCAGGTGGTTCAATTGATTTGTGTTGACTTTCTCTCTTGTTTTCCTCTCTGATGTTTTGTACTTTGGTATGCGGATGCATATGAATTATATTTTGGTCTTGTGATCCTTGTTTGTTTATTGTAAGAAGAGAAGATATAAACTCTTTGTGGTAATTAATGTATATAAAAATATTAATATTTACTTGTATATTTGGTTATTATTTAAATAAGTATAAATATCTAAATATTATGTGTAGTGGATAAATATGTATGTAATATTAATTAATTGTATATATATACATATATGTACACATACATACATACATACATACATACATACATACATACACACACACACACACACACACACACACACACACACACATATATATATATATATATATATATATATATATATATATATATATATATATATATTATGTATGTATTGTGATCCATGTATGTTTGTTGTAAGAAGTGAAGATATAAACTCTTTGTGGTAATTAATGTATATAAAAATATTAATATTTACTTGTATATTTGGTTATTATTTAAATAAATATAAATACCTAAATATTATGTGTAGTGGATAAATATGTATGCAATATTAATTAATTATAATCTATACATGTGTGTGTGTGTGTGTGTGTGTGTACATAGATATATCTACACACACACACACACACACACACACACATATATATGTACATGGATATATATACATATATGTGTATATATATTTATATACATATATATACACATATTTATGTATATATATACATGTATGTATATATGTACATACATTTCAAGTGGTCTCAAGAAAGACATGTCATCCAAGAAAGGAGGGAAAACATCACCGGGATATGACATATATCTCATCATGAACGTTGAGCCAATTGAACTCTGTGGGGTAATTTTTACACAGTAAGTTGGTCATCGACCTTATCCAGGTTTAGGAGATGACCTTAGAAGATTAATATAATTTTTGCCTAACTCTAGACCTTGCCAATAGTACCTAGCACCTAGGTGTCGACATCAGTCAACCTAGAACTTTTCACGTTGGATAATTATAATCTCCTTTGCATTGTTGAATGGACTTTATGTAATCTCACTAGAATTTTTATTTACATATATGTTAGTATATACAACTATTGAGTGATACACATAATATTTATAAGAATACATATAATTGGTGGGCCCTCGAAAGATGAGCCACAATTATATGTAAAATATAATAAATACATGTATATAATTATTACTATACATTGCAGGAATAGTTATATCTAGGAATATATATATATAACAATCCATATTAATTTACAAACAAATATATGCTTAATTTGAAGTTAGTATTTAATATTTATCTATTAATAATTACGTTTCGTATTTAACTTGTTAATTTTTAATTATTATTTAAACTTCTATTAACTGGGAAGAATTCTAGAGGATTATATTAATATGGATGATAATAATTATTTTGGAGCCAAATTATTATAATAAAATAAAACATTAAAAAAAGAGAAGGAAAAAGAAAATAATAAATTAATGATTAAATTAAATTCTATTTCCTAAGTCTTAGAAAGATGATTTAATAAACTCTAATATTTATTAGAAAAAAGAGACAAGAAAAACTAAGGAGCAACTAAATAATTTAATTTTAATACAACTTCATGCCTTTCACACCAAATAGCAAGACATGCCACGTGTTCAATAAAATGAGATTTGGTGATAATAAAATTAACTTGGAGGCAAGTGTAATAAAGGAAAAAGACTTAAAGACTAACATGAAGGTTTTAAAAAGGGAGGGGGTGTCTTCTATTTGCACGCATAGAAGAAACAACAACTAAGGAAGAAGAAACTGCAACTAAGGAAGAAGGAAGAGACCCAACTCACCATTAAACTTTAACTCCAGCTTCAGAACAAAAAAAAATGTATCTCGAGCATGTAGTGACATTTTTACTTGTAGTCTGGTTTTCTTTGCATGAAGTTTATGGAGTCTATTAAACTTCCACATTTTCTTGCTTTTATTTATTACCTTGAAACCACACATCATTGAAAGAAAACTTTTTAAAAAGGGAAAATGATCTATAGAATAGAATAGAGGGTTTTCTTAAAATATTACTTATGTTTATTCCCTTGATATTTTAATCTGTTGCTGTCACTAAATGGATTGCTTATAGTTTCTCATTAGTTTCTCATTTTTTTTAATGGAGAAAAGGTTTTCTAGAATTTAAAGAAAATTATAACTATGCTAAGTTTGCTCCAGCACTTGGGAAGGTGTTTGGAATTGTTCATTTCATCTTTATTTTAAATAATGGAAAACTGTTCATTTCTAGCACTTGGGAAGATGTTTGGAATTGTTCATTTCATCTTTATTTTAAATAATGGTAAATTGTTCAAATCCAACACTTGGAAAGGTGCTTGAATTGACCATTTTATTAGTATTTAAAATGATGTTGAAGATGTTCATTTCCAACCTTCAGAGGAATGAGTGAGTTGCTTAATTGCTAGTATTTTAATTAATGATATACTATTTATTTCTGAGCACTTGAAGCCCTGTTCATAAATCACATTTAATATGGCGAGTAGGAGTTTCATACCCAACATTTGAATTGGGGTTTATGAATTTAAATTACAGTATTGAAATAATGATTTACTATTATTTAGAGCATCAGAAATGTACTTAGAAAATTGTTTTGTTATTAATATTTAAAATTGGGCTAGGATGTATTTCCAATACTAGAATAATAACATTTTGTACATAAATAATAATAGGAGCAAAAATAATAGGGAAATAATGATTTACTGTTATCTAGAGCATCAAAAGTGCGCTCAGAAATTGTTTTGTTATTAATATTTAAAATTGGCCTAGGATGTATTTCCAATACTAGAATAATAACATTTTGTACATAAATAATAATAGGAGCAAAAATAATAGGTGTTATTTGTAATTAATTTACATATGAGAAAGAAATACAATACATAATAGTAAGGGTAGATATTTAAATTCATACTACATCAAGTTAAATTATGTCCTTACCATTGATTCTATACTAGGAGTTAGAGCTATGGATATTTATACCAAGTACACCACATTAACCCAAAAATACAAAGATGAATTAATTAATTAGGGTGGAATCCTATTTTCAAAATGGCTAGGGTGTAAAGAAAGTGAGCTTGTAGCTTCCATGACACCAGTGCTAGGAAGAAAGCAAAGGATATCCTATGACTAATAAACTCAAGGGTTTACTTAGAAGGATAAGAATTTTTCCTAATTCATAGTGAAATGTGAAACTAACTTGACTAGGGTGAGTAATTGACCGCATGATTAGACATGCTTGCACTAGTAAAACCTTGGCCGAGGTACACTATGTATTAGTGGGAGTCAATTTGTTGTTACCCAATACCAATTGAGTCAGTGGTCATGCTAGTTAGGAATACCTATAGTGTATGATCGGCTCATTGCGTAGGAACCAACCACCAGAAGTCATCCGACTTAACCTCGTGATCATGTATGTGCTCCTATGAAGGGCCAGGCTCACTTTGAGTAGGAAGAGAGCAAGGGGGATCAGTAGATCTAAGGATGGGTAGTAAAAATTCCTTGCTGATGTTTTCCCTCCTAAGAAGCATGAGAATAAAGAGAGAGATAAAGATGAAACTCAAAAACTTGGATACAATAAGATTCCTATAACCCATTTTGTAATTCAATTTAAATTAAACCAAGTATTATGATTAGCTTACAATATATATATGTGTGTGTGTGTGTGTGTGTGTGTACATATATACATACACACATACATACATACATACATATATATGTATGTATCTACACACACACACACACACACATATATATATATATCTGTATGTATGTATGTATGTATGTATACACACACACATATATATATAGACACACACACACACACACACACATATATATATATGTAGACATACATACATACATACATATATATATATATATATATATATATATATATATATATATATATATATATATATATATATATATCTATATGTATATATATATATATATCTATATGTATATATATATATATGTATATGTATATATATATATATACATATATATGTATATATATATATATATGTATATATATATATATATATGTATATATATATATATATGTATATATATATATATATGTATATATATATATATGTATATATATATATATGTATGTATATATATATGTATGTATATATATATATATATGTATATATATATATATGTATATATATATATATATATATGTATATATATATATATATATGTATATATATATATATATGTATATAATATATATGTATATATATATGTATATATATATATAGATATATATATGTATATATATATATGTATATATATGTATATATATATATATATGTATATATATGTATATGTATATATATGTATGTATGTATATATGTATATATATGTATATAGTATATATATATGTATATATATATATACATATACATATATATACATATATATACACATATATATACATATATATATACATATTATATATGTATACATATATATAGATATATATATTGTATATATAGTGTGTATATATATATGTATATATTATATATAATATTATGTATATATATGTATAATAATAATTATTATTATATATAATTATTAGTTAATATTTGAGTGATGGGAGTAAATAAATAAATAAATATTTAATACTTTAAAACCATAGAATAACAAAGGATAATAAAACTATTTGTTATGAAATGGTTGGGAGTCAGTTGAATTCTCGTATAACTCCTTACAATTTTGAGTGAAAATCCGTGCGAATTATCTTACGAGGGAAAGAGAGAGTATGATAGTCTTGGGAAGTGTGGTTTTCATAAGAGTTCTTGAAGATTTGCATTAGATGGAAATTATTTGGAGGATATTATACACCCTCTTGAACTGGATTGGGTTTGATTGGACCTATCCAACAAGTTTTCTCCATAAGATCCCAAGTAGGATCTATCACTAAGAAAGATCCTTCAATATGTTTGGAAGAATTATTTGATGTTTGTATGTTAAATATTGCCTTCTCTATGTGTTTCACATGTTTGATTAATGAAATAATTGAATAGAGAATAAGAAAATGTTTGGTATGAGTTTCATATACTGTCAGTATGCCTCTACTTGGTTAAATCATTCTCTAGAAAGAATCTATGTGAGTTCATGAATTCTCTATGATTATTTTTCCTTAATAGTTTATGTGGACCTTTGTCAAGTCTCAGAAGAAATCTAGAATGGATCTTAGGCTAGTCTTAGGTTTTATTGGTATTCTGGAAGGGAATTGAGGAGTTTTCAACTAGGTCTTCCTTGGATTTCGCTTCCAAAGTCCCAATCTTGCCCAATTTTAGTCGTAAGATAATTATGGACTTAATTATTATTTTTCCAATATGATAGTCAAGTCTATCTTTCCAATAGGTCAAGTGCATTGCACTAAATCATCAAATGTGTTGTTTAAAGGCCCCATGTGCATCGTTTAAGTGTCTCAAGTGTGTAGATCATGAGAAACATGTGCTTAACCTTGAAATTCAAGTGTTTTGGCTCTATTTTTCAAATGTGTTGATCCAGTGATGCATGTGCATTGATCTAATGGGTCAAGTGTGGCTTTGCAATATTTTTGTGTTTTTAAAGCCCAAATTGCCATTTTTAGGTCCTTTTAGCATCTTGAGGTTAGTAAGGATACCATAAGTTGTTAGGATCTATTTTTGGGTATATCTGACATTTGAATTCACTTAATGTGTAATGATACAATATACGGTGCATTTTATAGCTAGGAAGTCAAGAACTAGATCAGCTTGGTGTTCTTAGTCCAGTTTCAATCTTAGGGTGATACATAAAATGTAACATTTAAATATATGTTAATATATTTTTTGTAATACTTTAAGGATGTTTGAGAGTGGTTTCAACCTCTTAGGAGTTATAATTAAGATTCTAGATTTTGAGAGTTTTTAGAAAATTTTAGACTTAGCTAAATTTAAGGAATCAACATGTTTACTTCAACATGATTTTGTTATAATGTTTTATGGTTTTGAATTAGTACCAGTGGCACTTTTGATTTAATTTTTGGATATATTTATGTAACATCATATATGGTTCATTTTGATGTCTTCTTATGTTTTTTGAATCATTTTGAATGCCATATTAGGGTTTAGGGTTGTCCAATGGACTAGGGACAACCAATAATCACCTAAACCAATTCAAAGGGTGCTATGTTGTTATTATGGCATGTTTCTTGTTATGATAATGTTTCTTTGATGACTTCAAGATATTTTTTATGGGTAGAGAACCTAGGTACACTAGTTGAGTGGCTCACTGTGGGTGTCGAGGCACAAAGTGGCCATGAGGAGATCTCATTGGTGAGTTATCTTAATCAAGTGATAACATTAGTAAAATTTACTGGGAAAGGGGGGGAAAAATACATTAATCAAGATTAATTTATGCCTCACCCTGCTACTAGTTCTTTTATAGGCTAGGGATGGGAGTGGGAGAAGGTTCCTCGTGAGGGAACAATCAAACAACCTTATTTTCATGGGAATGTGTTTGATTTCCACATATGCCTATTCGGGTGCTAGAGTTGAGAGTGACTACTAGGAGATCCCTATGATGGGTGCTTGATGCAGGAGCATCTTGTGTGTAAGAGCAATCTTACATCACCCAAAAAAAATATTTCTATTTTTATATTCAATAAGGCTATTTTGTGCAGAGCTGCTATTTATGGAAAGTACTATTTTGGTAATTTTTGTATGTGCTCAGAATGACCTGATTTTTTTCTTGGAGGTTCATTTTGGTCATATAAGTCTGCCAGTAAAGTTTCATTGCCAAATCAAGTGTATATTGGAAGATATTGAAGATTTCCGGTATTGGCATCAGGGTACAGAAACTTTGAACTCAATTTTGAAGGCTTTAGAGGCCCCGAATGAGGTCAAAAATTTGGGGTGACAGGTGCTTGCACCAATCAAGCCTTATAGAGCACTTGTGGCATTTCTGAAATGGGGTTATAATAGCCGATCAGGTCAACTGGTGATGACTTATGGTCTTCGGAAGTTGGGCCACCTGAAATGGCAGAGAAATAATTTTCTTCAAAATTTATGTTTTGGGTTTCAAAGGTTATCTTGAGCCGACTATGATGTAATAAAATGTAAAATAAAATAATTCTAAGTTTGGTTGGCCTTATTGGCTAAAATTCCGGAACCTTCCCAGGCGGTGGAAAATTGCCTATATAAGGAAGGCTGTATTATTGTCTTAGGCAGTTCAGAATAGTTCTGGGTAGTAGATCTGGGTAATAGTTCGAGGCTTTGTCCTACAGAATATTGTAAGGGAATGCCCATGTGGCTTTGCATATTGTAATTCTGAAAGTTTGTAATTCCACATTTGTGGAGATAATAAGAAGCCAATTTTTTTTCTTGCATATTGTTGTTGTTTCTCTATTTCTGTTATGTGTTTGTGGTATTAAAGGGAGCACCCTTCATCAAGTGGTATCAGAGCAGTGAGTTCCTGAGTGTGTAAACAGATCACCGACTGTGAGGTACTTTGCACCAGGACCGTGGTTAGGGTTTCAGTGTGCATCGCAAAAATGCCTCCACGAAGGGAACGTGGTGGAAGAGCTGGTGTTGTAACACCTGAGGTTAGTGCACTGCAGAGACAACTGTGAGCATTGCAAGAAGAGATTCGTAGAGGAATGAATCATATGTCAGAGATGAAAGCGAGGATGAAGCTAAAGAAGAATATCAAGGAGAACTCAAAATTGTGAACCAGGAGGAAGAAAGGACTTTTTCAGGCCAATTCTAAGATTGGGGAAAAGACCTAAGATTGAGGTTCCTACATTTTCTGGAAATCTTAACCAGAAGAATTGAATCGACTGGATCAATGAATGTGAGGAATATTTTGAGTATGAAGATGTTGAGGATCCTGATAGGGTCAAATTTGCAAAGGCCAGACTGAAAGGTCATGCGAAGATATTGTGGCAAGAGATTCAGTAGGGAGCGAAATAGAAAGGGAAAGGAGAAAATCATGAGATTGGGATCAGATGGTGGATAAATTGAAGCGACAGTTCATTCCTATTGATATATGAACTTGACCTACTGAAGAAAATGTAGAGTTTGAAGCAAGCAGGCTGTTCAGGAGTATACAGAGGAGTTCTATTGACTTCTCATCAGAACAGGCCATGCAGAAGCTGATAAGGAGAAAGTTGCCTGATACCTTAATGGGTTAAGGCCAAGCATTCAGGAGGAGTTGAATCTGGTTCAAATGAACAGTATTGAAGAGGCATACCAGTTTTCCCTAAAAGTAGAGGAAAAACTGAACAAGAAGTTTGAGAGCAGACAAAACGGAAGAGGTCACGGTGGATGATCTGGTGGATGGTCATATGGTGGCCGAAATGAAGATCCAAAAAAGAAGGATGAGGCCAGTAGCAATTAGAATCAGTGAGGAAATAATTCTAATCACTTTCAGGATTAGAATAATAGAGATCAGAGAGGAAGAGGAAGAGGACAAGGATCTGGAAGAGGTGGCTTCCGTGGAACATGTTTTCACTGTGAACAAGAAGGTCATAGGGCATTTGAATGTCCTCAGCGCCAAGGCAGAATAGACAGGAGAAATAAAGGCCAGGCCGGAGTTGCACATGTAGATGAAGATGCCAGATCATCAAATTCTGAAGATGTTGAAACAGGAGAAACGTTGATTAACAGAAGAGTCATGTTGAGTGGTGAGAATGAACCTGAGCAAAGGAGGAGCCTTTTTCGCACCAGGTGCAAGTGTGAAGGTAAATGTTGTGATGTGATTATTGATAGTGGAAGCACTGACAATTTGGTGTCAGAAGAGATGGTGACAAAGTTGAAGCTCAAGAGACAAAAACACCCACATCCATATCGGATTGCCTGGGTACAGGATGACCACAAGGTCATGGTCAATGAACAATGCCTAATGAAGTTCAAGATTGGCGGATACCAAGATGAGGTATTATGCGATATCATATCTATGGATGCATGTCATATGTTGTTGGGTAGACCATGGCAGTTTGACAGATGTGATGTACATGATGGTCGTGCGAATACCTATTCCCTGACAAAGGATGGAGTGCGACATAAGCTAAAACCATTGAAGGAGACTGAAGAAAAGGTATGTGGTAATGTAAGGATAACTTTTTTTGATGGAAGAAATTTCCTAGATGGTATGAGGCATGAGCATGTATGTTTTGCTTTAATTCCAAAAGCTGGTAAAGAGGAAGTAGAAGATGTTCCTATAGAAGTTGTAGATTTGTTGAATGAGTTTCAGGATATTGTATCCGATAATGTCCCTAATGGATTACCACTAGTCAGGAAGATCAGTCATCAGATAGACTTGATCCTAGGAGTGAGTTTTCTGAATAAGGCAGCACACAGAATGACACCTGTAGAAAGTGAGGAGTTGAACAGACAAGTACATGAACTATTACAGAAAGGATTGATCTGTGAGAGTCTGAGTCCCTGTGCTGTACTAGCGGTATTAGCACCAAAGCAAAATGGAGAATGGAGGATGTGTACAGATTCTAGGGCAATAAACAAGATCATAATCAAGTACAAGTTTCCATTGCCACGAATGGATGACATTATGGACTGTTTGAGTGAAGCTGTGTATTTCTCAAAGATAGATCGAAAGAGTGGATATCATTAGATTCAGATCAGAGAAGGAGATGAATGGAAGACTACCTTCAAGACAAAGGAAAGACTATATGAGTGGTTAGTCATGCCTTTTGGGCTAACCAATGCACCGAGCACTTTCATGCGGCTCATGAACGAGGTTCTGAAAGAATTTCTGGGTAAGTTTGTCATTGTTTACCTAGATGATATTTTGATCTTTAGTAAGACATTGGATGAGCATATGATGCATATTCGTATGGTATTTGAGAAGTTGAGAGAAGAGAAATTGTTGATTAATTTGAAGAAGTGCAGTTTTGTGAAGAAAGAGTTGGTGTATTTGGGGTTTGTAGTTTCAGGAGAAGGTCTAAAAATGGACCCAGAGAAGGTACAGGCTATCCTTGAATGGCCTACTCCAAGGAGTGCTACTGAGGTAAGATCTTTTCATGGTCTAGCTAGCTTTTATAGAAAGTTTATAAGAAATTTTAGCAGTATTTGTGGACCCTTGACTGAAACAATGAGAGGGGATAGAAAAGAGTTTAAGTGGACTAATGGGGCAGAAAAGAGTTTTCAATTATTGAAACAAAAAGTTACAGAACAACCTATTTTAGCACTTCCAGACTTTGATAAGGTGTTTCAAGTAGATTGTGATGCTAGTGGTACTGCAATAGGAGCTGTTATGAGCCAAGAAGGTAAACCTGTTGCTTATTTCAGTGAGAAGTTAAATGATGCCAAGAGGAAATATTCTGTTTATGATCTTGAATTTTATGCTATAGTTCAGGCATTAAAGAAGTGGAGACATTATCTACTTCCTAAGGAGTTTGTTTTGTATATTGATCATCAAGCTTTGCAATATTTGAATAGTCAAGGAAAATTGAATCAAAGGCATTTGAAATGGGTTGAGTTTTTGCAGAGTTATACATTTGTTTTGAAACACAGGAGTGGAAAGTCTAATAGGGTTGCAGATGCTCTTAGCAGAAGGCAACTATTGCTGACAGAAATGTAGATTGAAGTGGTTGGGTTCAAGGAACTCAAGAATTTGTATCCAGAGGATCCTGATTTTGGTGAAGCTTAGAAAGCTTGTACAGAACTTGTTACTCTAGACAGGATGAAATAGTTAGATTTCATCATCCAGGATGATATGCTATTCAGAGGGAGTCAGTTGTGCATTCCACGAAGTTCTATGAGGGAGAATCTCATCAAGGAGAAGCATAGCGGAGGATTGGCTGGACATTTTGGTCGTGATAAAACCCTTGGTTTGGTTAGTAAATTATAATTGGCCATAGTTGCAGCAAGATGTGAAGAAGTTTGTACAGAGTTGTAGAGTATGTTAGATGGCGAAAGGAGTGAAGCAGAATACAGGGTTGTATCAGCCATTACCCATACCAAAGAAGCCTTTGGAGGATATCAACATGGACTTTGTTCTTGGTTTACCGAGGACTCAGCGGGGACATGATTCAATTTTTGTGGTGGTTGACAGATTTTCAAAGATGGCACATTTCATTCCCTGCAAGAAGACTAATGATGTTGTTCATGTAGCAGAATTGTTTTTCAGAGAAGTAGTGAGACTTCATGGTTTGCCAAAGACCATAGTTTTCAGATCGGGACACTAAGTTTGTTGGATATTTCTGGCGTACATTATGGAAGAAGTTGAAGACAGATTTAAAGTTCAGTTCATCACATCATCCACAGACTGATGGACAGATGGAGGTGGTGAATAGGAGTTTGGAAAATTTGCTGAGATGTTTGGTTGGAGATAAGCCAACAAGATGGGATTTGATTTTACCATAGGCGGAATTTGCATACAATAATTCTGTCAACAGGAGCACTGGTAAATCACCATTCCAGATTGTATATGGAAGTAGTCCAAGAAATGCATCTGAATTGAGGAAGATAGATAAAGGAGAAATAAGTAGTGCTGAAGCTGAGGATTTTGCAGAACACTTGAAGAACATCCATGGAGAGGTGAGGAAGCATATTACCAAGATGAACGCACAGTATAAGGCTAAGGCAAATGAGAAAAGGAGGTATAAGGAATTTCAGGTTGGTGATGAAGTCATGGTTCATTTGCGGAAGGAGCGGTTTCCAGTTGGTACATATAACAAGCTGAAAATGAAGAAGTTTGGACCATGTAGGATACTGAAGAAACATGATTCAGGAAATGCATATGAGGTAGAATTGCCTACTGAGCTAAATATTTCACCAGTGTTTAACATTTCAGATCTGACAGAGTATCATGAAGGAGGTGTTGAAGATGAGATCACAGCAGCACAGTGGAGTATTCTAGCAACTAGTTCAGACACTAAGGAGATCGAAGATATACTGGACAGTCATGTTGGTAGAAGCACAAGGAACAGGACATATGAAGAATATCTGGTCAAGTGGAAAGGATGACCTGTTGAAGATTCATCATGGCTGACAAAGGAGGAGGTTAGCCGTCTTGGTTTTCCTCTGCACACTTGAGTCGTGACAGGGTCACTTCTCAAATTACCCTGGGTGTCTGATGCAGGAGCATCCTGGGTGTAAGAGCAATCTTGCATCACCCAAAAAAAAATATTTCTATTTTTATATTCAATAAGGGCTATTTTGTGCAGAGCTTCTATTTATGGAAAGTTACTATTTTTGGTAATTTTCATATGTACTCAAAATGACCTAATTTCTTTCTTGGAGGTTCATTTTGGTCATATAAGTCTGCTAGTAAAGTTTCATTGCCAAATCAAGTGTATATTGGAAGATATTGAAGATTTTTGGTATTGGCAGCAGGGTACAGAAACTTTGAACTCAGTTTTGAAGGCTTTAGAGGCCCCGAATGAGGTCAAAAATTTGGGTGACGGGTGCTTGTACCAGTCAAGCCTGTAGAGCACTTTGTGGCATTTCCGAAATGGGGTTATAATAGCCGATCGGGTCAACTGGTGATGACTTATGGTCTTCGAAAGTTGGGCCACCTGAAATGGCGAAAAAATAATTTTCTTCAAAATTTATGTTCGGGTTTCAAAGGTTATCTTGAGCCGACTATGATGTAATAAAATGTAAAATAAAATAATTCTAAGTTTGGTCGGCCTTATTGGCTAAAATTCTGGAACCTTCCCAGGCGGTGGAAAATTGCCTATATAAGGAAGGCTGTATTATTGTCTTAGGCAGTTCAGAATAGTTCTGGGTAGTAGATCTGGGTAATAGTTCGAGGCTTTGTCCTACAGAATATTGTAATGGAATGCCCATGTGGCTTTGCATATTGTAATTCTGAAAGTTTGTAATTCCACATTTGTGGAGATAATAAGAAGCCAATTTTCTGTTCTTGCATATTGTTGTTGTTTCTCTATTTCTGTTATGTGTTTGTGGTATTAAGGGGAGCACCCTTCATCAGTGCTATAGTCCAAAGTTATTGCTATTAGATCCTATGAGCAAGGGATATGTGATGAAACTCACCTATCTTGTAGCCTAAAGTGTTTACATCCTTTTTCTTGTGCCTCTGGTAGTCTTGTTTGCCTTGTTGACTTTCTTGTTACTTGTTGTACTTTTGGGAAGGGTTTGTACCACCTTAGGTATGTCGTAGTTGCTACCCTTTATGTGGGCCTCGATTTCTATCTCCTAGCTTGGGAGAGTGGGCCTATTGGTTCCATGTGATTGGGTGGTTAATCTTTATTATATCAAGGTATTATTTTTGGTTTCATGGATGCCTCTGGAACTTGTTCCATCTCATAATTGTAGTTGTAGATTTCATATGGCTTAATGCACCATGTTGTGATGTAATTGATGTAAATGTAATTATGTAATTGTAAAGTGTATTCATGTGATTGTAAACTCCAAAAGGATTCATTTGTAAGTGATGTAATGATATATATGTATTAATTCAAGCAATGTAAAGGGAAGAGTATTTTTTGATGAAATGAAAAGAGAAAAGATCACATTATGTAAATGTGTATGATTTATATGTGAAAAGAAAGTATTTATGTTACTTTCTTGTATTACTCCCTTATGTTGAATGTTTTAATGTATGAACTAGATCTTGAATGTATTAATATATCAAAAGAAATGATAAATTATGGTTAATGTTTAAAGTAATGAACTATAAATTAGTATATTAGTAAATGAAATTGCAAACAATGAATGGTTATTATGTTTCCAATAAGTAAAATGATAATTTGGATGGTAAAGATTAGACGGATGATTTGTTACAAAAGAATTGATTTAGTAACCTTTATTTGGAAACTTTGAATGGAACATAGAATATTGTAGTTTACTTTAGTGAATGGTTAATGCATTAGATAGTGTTGTTAAAGTAACAATGTTAGGGAACATGTGGGGAACATGGGTTTGATTTAGTTTTCAATTAATATTATTATGCATGAGAGAAATATATTATTTATGTCATAGATCTAAGTAACAATGCTTCTCACTTCATGATATATGTTTTTCTTTTAAATCACTAACAACTTTAGTGTTTAGAATTCTTGTCCTTCTGGTTTCCCTTGCGAGGTGTTATATATGGTATTCAAGCCCTAGGTTGCCACACTGGAAAACTTGGGACTCATAGCTCATCCATGCATAGCATTCAATATTTTGTATTGTCCTTAATGTTAACCATGTTTTAGTGTACATAAACCCTAGATATGAAACTAAGTTTTTCCTATTAGACTAATTTGATTGCTTAAGAATCTCAAGAGTGTTTTGATATTGCTTGGTGCATTGTTAAAACAATCTTGTGTCTGAATGTGTGTCTTCTAAAATTATATGGAATCATTTATGCTTTGTGTGCCATCTTCTTTTTTGATAAAAGCACTCTTATTCCTAGAAAAATCAAGGATTAGGATAAGTTGTTTTGTATCTAAATTGTGGTAGCATATAATTGTATCTCCCAATCCTATCTATAATATATCCTATTATCATACTTTCTAAAATGATTACAAGTTAGCTTAAGTGAATTGAAAATTTTGTGTACTCTATTTTACCTATAAATGGTAAGTTGATTTCATGATTTGATCTATTTGATTGTTTATACCTATCAATGTGCTAGATTGAAATGTTATTGCATTTATAACATGTATTGACTGTGGTAGTACTCACTTTTAGAGGACTAAAATGATGATAGTGTTGCATGGTTCTAAATATGTTTAGTTGTTGGAATCATGTATCTCTCTTACCTTCTTCCCTGACTCTTCACAAATGAATGAAATGAATTGATAGAAGAAATCATGATGTAAAAAGAAAAAACTTGGGAACTTAAGTGTAAATAAAGTTGTTTGCAAATGATATAGAATGTTTTAGATTTGGTAATTTTGAGATTTATATATGCATATAATAGACATGATTCATCATAAGAGTATGAAATATCTCTCTTCTTCCTCTCCTTTGTCCTCTTGAAGTAGGAAATTGAAAGGATAAGAACAAGTTTATTAATGCAAAATAAATGTATCTCTCTCTTCCCTCTTAAGGAGTAAAGTTTTAAAGGACTCTATTTCATAGGGAAAAATAGTATGTTGTTAATATGAATGTACTTAATTAAAGGAAACCCTTGGGTAAAGGACCTATGTCCCCAAGGTTTTATAATAAATAGGATTATATTTCACGGTGCATTTTGAAGGAAGATATTTTTTACTCATTATTGTAAGAGTTATGTCATTTGTGTGAACCTTGTTAATTTGTACTAATTAAGCTAATATAAGAAAGAATGTTTTAGGGATGAGTATGTATCATACTGCCTAAATGTCTTATGGTTTATGTATGAAATAAAACAAGTATATTATTTGTCCTAGTGATTTTGCTAGATGCCTAGTGAATAGTTTAGATCCTAGATGAGAATTATGGAAAAGAATTTATTTGACTCTAGGAAAACTATGCTTGATGTTTTATATGTGAATTGTAAGTCTCACTTTAGTTGTATGAAACTAACAATATTATTGGTTGGTTTCCTAGAATGGTATTTAGGGGTGATGAGTAGTTATATATGAATAGTTGGAAATAAATGAATCATAATGGATTTAAGTTAAATCTTTATATTTTGTTGAAAGGGAAATGTTAGAAGAATATTGATAAGTATATGGTGCTAGATTAAATGGAGTGTATTTATTATCTCTACTTAATCACTTAAACATTTAATATGTATAAGGTTAATGATATAGATAGTTACCCTTGAGTGTGCTCCTATTAAGAAAAATGAACAAAGTTAGAAAAGTTATTTGCATTAGGATAATGTTATGGATTAAAAAGAGTGTATGTGTTAGTGAAAGAATTAACTAAAACGAGTAGTGTTAGGACTAATGTGTCTCTCCTCTTAATGGGTTTATGATTATTTTTAAAAATAATAAATTTGAATTAACACTTTAACTATTTTTAAATTAATTGGAATTAGCTAAGTTTGACATGTAAATTTTAGTGATGTGTACGTAGTAAAGTAGCTAGTTTAATAAGTGAGTCTTGGGATATTCATCCTAAGACTAAATGTTAAATTGCTTAGATTTTTATACGAGTATGGATATTTTTTATGGTAATTGAATGCTAACAACTATTATAGTAGAGTTACAAAAGATGTCTTAATTTTATTTTGTTTTGGCAAAATTTTGTATTTATATTTATAAAAACTGGTTCAAAAATAGCTCCCTGAGAAAAGAACCAGTGAAGAAAAACTCTGTTCATTACCTGTAATACAAATAATCAAAGAGTTTTGACATAGAAACATAGACTAACCCATCCCCATATTGGCCAATAAATGACCAATTTACATTTGAAAGAGGGCCCCTTACCATCAACTTCCTAATAGAACAAGATAGAAGAAGGATGGATGTATGCAATAATCCAATCCTAATTACAATATTACATCCCTATATTGGCCAATAAATGACTAATTTACATTTTAAAAGAGGACACCCTTACCATCAACATCCTAATAGTACAAAAAAGAAAAAAGGATGGATGTATGCAATAATCCAATCCTAGTTACAATATTGGATCAAAGGAGGATCAATATATAGGCCAAATCCATTTTTAGTTACATAAAGCCATAATACAGGTGCCTATGTACCAAAAACCCAAGAGATATTCACATAAACAACATTGCAATATCGACCATTGAAGGAGATGAGGCCGAGGGAAGTGCGAGCCAAAGGATCTGTCAATCAGTATTCAAGATAAAGACTACCAAAAGATGTCTTAAATTATCTTTCTTGTAAAAGAGGTGTGTATTTATGTTCTTTATGTGGGATTTATGATATTCTCCTAGGATACAATATTGACCTTTAATGGTAAAGATTAACTTTTGAGAGATTTGCATCATGCCTTCAAAAAAATGCTTATAGAACTATGTATTAAAATGAATGGTATGTTTTGATTATCTGTAATACTTTAGATTCTTAGTTGTAGAAGTAAATGAAATGTTCCATGTACTCCCCTAGTGAAAGAAATAACCTCCCATGTTACACCCATCTTGTATTAGCCTTGTGTTCTAGCATAAAAGTAGAGAACACATTGTTTTGGAACCCCTATTTGTAATTTCATGTTATATTTAGGAATGTTAAATATGCCTTGTTATTATCATCACTTTGTATTTATCCTATTTACAAGAATTGTTAGGAATTGGAAAAATATCATTAATTCTTGCTTCTTACATTTGTTATAGTAGATAAAAAAAATTGACATTATAAAGGAAAGTAAGTATTTCAATCTATAATTCATGCTCTTTTCTAAAACATGGTGAGTAGGTAGGAACTCTCAAGGATTATAAATAGGTCTAAGAAATAGTGTTTTATGATTTTAGATGTCCTGTCAACTAACTTATTGCATGCCCTATAAGAATTGTATAGTTGTTTATTACATCATCATAACCTTATTGAAAATATTTATGTGCTCGATCTGATTTAATCCATATTATGTTGTAATAAGATAGGATTTACCAAAAAATTTAATAAGCATGATTACTTATGCAGGTATTATATATGTTCTTGAGTAGGAATGGTTGCAACTTTGGTAGCTAATCGTTACAATTTATATATGATGAATAGTTTGGTACCTTTTGACTTAAGGAATGAGTCAAATCTACGGGGGGAAGGATGTAATACCCCTCTAATCTCAACATGCCTTTAGTAAGATTGTGAAATCTATAAAATTTAGAGGAACCTTTATGCTTCTTTTGCAAATGAAAATATGAATTTGTCTGAGGTACTTGTCTAAACCATTATGTTCTAGCTATAATCTAATAATAAATATAACAATGCTTTTAGTTACCTCTACTTATATGTTGATGATATTTTAGGACCTTATGTGTTAGGATGATTACCCGAGAGAAATAGGTGGCTTTCTATGTGAGTGTTCTCTTTATCACCAACGATGATTATTCTTGGGTGAACTAGTTGCTTAAACAGGTACCTTAGAACCAATTAAGATATCTTGATATGATCCCCTTAATGATTAGGTTTCTCATATCTTATGATTCTAATATGAATTTTCATGACTATTGCGCACATGTATTCTTATGATTATGCCCTTAATATACCTTAGATTTATATATTGTTATGAGTATTTCCATCTATGCTTATGCGCTTATGATTTTGATATTCTTTCATTGATTTTATTATGTGACTAACCTTAATTATGTGATGGAGTATGATCTAACCTGATTTATATTTGATGTTTATACTTGATGCTACATGTGTGTGTATCTGTGACGTGTTTATATGACTAGGGATGAAGTCGTAGTTACTCACCAGGTGAGGTCCACACAATGTCTCAATCTCAATCATCTGTTTGTATTGTCTTCTTTATATGTATGTATATATGCACATGTATACTCACTTTGTGATGTAGGTTGTAGGTATCGGGCATCGACTTCACCTAGCTTCATAGGTCTGAGCACCCTCAAATCCTCAATGGTTGTTGTTGTAGAGATAGTACCAAGGTCCTTGCAAACGTATCCTTTTGTCATAGGGTTCCTGAGTAGTTGATTCGCCTCACTTGGGTTGGGTATAGTGGTGATCTTTGTTGTTGCATTTTTATTCAGTCATGTTATGTGGATTTATGTTTGACAATTTTGGTTGATTTCTTTTAGGTGACTTGGTTGACTAGTGTTGACTTTCTCTGTAGTCACTTGTTTTCCTCTTTGAGTTTTTGTACCTTGGTATGAGGATGCGTATGAATTATATTTTGATATTGTGATCATTGTATGTTCATTGTAAGAATTGAAGATATAAACTCTGTGGTAATTAATGTGTATTAAAATATTAATATTTACTTGTGTGTTTGTTTATTATTTAAATAAATATAAATACCTAAATATTATGTGTAGTAGATAAATATGTATGTAATATTAATTCTATCTATGTATATATGGATATATATATATATATATATATATATATATATATATATATATATATATATATATATATATATATATATATATATATATATATATATATATATATATATATTACTTGTACTAGTGGGTTTTGAGAGAGAGTGGGGTAAATTACCTTAAAGGAACAATTACATATAATTATTAGTTAATGTTTGAGTGATAGAGTAAATAAATAAATAAATATTTAATACTTTAAAACCGTAGCATAACAAAGGTTAATAATTGGTTGAATTCTCATGTAACTCCTTCCACATCATACAAATAGAAAATAGAACTTTATTTCAACCATGTGGACACGGGGAAGAGAAAGGAACGAGAGGACGTGACCTTTATCATTTTTGCAGAGAGGGAAAGTGAGGTTTGAGAGTCTATGGAGCATAGTTTTTAGTGAAAATCTCTGTGAATTATCTTGTGAGGGAAAGAGAGCGTAGGATAGCTTGGGAAATGTGGTTTTCCTGAGAGTGCTTGAAGATTTGCATCAGATGGAGATCATTTGGACATGATCCTACACCCCCTTGAATTGGATTGGATTTGATTGGACCTCTCTAACAAGGTTTCTCCGCAAGATCCCAGATCACTACGAAAGATCCTTCAATAATTTTGGAAGAATTGTTTGATGTCTGTATGTTAAATATTGTCTTCTCTCCATGTTTCACATGTTTGATCAATGAAATGAATGAATAAAGAATAAGAAAATGTTAGTATGAGTTTCATATACTGTCATTATGTCTCTACTTTTTTAAATCATTCTATGGAAGAATCTATGTGAGTTTTCGAATTCTCAGTGATGCTTTGTCGTTAATAATTTATGTGGACCTTTTTCAAGTCTTAGAAGAAATCCAGAATGGATCTTAGGATAATATTAGGTTTAATTGGTATTTTGAAAGGGAATTGAGGAGTTCTCAACTGGGTCTTCATTGGATTTTGCTTCCAGAGTCCCAATGTTTCCCAGTTTTAGTCGTACGATAATTATGGACTTAAATTATTATTTTTCCAGTATGACAGTCAAGTGCGTCTTTCCAATCGGTCAAGTGTGTTCCCCTGAATCATCAAATGTGTTTTTTAAAGGCCCCATGTGTGTCATTTAAGTGTCTCAAGTGCGTAGATCACTAAATGCATGTGCATAACCTTGAAATTCAAGTTTTTTTGCTCTGATTTTCACGTGCGTTGATCTAGTAGTGCAAGTGCATTGATCCACTGATGCATGTGGATTGATCTAATGGGTCAAGTGTGGCTTTGCAATATTTTTTTGTTTTTGAAGCCCAAAATGCCAGTGTAGAGGTTCTTTTAGCTTCTTGAGGTTAGTAAGGCTACCAGAAGTTGTTAGGACCTCTTTTTGGGTACATCAGACTTCTAAATTCACCTAATGTATTATGATATTAGGTATGGTGCATTTTATTGCCAAGAAGTCGAGAACTAGGTCAGTTTGGTGTTCTTAGTCCGGTTTCAGCCTTGGGAAAATACATAAAATGTACCATTTAAGTATAAGTTACAATAAATATTCTAGATTTTGAGATCTTTAGAAAATTTCAGACTTAGCCAAAATTCAGGAATCAACATGTTTACTTTAATATGATTATGTTATAATGTTTTATGGTTTTGAATTAGTACTAGAGGCACTTTTGATCTATTTTTTGGATATATTGATGTAACATCATGTATGGTTCAAATTGATGCCTTCTTATGTGTTTTGAATCATTTTGAATACTAGATTAGGGTTTAGGGTTGTCCAATGGACTAGGGACAACCATACCTAAACCTAAAAAAATGGTGTTATATTGTTATTATGGCATGTTTCTTGTTATGATAATGTTTCTTGATGATTTCATGATGTTGTTTGTGGGTAGAGAACCTAGGTACACTAGGTGAGTGGCTCACTGTGGGTGTCGGGGCACAAAGTGGCCACCAAGAGATATCATTGGTGAGTTGTCTTAATCAAGTGATAACATTAATAAAATTTATTGGGAAAGGGGGGGAAAAACACATTAATCAAGATTAATTTATGCCTCGCACATGCCACTAGTGCTTGTACAGGCTAGGAATGGGAGTGGGAGAAGGTGCCTTGTGAGAAAAAAATCAAACAACCTTGTCTTCACGGAAAGGTGTTCATTTTGCATATGCCTATTTGGGTACTAGAGTCCAGAGTGATTGCAAGGAGATCCCTATGATATGTACCAAAGTCCAAAGTGACTGCTAGGAGATCCCTATGAGTGAGGGCTATGTGATGACACTCACCTAGCTTGTAGCCTAGAGTCTTTACATCCTTGTTTTCTTGTGCCTTTGGTGGTCATGTTTTCCTTGTTGAATTTCTTGTTATTTTTTCTTTTGGGAAGTGTTTGTACCACCTTAGGTATGTCTGAGTTGCTACCTTTTGCATGGGCCTTGGTTTCTATTTCTTAGCTCAGAGGAGTTAGCCTATTTGTTCCACGTGGCTGGGTGGTTAATATTTATTATATCAAGGTATTGTTTGTGGTTTCATGGATGATTCTAGCACCTACTCCTTAGACTTGTAGTTGTAGATTCCATATGGCTTAATGCACCATGTTGCAATGTAATTTATGTTTAAATGTGTTTATGTAATTGTAAAGTGTATTCATGTAATTGTAAACTCTAGAAGGATTCATTTGTAAGTGATGTAATGATATATATGTATTAATTTAAGCAATGTAAAGGGAAGGGTAGTTCTAGGTGAAATGAAAAGGGAAAAGATCACATTATGTAAAAGTGTATGATTTATATGTGAAAAGAAAGCATTTACGTTACTTCCTTGTTACTCCCTTATGTTGATTTTTTTAATGTATGAACTAGATCTTGAATGTTATAATATATCAAAAGAAATGATAAATTATGGTTAATGTTCAAAGTAATGAACTATGAATAAGTAGATTAGTGAATGAAATTGTAAATAATGAATGATGGTGTTTTCAATTAGTAAAATGATAATTTGGCTAGTAAAGATTAGATGGATAATTTGTTACAAAAGAATTGATTTAGTAACCTTTACTTGGAAACTTTGAATGAAACATAGAATAGTATAGCTCACTTTAGTGAATGGTTAATGAATTAGATAGTGTTGTTAAAGTAACAACGTTAGTGAACCTATGGGGGACATGGGTTTGATTTAATTTTCAATTAATATTCTTATGTGTCAAAGAAATATATTATTTATATCATAGAGAGCTAAGTAACAATGCTTTTCACTTCATGATATATGTTTTTTTTTAATTACTTGCACCTTTAGTGTTTAGAAGTCTTGTCCTTCTAGGTTCCCTTGCATGGCATTACATTGTAGATTGCAAAGAAAGTAAGGCTAGTTGACTACATGTCTTTATTTATGGTCTAATAAAGAAATGCAAGTCATAATCTTCTCTACTATTCATCCAATATTTCAGAAAATCAAAATGAATGGTCTTCAAAATTGTGAAAAACCATCAATAAGGGTATGCATGTTTAATATTTTTTTTACCGAAATAGCAGCATAGTGTACAATGTACTGGAATAAAAAAAGAAATGGCTACAAATACCTGATCAAATCTACAATTTGCTAATGCGTGTTTAATCCACTTCTGAAAGTGATATTGAATACTCAAACTTTTGTTTATCCCTATTGCATTTCAGTAGAAATTGATATTTTTGAAAATGAAAATATTTGTGCTAAAAAATTAATTAAATAAAATGTGAAAACTGCATAATCAATAGGATTGAAGATTCAAAAGTACAAAGACCTTGTTGGTGGAGTGTATGTGAATCTCAAATTATTGTTTTAAAAGCAAAAAACATGATTAGTGTATATTTATGTGAATCTCAAATTATTATTTTAAAAGTTAAAAAATAGAATAAACATTATTTTTTTGTTTTATTCATTTATTAGTAAATAACATAGGTAATTAATTATAATATCTTATTAGTATTTATCTTCTTTTTTAATAAATTTTTTGAGAAGATAATATTCAAAGATATACTTATAAAAAGAAGATAATATAATGAAATATAGATTTACATGAGTTTTCTTAGTAATAATATTATATTTTTAAAAAAAAATTAAGCAATACAAAATTGTTACAATCTTATGTGCCACATTGAAAAGAGTTTTTTAATTGGTAATTTTATTAGTATTTATCTTCTTTTTAAATAATTTTTTTCTTTTTTTGAAACACTAAAAAGTGTAGAATATCCTAATAAAATAAAATAATATTGAAAGACATTCTTAAGAAAAGAATAAATAATAAAATATATTTTTTTTCTTTTATGCACATTCTTTTTCTTAGTAATAATATATATATATATATATATATATATATATATATATATATAAAGCAATGCAAAATTATTACAATTATTATTTATCTGTAAAATTTGTTTGGAAGATTTTTCAGCTAGAAAGTTGATTTGAAAATGGTTTAAGGAGAGACTAAGGTGGTTTTGAAACATGAGATAGGTTTAGCAGGAAATTATGGATAGTGAAGTCCACAATATAAAGCTTATCGACTAATTAGCTATCTCTCTCTCTCTCCTCCTTTCCATCTCTCTAGACTTAGCTCTCTCACTTTTTCTGACACTACCTAGGTGTGTGCTATTGGCAAGTTGTCTATACTGAAGTATATGACTAGATATAGTGTTGTCATTATGGCAACAAAGTCATATAGTAGTTTGGAGTCAGCGCACTAAGTGTAAAGATCATAAATCAGTTAAGTGTTGAAGACTGGACAGCATATAGAGTTCCTGCAGCTAAGAGCACCTGGGCCCATGCGTACGGATGAATTAAGGTATGCACCCTAGAAGTTAAGATTGTTAGACTATACTTATGCTTAGTCTAAGAGCGCATAAGTAAATATGCATAGATTTGAAAGTTACAGTCATTTGAAGTTGCACATTATGTAAAAGTGTATGATTTATATGTGAAAAGAAAGCATTTACGTTACTTCCTCATGTTACTCCCTTATGTTGATTTTTTTAATGTATGAACTAGATCTTGAATGTTATAATATATCAATTTTTAAATAATTTTTTTCTTTTTTTGAAACACTAAAAAGTGTAGAATATCCTAATAAAATAAAATAATATTGAAAGACATTCTTATGAAAAGAATAAATAATAAAAAAAAAAAAATTTCTTTTATGCACATTCTTTTTCTTAGTAATTATATATATATATATATATATATATATATATATATATATATATAAAGTAATGCAAAATTATTACAATTATTATTTATCTGTAAAATTTATTTGGAAGATTTTTCAGCTAGAAAGTTGATTTGAAAATGGTTTAAGGAGAGACTAAGGTGGTTTTGAAACATGAGATAGGTTTAGCAGGAAATTATGGATAGTGAAGTCCACAATATAAAGCTTATCGACTAATTAGCTATCTCTCTCTCTCTCCTCCTTTCCATCTCTCTAGACTTAGCTCTCTCACTTTTTCTTACACTACCTAGGTATGTGCTGTTGGCAAGTTGTCTATACTGAAGTATATGACTAGATATAGTGTTGTCATTATGGCAACAAAGTCATATAGTAGTTTGGAGTTAGCGCACTAAGTGTAAAGATCATAAATCAGTTAAGTGTTGAAGACTGGACAGCATATAGAGTTCCTGCAACTAAGAGCACCTGGGCCCATGCGTACGGATGAATTAAGGTATGCACCCTAGAAGTTAAGATTGTTAGACTATACTTATGCTTAGTCTAAGAGCGCATAAGTAAATATGCATAGATTTGAAAGTTACAGTCATTTGAAGTTGCACAGCCAGTGTGTGCCAACAAAGAACAGAGCATAGAGCCGACAGTGACTATTTTGGTTTGCGATTGTAAATTAATGTTGTAGAGGCTATGCGCCCATTGTATTTAGGTTGCCAACATATGTATATGTATAATTGTAAGCACGCTTAAGCCAATTCATTTGGAAGCATTATTTGTAATTAGTTATAGGGCTGACCTAATTGTATAATTGGTATGAGCACATAAATATAAGGTGCACCCATTGTATTCAAAATGGAAGTTGTGAGAGAGTTGTGACAAGTAGAGCAGAGGTATGCAAAGAGAACATATGATGTATTAGAGCTTTGCAAGAGGTCAAAGCATTAGTGCACCAAAGGAACTGATTTGACAAGTAGTGTCACAGTAATAGTTCACCTGCAGATATAGTGTGTATCTGATTCAGAAGGTTGTAGCCTTCATCATTTGAGCAGTGAGCTCTAGGACAGTGAGTCCACTCCCCTAACAGGGATCATTGTAAAAGACTCCTAACAGGGTCTGACCCTTAACAAAGTCTACTATACTAAAAGCATTGTAAAGCTACTCCTAATAGGGTAAAGGATCTTCTAACAAGGATCACAAAACACTAGTGCAAATTATTAGTGGGTATCAAGTCCCACCAGGGTTTTTACCTATTTGGGTTTCCCTGTAACCATATTGGTGTCATGTGTTGATTTCATGTTTCATGTTTATGTGAATGTTTAATTCAGTACTTAAGCATTTATAATTTAGTATTCAGATTAAAGTGAAAAGTTAAAATATAGTGAAAACTGATTCACCCCCCCCCCCCCCCTCAGTGTTCCCATTCCTAACAATTGGTATCAGAGCTCTGGTCCTCAGCAAAGAAGTTTAACTACTTGAGGAGATCATGGACAAAGAAGATATGAAACATTTGAAGAAGAATGTTGAAGCAGCTCTTGAAGACCTGGACAATTCAGAAAGAGAAATTGAAGAACTAAAAGAAAAAGTCAGCGATGCTCAATTAATTATCAAAAGACTAAGAAAATATTTGAAAGGACGCTCTAATAGTGAACTTGAAGAAAAAGTCAAAAAATTGAGTGAAGAAAATGCATCTCTATCGAGTCAGCTTGAAGAACTAGATGACAAACTAATGAACAATCAAGATGTCTACAATGAACAAGTCAAGGAGAACCTTCAGCTGAATGAAGAACTAAGGGAAGCTAACTTAGAAATCTTGGAGCTAAAGAATATCAAAGAAAGCTTGGAATCTGAATTGAAGAAGTCAAAGGATCATATTGAAAAATTACACACCAATGCTGAATTGGTAGAATCACAGTTGTATGCAAGAATAATCAAAGGAGACACTAGTTGTATTGGGTATAATGAAGTGAAAAATCAGACTGATAGTATACGAGAAAGAAAGGATTCACAAAAGGACTCTACTAATACTAGGAAGATTGAAGATCAAACCAAAGACAATATTAATCCTCCTAAGAATGAGCGCGAGCCTATAGAATGCACCTATTTTGCATGTAACAAGCATGGACACATTGCAAGGAACTGTACAAAGGTAAAACCTTTTAATGGTTACTGTTATGCATGTAATAGATTTGCTCATAGAGCAATAAATTACAAGACTAGTAAGAAGAGCAGGATTCAGCATGATCAAAGAAATTAGAATCAGATAAATGTTAGAAGTTCTCAGAATGCTACATGTCAGATACGTAACTATAATGGTCACTCAGCCAGAACATGCAAACTGGTGACTCATGTCAATGCACTGAGGAATAATAGACGTCCAGTGATTTGTCACACCTATAACAAGGCTGGACATATCTCAAAGTTTTGTAGATCAAGGACGCAAGGTCAGGAAATCCTTAAAAAGACCGAAGAACTAGTTTTGGATCCTGAAGTAGAAGTCAAGTTTGTGAAGGCCTCAAAAGATGTGAGCTTGATTTGGTCAGAAGGAAAGGACAATGTTGTTGAGATTGTATTAGATGCATCCCAAGTGGACACACCCTCTACATCTACATAAATGGCCTTAAGGGTCATAGGGGGAGCTAATTTAGCTCTAGACCCCTGCGTGGCTAGTATACTCATCCTCAGAGTATGTGCCTTTGGACTTAAGCTTTTGGAGTGTATAGAAACCTTTTTGCAAGAGTGCACATGCTGATTTTTAGCAGAACTCAAGTTTGAAAATTTGAAGTGACAGCTTGGTTTACACGAGTTGCATTAATGGAAAATTTCTTACTTTAAGTACATAGAAAGTTATTTGTTCACTCATTGCATTCATATTCAGAGTGATTGGAGAGCAAATTGAGCCTTGGAAGTTGTTGTGAAGATTTGGAGATTGAGCTATCAGTAGTTGCAGTGCATTTGATCAGTTGCAACAAACCCTAGCTCGTTGCGTCGATTCGAAACATCTCAAAGATCATTTGGAAAGTGAATATCAAGTAAGTCATGGCCACTCCTATTGTTTTTGATGTTGCTGAGAAGAAGAGGTATGTTTTCAAGAAGCACCTGTTTAAATAAACCCTAGATGATTTAGAGAGAACATTCTCTCGCACGCCGATGGGCGTCATGCATGTAGAAGACATAAGGGCTTGCATCTATTGTAAGAAGGAACCTGTTGGACTGGATAGGTTAAGGGCACACATGGACACAATGTTGAAACTAGACAAAATGTTCATGGATGAATACACCAAATGGAATGATCACCCCATTGTTGAGTATGCCACAGCATATGAATTCTATGAAACCGAATGGATTAAAATATTGTTTATTAGAATCCATGATGACTTGTTTTGGATTGGAGATGTACCAGTAAGAATAATAAGAGACCTAATTCATGAGATGATGGACCTTTCTAAGATAGGTGTCATCCTTCCTATGGGTAAGGATGTCAGGAAAATGGTGGAGCAAGTGTGTAAATCCAGAAGTGATAAGCGTGGCATGACCATTGATCCTATAGAGCAACCAGACATCAAGTTGATATCAATGATATTGGGTTACAAATTTCATCACACTAGCAGGGTGAATAGTGTGTCTACAGGCACTATTCTAGCAGCCATCTGTCTTGTGCAAGAAGATGGAGAGTTCAACTTGTGTGAGATCTTGCACGCATAGTTGATAGACAATATCAAAGCTATAAAACATGACAAGACTAAGGTATTCAGGTTTGGGTCCCTAATCATCTATATGTACCTTCATATAGTTGGTAAAGTGTCAGACTTGTATCTAGACAAGTCCATTCCTACCATGCCATAGATATCTAACAAGGCATCCATAGAAAGAAAACTTAGAGATTACATTACTTTGGAATTGAAGACCTTTAGAGCAAGGATGCAGATGAGGTACAGGATTCTTGAGAGTATTGTAGAGAAGTATGAGGATACAATATGCTTCATGGTGGAGATTGATACTACATGTATGGAAGCTGTGGAACCTAGAACGAATTGGATTCATCCACTTGGATATGAAGTTAAAGAAAAATTTCTTGAAGCTTATGCATAGGTACTGCTATCAGCCCCTAAGGATGACAATGAACCTAGGTGGGGAACCTATGAAGAGAAAACTAGAGAAGTTGATGCTAAGCTAAACAATGCTACAACAAAAAGAAAGGTTGCAAAAGTCACATCAGAGATCCTAAGAATTCATGGTGTATCACAAGTAGACCTTGATAAAGCAAGGGATGAGAAGATTTCTCTAGAATTAAAGAGTATAGTAGAAGAACAAGAAGATCCCAAGGTGAAGAAGATAAAAATTGAGAAAGATGACAATCAGAAGGATAAAGAAGATAGTACTCCTTCTGCGCCCAAAGATACTCCTCCGAAGTATAAGCCTTTATTCAAGAGGAAGAAAGAAGCAAGCACTAGTCATCCATCCTCGCAAGCATTAAGGAGCAAGAAAAACACTCAAGAACCTCCTCAGGTAGGATTCAGACCTAGCCTCAAAGTTCTAAATGCAAGAATTGCGGATGAGGGAATAATTGATCAAATGGGGAAGTTCTATGAATCGTATAGTGAAATTGATAAGTTTGAAATTCATGGTATGATTATCAAACATATGATAAAGTTCAAGAAGATAGTTCTTGAACTGAAAATAGAAATTCTAGATAATGTATGGGACATTCTAGAAAACCTTAAAAGACAAGAAAATGAAGAAGACCTAAGGATCAAGGAAAAAGTGCTAGAAGACACTCTGCCTGTATGTTCTAAAGAAGAATTGGATCTGATATTGAATTTGGTGAAGCCACGCCTTAAAACAAAGATGAGAACTCTTCACATTATGAACAAAGATTATGAGTTGATTACAAAGGAAATAGAGAAGGTCTTTGAAAAGGTGTTATTGGAGCAACAGATCAAACCACCCACTGCGCCCATCACACATACACCCATTAAGGAAGATAAAGTGGTAGAGCCCTCTAATGTACCTTTTACCCAAAAATTCCCTATCATTCATTTTTGGCCATGGTCCTATTTTCCAAAGAAGTGCTCAAGTGTCGAAAACCCAGTGTGTTTTCTACCTTTTGGTCCAAAAACCTAGTGTGTTTTCGACCTTCTCCCCGAGAACCCTCTGTTTTTTTACCTTCAAGTGTGCAACTCCAACTAGGTGGGTCCCAATTCCTCATAGCTATGCAAGTGCAGTGGAGATCTGATGGCTGTCGCATAATCTCATGGAATCTGTTGAGACCATGAGATCATGCGACAATGGTCGGATTAGAATCCTCTTGGCCTGTTCTAATTTTTCATTACCTTTTGGTGGCCACTTAAATCTTCAATTTACCCCATGCATGAAAATACTTCCTAAGCTCTGGTTTAATTTTTCCTAAGTCTTGGTGCACTATTATTTTTCTAAGCCACTAAACCCCAGCAAGATCTGACAGTCCTCACTATACCGCCAGCCCAAGATGCATCCTATTTAAGATCACAGTCTAGCGATGACCATTGATCTTGCTTGCTTTACAAAATCCTAATCTATCAGTGGGCCCAGTTGATGTTTTTCAAAGAACCGCTAGTGGTCTGTCACATGATCGCATAGCCCCTTTTTAGGCTATGCGAACATGCGACAAACTGTTAGCCGTGCTGATAGAGCTTGCAGTTTGGTGATGGGCCCTTGGCTGGTGATGTGCCCACTTCTCAGTGGCTAGCTAGTGGTGATGTGTTCAGTCAGTAGGGACTTTGACTCTGATGGTGGGTCTGTGGATGGTGATGTATCCATTCAGACTGAGGTGGCAAAGGTTCTTGTGGGCCCGGGGTGTCTATGTGGCAGCAGGGTGAGATCTCAAAGGCTTGTCGCATGATCGCATGAAGCCTTTCGGGCTCATGCGATCATGCAACCATTGACTTTTTCAAATGTAGTGCAACCAGTTTTTGCAGGGCTTTCTTCTGAGAGAGATGTTTGCAAGTGTGAGTAGCTAGAAATTGATGATTTCAGAGGCGGTTGTAGTTGGGAGAATTTGCAGAAGATTTAGACTGTCATTTTTGGGTCCTTTCAAGGATCTGAGATTGGATTTGAGCATTCATGGCTTAGTGGGCTTGCAAAGATGTAGTTGGATTAGGGTTGTTAATCTACAGGTAGATTCAATATAGAGATGGGCACGCAAGGGGAGATATGTCTAATCTGTTGAGATATTTACAGAGTACATTTATGACCAGATATGATAGTTTTAGGGTTGATTATTTTATGCAGATATTTGTAACCCTAATTTAGATATTTTGATTTGTGCCTGCGTGCAGAGTTGTATATAGTGTTTTTTGGAGCTTGTAGAGCTCAGAGTTCACATTTTGTAAAAAGGAAAGTTTCTTTCCTAGAAAGCTATCTGAGACACTTTCCTATCCTCTAGTTTTCCTATAGTTTGTAATCTGCCATTGATAATAAAAATATTGTAGAGGTAGTTTGTGACAATCCTTCATGTCCCTATGCTTCCTTGTTTGGCTTGTCTCTTATTGGATTGAAGTTTATGCATGTTTTCAATGGAAATTGGGGTTCCTACTCCTTCTCACTTTCTGCAATTTTATGTGTTTCTTGTGTTTGATCTGATTTAGATGTTTTGTGGGTATGCTATAACCCCTAGCAGTCTTGCCTCAATCCTACACCGAGCTATAGAAGTGAATGTCTATTTGCAAGTCATAAGTGGTGTCTTCTGTTCAGGCCCTCTTGTGAAATACTTATGCAAGCCTATCTAGTGAGTTGTGACTTATTAGACCTAATTCCTCCATTGGCTTCATCCCTCTATACTAAGAACCAAACCCTAGTTTCAGTGCATCACCCAGTAGGTAGTTTGCTTTCCTATTATTTCCCTTCAAAAGATTTACTTTCCTGTCTATGAAGAAAACTAAGGTGACTATCCAAGAGGAACCAGCCTAGAACCTGGAGGTCTCATCTCAGTTAGCAAAGGTCCCACAACCTTGAAATGATTCCCTTGTTATACTGGATTATCAAGACCAAGAGAGCTTGAGATCAGAGGCACAAATTCAGTGTATAACAGTACCAATGATAGGTCCTCAAGACTTAGCGCCCATAGGAGAAACTCAAACAAAAGCAGATCAATCTACACCGATGACAAAATCACCCAAAGATAGTACAATTATCATAGATAATGTGGAAATAGCCATGGCAGCTATTGATAAGGATTTGGACAAGATTAAGGAAGCATTTGTCAGCACTGAGGAAGAAAAAATCTTATGCAACAATACCCCTCCCACTCAGCAAGAAGAAGTAATCATAGAAGATGTATTTGATGAAGAAAATAAAGGAGTAGAGATAGAAAAGAAAGATGAATCTTCTATTGATTTCATCAAGGTGAAGCAAGAGGTGATGGATAGCACCCCCATCACTCCCTCCTTTGCATTTTTGTCAAGTTTCACACCTGACACTAGTAGTTTGGACTCCTGGAAGGAAGAAGACATGATTAAGTTCAGCATCCTAGCTATGGAGAAGGTGAAGGAGAAGCAATTAATGAGGAATCCTCTCCTAGTGGAATCAGTAAATATTTTGAGCAGTTTGCTACCAGAGGATAAGAAAATGGTAAATGTACATTTAGTTGATGATGTGAGCACAGTCATCTCTCAGTTCAAAGTAAATTTTCAAGCCTAGAAGAATTTTCGATCATAGTGGTAGAGGATAAATACTTAAAAAAGAGACTCAATGAACTGATGAGTAATTTTGCACTAGACTTGAACTCTCTTAAGTCTGGTTAGGCATCATCGAAGGATTTTTCAGATCAAAGAAGGAAAGTCATTGCAGAATCCATGGATTAGGATAAGTTCATTGATGCCCATCTTAAGAAGATCAAAGATGTAGAGGCAATGATTGAGAAGGTGAAGATTTCAGTGCTAGACACAACTACTGATGCAAACATGTGCAAAAATGTCTATCAAGGTCAGTTGGACATAATTGAGAAGGCAGAGAAAGAAATGGAGAAGATAAGGTCTAGACAGACTCAATTGAGGAACGCTCTTGCACCCTCACTAGACATTCTCAATCAAAACATAAAGGAGATTGATACGACCATGATAACCTATGATCAAGGTCTGAGCACAGAATTGGAGAAGATGGAGAAGCTTCAATATGCATTATGAGACCATCTACATATAGTCAATTCTCTGATAACCTTTTGGAAGAAGGAGATCCAGAAACTCAAGATTGCATATATGAATGTTTTCCCTTAGTGAGTGTATGTAGATAAAAAATTTTGATGCAACTTTGTCATTAATGTAAAAGGGGGAGTTGTATAGAATATGGAGTACATATATGTATAGGGAGATATAAGAATTTGTATAAAATGTATAGAAGACAAAAGTTTTTTGTGTAAAGGAGCAGTTAGAGACTTGGCCATATTCCTTTGTTTCCATCAATGACAAAGGGGGAGATTGTTGGCAAGTTGTCTATACTAAAGTATATGACTAGATATAGTGTTGTCATTATGGCAACAAAGTCATATAGAAATTTGGAGTCAGCACACTAAGTGTAAAGATCAAAAATCAGTTAAGTGTTGAAGACTGGACAGCATACAGAGTATCCTACAGCTCAGAGCACCTATGCGCATGCGTACGAATGAATTAAGGTATGCACCCTAGAAATTAAGATTTTTAGACTATACTTATGCTTAGTCTAAGAGTGCATAAGTAGATATGCATAGATGTGAAAGTTACAGTTAGTTGAAGTTGCACAGCCAGTGTGTGCCAGCAGAGAACAGAGCATAGAGCCGACAGTGACTATTTTGGTTTGTGATTGTAAATTAATATTGTAGAGGCTATGCACCCATTGTATTTAGGTTGCCAACATATGTATATGTATAATTGTAAGCATGCTTAAGCCAATTCATTTGGAAGCATTATTTGTAATTAGTTATAGGGCCAACCTAATTGTATAATTGGTATGAGTGCATAAATATAACGTACGCCCATTGTATTCAGAATGGAAGTTGTGAGAGAGTTTTGACAAGCAGAGAAGAGGTATGCAAAGAGAGCATATGATGTATTAGAGCTTTGAAAGATGTCAAAGCATTAGCGCACCAAAGGAACTGATCTGACAAGCAGTGTCATAGTAACATTTCACCTACAGATATAGTGTGTATCTGATTCAGAAGGTTGTAGCCTTCATCATTTGAGCAGTGCACTCTGGGACTGAGTCCACTCCCTTAACAGGGATCATTGTAAAAGATCCTCATAGGGTCCTTAACAAAGTCTACTGTACTAAAAGCATTATAAAGCTACTCCTAACAGGGTAAAGGATCTTCTAACAAGGATCACAAAACACTAGTGCAGATTATTAGTGGGTATCAAGTCCCACTAGGGCTTTAACCTATTTGGGTTTCCTCATAACCATATTGGTGTCATGTGTTGATTTCATGTTTCATGTTTATGTGAATGTTTAATTTAGTACTTAAGCATTTATAATTTAGTATTCAGATTAAAGTGAAAAGTTAAAATACAGTGAACACTGATTCACCCCCCCCCCCCCTCTCAATGTTCCCATTCCTAACATGTGCGAGATCATGAGGGGTGAAAAAGTGGCAAGATGAAAAAAATGTGTTTCATTTGCTTAAAAAATATGAAAAATCATGTTGAATGTTTAGTTAGCTTGAGTGCCAATACATGTAGACATGGCAAAAGTGAAATCATATCAGATATCTAAAATAATCAGTTACCGAATATGAATCAGATATCCAATACAAGCCCAATATCTAATATGTTTATATTAATAATATAAAAAATATTGAACTTAATATTATATTAATATAAATATATATTATATATTATATATCATATTATACTATATATTATAATATAATAATAATATTAGATTAATACTATTTTAATATAAATATAAATTTTCTTATAATCATATTATACTACATATTATAAAATAATAATATTAGATTAATACTATAATAATCATATATATTATTAATCATATATATTTTTATATAATAATATAATAATAACATATTCTAATATTATACATAATATTATAATATAAAAATATATATATTATAATATATATATTATATTACAATATTACAATAATATTATAAAATATATAATATAATATTATAATAATATTGCATAATAATACTATAACATAATATTATAATATAATACTATAACATAATAATATATTATACAATATTATACATAATTTTATAATACATCATAATATTATATTGTAATATTATTATATTATAAAGGATTAGATATCGGGCTTGGATCAGATATCCTATGTCCAATACATGTGGGGTACTTTTTATACCTAAACATAGTGTCATCATGGGTCATTTTTACCCTTAGTAATTATAGTTTTAGCATTCAATCTCTGAAGTTTTCTAATATTGATCCCTCAAACAACCTTTTGTACTTAAATCCACTATCAGGTATGAAATTGTTGTATATTTCTTCTTTTTATCATTCAATTGTGTTTTTTTGGTTGTTTTTTCATTTTTTGGGGTTTAAATTAGGTTTTTTATTTTAAAATTATTGTGTGTTATTTAAATTATGTTAATTATATAATTTTCAACTTCAATCAGGTATGGGAGACAACATTGAAAACCCATAGCCCCTAAACCCACAACTGCCAAACCCCCTATTAATACAAGTCCTAGATTCTAAAAATTGGACACATTTGAGAGACATTATGGATGTTTATTGTACAATCCCTAATTATCTATGATGTTCACCACACTACATTCAATTATACCAAATGTGGAAACCCTCACCACCCAGCATAGTTCGGTACTTTGTGGCAAGAAGTCATGAGACTCACTATGTAAATAATGGGGTGTCCTATGACAAGGTGAAGAAACTCAAAATATCAAAAGTTGACAAAGTTTCCCTCTTCATTAATCCTCATACTAGACAACCAATTAATCCAAAAAAACTAAATTTTCCCATCAAATGGTTTACAAATGATGATATACGAAACAACTTCATAGATCATTGGTGGATGGTTTTTAATATACCACCCAACAATAATTTGGATGTGCCCTTCTATTTTATTAAAAAATTATATGTTGAGTTTTTGTTGCATATGCATGCCCCCCTCAACAAAAACTCCAGGAGGTAGGTGGTGGTATGTCCCAGTATAGACCTGGGGTAGTTTGAGTAGTTTAGGGCCCATATGTTCCCCCTCCTTGCATTTCTTTTCAGCCTCTAGTAAAACCTCTAGATATTATCGCAGATGTTGCCTCACAAACTATTATGGTTGTTCACTCTTTCAGTGGGTTTTGGGCTTCCTAGACCATAATAATAGTGCAGCCACATGGCCTTTCAATGCTAACAAAATATCAAGTGGTGTTGGCACATCCTCCTCAGGTTCACATATTTGTGTGCCTCATATTGAATATGTACAAACACATTTTCTAGGGGCCCCTTTGATAGCCTATTGAGCAACACATCAACAAATCTGATTATGAGGTCTATGAAATGGACAGTGCACTAGATGAGACGATAGGGACTGGAGCACACACTAGGGAGTCCTTACATGCTAGAGACAAGGAGATTCATAGATCATTCACCAAGAGTATAGTGGTAGCACTTAACTTGTAATTTCATAGTGTATTTTATTTTAAATGACTTTTTTATAAGACAAAAGTTATTACGATTGTACTAATATTTATTTACATAGTATATTTAACAGTTTATGTCTGAGGAGGACATGACATAGACCTCGAGGATGCCACTGAATAGTCTCACAATAGGTAATGATAATCATGCCATTGTCTCTCTTAGGAATAATGTATTCATACTAAGGATTACTTTTCCCATCATGAAATGTATTTAGATTGTCAACCCAGGGACGTAGACTTGAAATGGGATAGCACAGTTTGTGCACTAAGTTCCTCAAAGAGTCATGCTACCTATGCTGCAGGAAGATAAAGTGCATGAAAGAAACCTATGCTATTTCTATAGGAAAGTAAGCACACTTAACTACTTAATAAAATTACTGTAGAAAGCTTGTAAACTTATCCTAAGCCTATTTAACAACTCAAAGTGTTCACCACGTTTATTTCTGCAAGTGCTACATGAACATTCATAGTAGTAATGTTGTAGGAGTAAACCAGTAACTTCTACTTGAAAGCATGAAAAATACATAAAGCAATTCTACTATATCCTAATCTAATCCACCTCCCAAGTGCCCCCTTGGTTGGCTTCTGCTAACTACTAACACAGAAGATACTTCAAAATCACTCTTTCATTATATTCTCATAAACTAATTACATAGTGATTGAACAATACATGAAGAATAGGAAAGAGTAAAATTGTTACGTTGAACACAACATTTGAATATGTCTTCTCCTTACCTAACTAAACCAATCAAATCCTTTTATATAGAGGGTTGACGCTTATTGAAAGCATGAAAGTAAAGTCTAACTAAATCCTGCCATAAAAAGAGGAAATATAAAAACCTCGACATATTACAATAAAGTGCAGATAATAGAATAACAACATTGAGGAAATATAGCAGAGTTGTTTCCTATATTCTTGGAATGATGGCTACTTTCTAGCAATGACATGATCCTCAAAATCATGCTGGCTTTCTTGGTCATGGCTGGATCTCCAATGCTCCTCTAATACGATTGATCCACTCTCGAGCTACTCCTTATTTTCCTGGTAGGTTAGTAGTATTTGGTATATATACAAGTCAACATTTCAATTCCTACCCAAATATTAGAACACAAATTAAAGTATCTATATGAAGTACTACAATTTATATATAATATTCAGCAAAACATGTCATTCTAACTACCCATAATCTTTGTGGTTCTAACTGTACTTATCACAAGTTCACATAGGTATAGGTTCATAAATGTATTGGAAATGTCTTATCAGAGCATAAAGAGTGTCAATAGAGTATAAAGAATATAAAAAAATAGAGACAATAAATTATCTCATCATCTGCCCCCTACTAAACTTAATACTTGTCCTTAAGCATTACATTTTCTCACTGTAGATCTGAAATCACTGACAGTTGTCTTTCCCTTCTTGCCACTCTTGAAAGTGTAATAGAATCCTCTTGTTCCCACCAAGTAATCTTCCTGATCCTCCTCCTACAAATGGTCCAATCTGGTGGCATTGATGTCATATAGCGGCCATAAGAGTGTAGGTGGTTGGAAAGACAAGGGAATCCACAATTCTCTTCTAATCTGATGCCCCAACTGTACATATTTAGTTGCTCTATTTAAAGCTTCTTCAAAGTTGATTGGGTTGTGTGGCTCTATTTTCTTGAAGGCCTCTGGTAACCTATTCCATTGGCTCCTTACCCTAGCAAGAGCTCTTTGAAATGAAAAGTAGGGAAATCCCTGATATTCTTTGTAAACCATGTCTCTTAGTGCAAAGACCTTTTCCCTGATTTCAGGTTTCTGCCTTCCATAGGTTAGATTGAGCCAATCTTGTAAGAGGACATCAAGTTTGTGTGATTCAGCCCTCAAGGGTAAGGGTTCAGACTTCTCTAGGTCTCTGTAATTATTCAGCTGCCTATCATGATTTCCTTCATTATGCATCCATGACATCAAAGCTCTCAAATGGATATCCCTTATGTAGAGCAAAGAGTTCCATTTTGTTTCATGTGGAATGACAAAGTTATGTAGATAGAGCTCACATAGTAAATTTTGTTGCCATGGGGGAAGAGTCTGGTATAATCCATAGAATTCATGTGCTAATTTAAATTCACAATCTATACCTTTCATAGTCATCATGAGTTGAAACAAGAGGAATTGTTCTTTCAAACAAATGGCATATACTCTTGGAGGTGGTCTATAGGCTATGACCTGATCAGCTAATTTAAGGGCTTGGTCCATTTGTTTCTTTTATTTCTTTACCTATTCCTTAAGAAATTCAATTTCCTCTTCCTTGTCATCTATCTCTTTTTGCACTTTGTTTCTTTCTTGTTTCCACTAGGTCTTTTGGAAAAAAAATTGATTATATAAATTAAAGAGTATAGACTGTATTGTTGGCAGGCCAAATTCTTGCAGCCAGGCTTTCTTTCTCTTTTCTTTGGAAACTTGCTGAAAATACATAGTGAACCATGTTGATTTTTAGGGCATAATAGACATATTGGAATAAATAGGGTACTGTGAGGATTCATCTAGACATCCTCAGTAATGCTTTCTTGTGCCACATTAGGGCTTTTCTTAGATATACCCAGATCATCATGTGGTATGTTACCACCAGGTTCTTGCCAATTTTGGGATTCTTGCATATTTTTGGGAGATGAAGACACTTTTGTCTGCTTGGGGGAATTATCAAGAATATACTCAACAGAAGATTCTGGAGTAGGTTTTGATGTTGGGACATTTAGATTTCCAAGGGAAGTTGGAGACACTTGTCCTCACATCTGAGGACTTCTTCGCACTATTGTTTCCACAACCCCTATAGTTTTGTTTTGGCGGGTTCTTTTTGGCCTTTCGGTTACAGGAGCAGATGTTGGAGGAACAGATGTTGCAGGATTCATCCTTTTTCTTTTATTCTTTCGGACTGCAGGGTTTTGAATTTCACTTTCAAGGTTAGGGGTTTCTTCTCCAACTTTCTATTTTCCTTCCCTTATGGAAGAAGTAGGAACATTGCATTCTGGAGTGGGCTCAAAAGACCTATTTTCATGGAATAACTCTGGTTCTTTTTCTTTTGTAGTTGTTTCTACAGTAGGCTCAGAAGATTCTGCATCATTTCCTAGGGGTTGCTTAGCAGGGTTAACCTGGGGTTGTAGTATTTTAAGCTGAAAAAATTATGTCCATGCTAGGGGAGAGACATCCCTAAGGGATTTTTCAACTAGTAGTTTTATTAGGGCATGGTGGGTTATAGAATTTGCATTCCCCTTTTGTGTCTCCTCAGCACTAATGCTTAGCATATTGTACAAAAAATTAGGGACATTAACTTGGAGATTATGCCTTATGAAACTAAGTAGTTTAAAATGATGGGCATGCAAATTTGAAAATCTCCCTTCGCATGTTAAGTACCTAATAATGTGCATCGCCAATTCTAGAAATGGTGGAGGAAGAGACAACCTTTTGCATCCTTTCTTGGTAATTTCTAGTGGAGGATCAGCTAGACGGGAGATCTGAGCTCAAGATGACCTGGTGTCATGCTCATTAGGGTAATGCTCCCCAATGACTAGTAACCTAGTGACCTCGTCTATTCTTTCTTCAGTTGTGACAACTGTTAAACCTCATATGGTTGTCTACCCATCCTCAAAGGTACTCATAAATTTAGCTGCTACTTCCTCATTAAATTATGATAATTGAAGAAAATACCCCAACCAACCACATGCATTAAATCTTCAGACTGCTTCAATGTCTACAAGTAAAACACCATGGTGCACCAGCTCATGCCTCTACAGTTGTCCACCCATTTGTTTTCAATATCTAGCCTCCAATTTTTTGCTCACCAATTTCTCTATTAATCTTTCAGTCTCTCATGCTCTGCAAGTACCTTCTTTCCTTCTTGAAATTCAAATGCACTTCTTGAAAACACCAACTTTCTCTCTTTTAATTACTCTATTATTTTAACATGAACAATAATAATGACATTTTAATAGAGGGTATTACCTCTTTAAGTGAGAGTTACTAGGAAATTTAATTATAATCTTTTCAAGTCATATCAACTTCAAAAAATTAGAATTTGTAGTACGACAAATGTGTGGGAATAAAGGAAATTAATAAAACAAGGCCCAAGTACAACTTTGAAGTGACAAGGAAGTGACAAGGATGGCTTAGTAATGACATTTGGAACTTATTACACTTCCCCTGCCCCCTATGAAATATTTATAAGTGTCCTCACTTGGTACATTTAGCATAAGATGGGGAGTTGGTGTAATGCCTAAATTATATATTTATTGCAGTATTATATATAATGACCAAAATCTATGTGCTCAAAGTGAGTTAAGATTGAGAAAGTTGTACTTGGTAGTTGTTTACTATATGTTTGAAGAAGAGGTGGTGAGAGTGTAACAATTATGGCAGCCGCATGTGGCAGCTTACGTGGCTTTTATTGAAAACATTGAAAATAGAAAATGTGGATGACGTGGGTTGTGAGTGGATGGAAGAGAGAGAAATGAAATGGGTTGGAGAGAAGAAGTAGAGTGAATGGAGGAATGTACTTCATATTAAATAAAGTTTTATTATGGTCAACCTTTGAAGGCATGTTATTTTGAAGCTGTAGGAAGAAGGCTTTCACCTTCTACTGTAGGAAGTGTTACTTGTGGTGTTGGTGAAGTGTTTGTGTTGAACTGTTGCAGGAAGGTCTAGCACTTTAGTGATAAGAGGTGGTTCAGGTGTAGGCAAGGTAGTACCCGATCTTAGATGTATATCAGCTATGTTAAGAGCATAAGAATGGTACTGCTGAGCATTAGTAGAATACATTTTTTGATGTTGTTATTGACTATTGAGATTTGGTTGTGCCTGAGCGGGTAACTGTGTCTTCTTTTTAAGACCTGTGTTTGCAAGTGGTGGCATAATTGTAGGTGTGTTTATTGGAGGTGGCAAAGATGGATATCCAAGATTTGGATTAGGCCATTATTGAGGTCCTCTCCATTGGTTAGTGGGCTTCTGATTTCCTTATGGTGACTGCCATTGGTTTGGATGTTGTGTCCATTAGGGTTGTTGTGGATTAAATCATTGATTCTACTGATTATTGGACCAGGCATTATTCCAAGTAGGTTGAGTATACTATGGAGGGCTTTGGACATTCTGGTTTTTCCACAGACTATTATAAGGATTTGAAATTTGTAGTGGGTCTTGAGACATACCTTGTCTCATAGCCCATGGTCAACGTTGAGCAATGAAGAGCACTTGCTTGTCCTCTCCTTCTATCTTTAAGTTCTCAATTGGAAGGTGCTAATTCTCCAAGTTCTCCACCAGCTTGAAATGATAATCCTTCTTTTGCTTGTGCCAATGAGGATAGTATTCAGCAAGTTGCACCTCTGCATCTACACACTTCTTCTTGGCAGTCATCGTATCCAAGTGTGTAGCAACATCATTAATGATGTCTTTCTTGAAGTCTAATAGCAGGTTTGAGATTTCTATCTTGGAAATGCCAGAGCCACTTCCTTTTGCCAATGTTGGATGGAATCCTCTTCCTTTCTTTACTGCTGCACTAGAATAGTTCAAAAAAATCTTCTTGAGATCATCCCAGGAAGACTGAGATATATCTCCTCCAGCCATGAGGTCCAATCCTTCCAGCCAGAGTTATCATTCACTCTTCTTAGAAAAATTAGCTTTTGTGAATCCTCCTGTAGTGCATGTTGAGGGTTCTTTTGAAAATTGTATAAGAAGCATGATATGTAGTCCTCTAGGGTCTCATCTTCTTTCTGTGACATTCAAAAGATGTCATCTCCTTTTAAGTCACCATCTTTGTAGTATTCCTTATATTTCTCAAGAAATAAATCTCCCATTCCAACCCAATCTGTTACTGCATTTTCTCCTAAGCCCATGAACCATCTAAGAGCTGAGTCCTTTAGTATCACTAGAAATAACTTAAGCTTATGACTATTAGTGTTATAGTAAAAAATTCAACATAAAATGTCAAAATCAAACAAAAAGGTGTCAAGATCCTCTATAATAAGGCCATAGAACTTTGGTAGAGCTGAAGCAAGTATGTTCTTGAGATTAGGGTTGTTGACAAGACTTGGGATAGGAAATGGAAAGGTAGGAGCTTCCATTACTAGAGGTGTTGGATAATGAAACTGTGGCTAGCAGGTATTATTAACCAAAAGGATCTGGTTAACAGGTGGTCCTCGATTGGAATTATTGAGGAAACTAGATAATATCTCTACAAAAGGGAAAAGGTCAAATGGATCAAGAGGATCTCCTTCTATTGAAGTTGATGTAGCAAACTCAATACTTGCGTCAAGAAATGGTAACTTAAGTTCTTCAAATTCTTCTTTCAGTTTAATAGGTTCTTTTGGGAGAAATCTTCCATGAACATCTCACCTTCTTCGATGCATGCAAGTGAGTTGATGAACTTGTGAAGAAAGCTCACAACTACTCTCTATTGACTAAGAACAAGAAACTAATCTTAGAAATAAATGACTTATTTAGGTTCCTAGTTTGACACCATCCCCGGCAACGGCGCCAAAAATGAACAGTCTCACAATAGGTAATGATAATCATGCCATTGTCTATCATAGGAATAATGTATTCATACTAATGATTACATTTCCCATCTTGAAATGCATTTAGATTGTCAACCTAGGGATGTAGACTTGAAATGGGACAGCACAGTTTGTGCACTAAGTTCCCCAAAGAGTCATGCTACCTATGCTACAAGAAGATAAAGTGCATGAAAGAAACCTATGCTATTGCTGTAGGAAAGTAAGCACACTTAAATACTTAATGAAATTACTGTAGAAAGCTTGTAAACCTATCCTAAGCTTGTTTAACAACTCAAAGTGTTCACCACATTTATTTCTACAAGTGTTGCAGGAACATTCATAGTAGTAATGTTGTAGGAGTAAAACAACAGAAAAGTACAAAAAAATGCAGAAAGCAATTCTACTCTATCCTAATCTAATCCACCTCCCAAGTGGGCCCCCTTGGTTGGCTTCTACTAACTACTAACATAGAAGATACTTCAAAATCACTCTCTCATTATATTCTCATAAACTGACTACATAGTGATTGAACAATACATGAAGAACAAGAAAGAGTAATTTTGTTACGTTGAACACAATATTTGAATATATTTTCTCCTTACCTAACTAAACCAATCAAATCCCTTTATATAGAGGTTTGATGCTTATTGAAAGCATGAAAGTAAAGTTTGACTAAATCTCACCATAGAAAGAGGAAATATAACAACCTCGATATATTACAATAAAGTGTGGATAACATAATAACAACACTAAGGAAATATAGCAGAGTTGTTTCCTATATTCTTGGAATGATGGCTCCTTTCTAGCATTGGCATGATCCTTGGAATTGTGCTAGCTTTCTTGGTCATGGCTAGATCTCCAATGCTCCTTCTTTAATGTGGTCGATCTACTCTCAAGCTGCTCCTTGTTTTCCTGGTAGGTTAGTAGCATTCGGTATATATACAAGTCAACATTTCAATTCTTACCCAAATATTAGAACATAGATTAAAGTAGCCATATGAAGTACTATAGTTTATATATAATATTTAGCAAAATATGTCATTCTAACTATCCATAATCTTTTTGGTTCTAACTGTACTTATCACAAGTTCACATAGGTATAGGTTCATAAATGTATTGGAAATGTCTTATCAAAGCATAAAAAGTGTCAACAGAGTATAAAGATTATAAAAAAATAGAGACTATTGAAAATTTGGCTATACTAATGTATATGACTTGATATAGTGTTCTCATTATGGCAAAAAAGTCATATAGTAGTTTGGAGTCAACGCACTTGATGAGAAGATCAGAAATTAGCTAAGTGTTGAAGACTGGACAGTGTACCGAGTTCCTATAGCTCATAGCATCAGCGCACGTGCATACAAAAGAATTATGGTATGCACCCTATAATTTATGGTTGTTAGACTATACTCATGCTTAGTCTATGAGTGCATTATCAAATATGCAAGGATGAGAAAGTTACAATCAGTTGAAGTTGCATAGCCAGTGTGTGCCAGAGAAGAACAGAGCAAGCAGTCGACAGTTAGTATTTTTGTTTGCTATTATAATGTAATGTTGTAAAAGCTATGCACCTATTATATTTAGGTTGCTAAAATGTATACTTTTTTGTTTGTAAACACACTTAATCCAATTCATTTGGAAGCATTGTTTGTAATAGGCTATAAGGCCGACCTAGTTGTTTATTTTGTATGCGCATATAAATATAAGATGCACCTATTATATTCGGTATGGAAGTGAAGATAGAGTTGTGATAAGCAAAGAAGTGTGTGAAGATAGTATAAGAGGTATTAGAGCTTTTTTAGAGGTCAAAGCATCAACGCGTCAAAGGAACTAATCTGACAAGCAGTGTCACAGTGACAGTTCATCTGACAGATATAGTGTGTATCTGAGATCAGAAGGTTGTAGCCTTCACCACTTGAGTAGTGAACTCTAGGACAATGCGTCCACTCCCCTAATAGGGATTATTTTAAAAGACTCCTAATAGAGTTTGACCCTTAACAAGGTCTACTATAATTAAAGCATTTTAAAGAAACTCCTAACAGGGTTAAGGATCTTCTAACAAGGATCACAAAACACTAGTGCAAAATATTACTGGGTGTCAATTCCCACTGGGGTTTTTACCTATTTGGGTTTCCTCGTAACCATATTGGTGTCATGTGTTGATTTTATGTGAATGTTTATTTCAGTTCTTAAGCATTCAAGTTCAGTTATTAAGCATTCAAGTTCAGTTTAAAGATTAAAGTAAAAAGTTAAAATACAGTGAACACTGATTCACCCCCCCCCCCCCTCTCTCAGTGTTCACATTCCTAACAATTGGTATCAGAGCTCTGGTCCTTAGAAAAGAGGTTTAACCTATTGAGGAGATCATGGACAAAGTAGAAATGAAACATCTAAAGAAAAATTTTGAAGTCGCTTTTGAAGACCTGGACAAATTTTAAAGAGAAATTGAAAAACTAAAATAGAAAGTTAGTGATGCTCAATTAGTTATCAAAAATCTAAGAAGGGATCTGGAAGAATGTTCCACCAGTGAAATGGGGATAATGATCAAGAAACTAAAAGAATAAAATGCATCCTTATTAGATCAACTTGAAGAATTTGATGATAAACTGATTAACAATCAGGATGTCTATAATGAACAAGTCAAGGAGAACCTTCAACTCAATGAGGAATTAAGGCAAGCTAACTTGGAAATCTTGGAGCTAAGGAATAGCAAAGAAAGCTTGGAGTCTGAATTGAAAGAAGCAAAGAATCACATTGACAAATTACACACCAATTCTGATTTGATAGAATCTTAGTTGTATGCAAGAAGATCTAAAGGAGACACTAGCTATATTGGATACAATGAAGCACAAAACCAGATTGACAACATGCAAGCAAGAAAGGATACACAAAAAGACTCTACTGATATTGAGAAGACTGAAGATCAAACCAAAGATAATGGTGGACCACCTAAGAATGAGCGCAATCAAGTAGAATGCACCTATTTTGCATGTAACAAGCATGGTCACATTGCAAGGAACTGTACAGAGGTAACACCTTTTAATGGTTACTGTTATTCATGCAATAGATTTGGTCATAGAGCTATGAATTGCAAGACTAGTAAGAAGAACAGGATTCAACATGATCAGAGAAATCAAAATTAGACAAATGTAAGAAGTTCTCAGAATGTTACATGTCAGATATGTAACTATAATGGTCACTCAGTGAGACAATGCAAAATGGTGACTCATGTCAATGCACCAAGGAATATAAGACCTCCAGTCATTTGTCACTCTTGTAACAAGGCTGGACATATCTCAAAGTTCTATAGATCGAGGACGCAAGGTCAGGAAATCCCTAAAAAGGTCAAAGAACCAGTATTGGATCCTGAAGGAGAAGTCAAGTTTATGAAAGCTTCAGAAGATGCGAGCTTTATTTGGTTAGAAGGAAAGAAGGAAAAAGTTAATGAGAATGTATTGGATGCATCCACAATGGATGCACCCTCTACATCTGGATGAATGGCCCTCAAGGTCATAGGGGGAGCTAATTTAGCTCTAGACCCCTGCGTGGCTGGTATACTCATTCTCAAAGTATGTGCCTTTGGACTTAAGCTTTTGGAGTATAAAGAAACCTTCGTGCAAGAGCTCACATACTGATTGTTAGCAGAACCCAAGTTGGAAATTTTGAAATGACAGCCTGGTTTACTCAACAAGCATTAATGGTAGAATTTTCACTTTAAGTACATAGAAAGTTGTTTAATTATTCATTGCATTCAAATTCAGAGTGATTGAAGACCAGAAAGAGCCTTAGAAGTAATTGTGAAGACTTGGAGATTGATCTATCAGTGATTAGCAGTGCATTTGGTCGGTTGGAGAAACCCTAGTTTGTCATGTCAATCTAGAAGTCTTTAGGTTATCTTGGAGATCAGTTGGAAAGCGATTAAAACAAGTCATGGTCACTCCCATAGTTTTTAATGTTGCAGAGAAGAAGAGATATGTATTTAAGAAGCACCCATTTAAGTCAACCCTAGATGATTTAGAGGGAGCATTCTTCCAAATGCCTATGGGCATCATGAATGTCGAGGACATTAGGGCATATATCTACTACAAGAAAGAACCAGTTGGGTTGGATAGGCTAAGGGCACACATGGATACCATGTTGAAACTAGATAAAACATTCATGGATGAATATGTTAAGTGGAATGATCACCCTTTAGTTGAGTATGCTATGGCATATGAATTTTATGAGACTAAATGGATTAAGATATTATTGAGCAGAATTCATGATGATTTATTCTGGATAGGTGATGTGCCAGTAAGAATCACCAGTGACCTAATACATGAGATGACAAGCCTTTCTAGAATAGGCGTCATCCTTCCTTTGGGAAAGGATGTTAGAAAGAATGTTGAGAAAACATGTAAGTCAAGGATCAATAGGTGCAGAATGACAATTGAGCCTACTGAACAAGAAGACATCAAATTGATGTCTATGATACTGGGATATAGGTTTCATCACACCAGCAGGGTGAATAGTGTGTATGTGGGCACAATTCTAGCAGCCATCAGACTTGTAAAGGAATATGAGGATTTCAATCTCTGTGAGATCTTTCACACACAGTTGATTGATAACATCAAGGCCATCAAGCATGATAAGACCAAAATATTCAGGTTTGGGTCTTTAATCATTTACATGTACATTCATATAGTTGGGTGAGTATCAGATTTGTATTTGGACAAGTCCATTCCAACCATGCCATAGATATCTGACAAGGCATCCATTGAGAGCATATTAAGAGATTACATTACATTGGAATTGAAGACCTTTAGGGCTAAGATTCAAATGAGGTACAGGATTCTAGAGAGCATTATGGAAAAGTATAAGGATACTATTTGTTTTATGGGAGAGACAAACACAACTTGTATGGAAGTTGTTGAACCAAGAACTAAGTAGATTCATCCACTTGGCTATGAGGTAGAGGAACAAGTCCTTGAAGCATATGCACAGGTGCTACTATCAGCCCCCAGAGATCCAAATGAACCTAAGTGGGGAACATATGAAGAGAAAACTAGAGAAGTAGATGCTAAACTTAATAGCATAGAAACTAAGAAGAAAGCCTCTAAGATTACATCTGAGATACTCAGAATTCATGGAGTAACACAAGCAAGCCTTGATAAAGCAAGGGATGAAAAGATTTCTTTGGAAATTAAGAGAGCATCCACAATGGAAGCTAAGTCTGATGATCCCAAGATGGAGAAGGTAAAAATTGAAAAAGATGATAGTCAAAAGGGTAAAGAAGATGATACTCCTTCTACACCCAAAGATACTATTGACCTTACCACTCCTCTGGAGTATAAGCCAATAGTAAAGAGGAAGAAACAAGCCAGCACTAGTCATCCATCCTCACAAGCAACAAGGAGCAATAAAAACACTCAAGCACCTCCTAAGGTAGGATTCAAACCAAGCCTTGAAGTATTAAGGACTAGAGTAGTAGAAGAAGGAAGGCTAGATCAGGTAGCCAAGTTTTATGAAAAATATCATGAAATTGATAAGTCAGAAATTCATGAGATGTTGATCAAACACATGATAAAATTCAAGAAGACAGTTCTTGAATTGAAGACAACTATCCCAGATAAGATATGGGAGATTTTGGATACCTTGAAGAGACAAGCCACTGAAGAAGACTTCATAATTAGAGAACAAACACTGGATTACAATCTTCCAATATGTTATGTTAAAGAGAAGACACTGATATTGAATTTGGTGAAGCCACACTTAAGGAAAAAGATGAGAACTCTACACATTATGAACAAAGACTATGAGCTGATAACAAAGGAGATAGAGAAGGCCTTTGAGAAGGTATTCTTAGAACAGCACATGAAACCTCCATCTGTGCCCATCACTCAACCACCTAGTGAGCAAGAGAAAGTAGCAGAGACCACCAATATACCAGTAACAGGTCCTCAAGATTCAACGCCTATAGTGGAAACACAACCAGAGTTAGATAAGTCTATGCCCATATCAGAATCACTCAAGGATAGCACCATTATCATTGATAATGTGGAGATAGCCATAGAGGCCACTGATAAAGACTTGGATAAGTTTGAGGAAGCTTTTGTGAGTACACAAGAAGCTAAAATCTTATGCAGCAACACACCTCCCACTCATCAAGAAGAAGTTCTTATTGAAGACATATCTGATGAGAAAGAAGAAGAAAAGAAAGAAGAAGAAGAGGAAGAAAAGAAAGAGGAAGAAAAGGAAAAAGGAAATGAACAAAAGGATGAAACATCAGTCAAGCTAAAACAAGAAGTGATGGATAGCACTCCCATCACTCCCTCCTCAGCATTGTTGTCAAGTTTGACACCTGACACAACTAGTTTGGACTCATGGAGAGAAGAAGACTTGATTAAGTTCAGTGTCTTAGCTATGGATAAGGAAAAGGAGAAACAAGTAATGAGAAATTCTCTCCTTATGGAATCAGTGAACATTCTGAATAGTTTGTTTCCTGTGAACAAAAAAGTATCCAAGGTACACTCTGTTGATGATGTAAGCACAATCATTTCTTAGTTTAAAAGAAATTTCTCAAGCCTTGACAAATTTGCATCCCTAGTTGCAGAAGAAAAGTATCTAAAGAAGAGATTGAATGAGTTGGTTAGAAACTTTTCACTTGACCTAAGCTCTCTCAAGTCTGGTCAAGCATCCCTAAAAGAATTTGCAGATGAGGGAAGAAGAATCATTGCATAATGCATCAACCAAGATAAGCTTACTAATGCTCATTTCAAAATAAAAGAGGTAGAAGCTATGATTGAGTAGGTGAAGAGTTATGTGAAAGAAACATCTATAGATATGAACAAGTGCAATAATGACTACCAAAAATAGATTGATAAAATTGAGAAGGCGAAAAAAGAGATGTCAAAGATCAGGGCAAGGCAAACACAGCTAAGGAATGCTCTTGTGCCCTCACTAGACATACTGAATCAGAACATCAAGGACATAGACACCACAATGGTAACTTATGATCATGGTCCCAGTAGTGACTTAGAGAAGATGGAGAATCTATAGTATGCCTTATGCGCCCATCTCCAGATAGTAAATTCACTAATCACTTTTTGGAAGAAGGAAATCCAAAACCTAAAGACAGCATATCCAGATGTTTTCCCTCAGTGAGTATATGTAGATACAGTTTTTTTATACACCTTTGTCATTAATGTCAAAGGGGGATTTGTGTATAGAATATGGATTATAACATGTATAGGGAGATATAAGATTATGTATAAGAAATGTATAGAAGACAAAAAGTTTTTTGTTAAGGGACAGTTAGCAACTTGGCCATATTCCTTTGTTGCCATCAATGACAAAGGGGGAGATTGTTGGAAAGTTGGCTATACTGATGTATATGACTTGATATAGTTTTTTCATTGTGGAAACAAATTCATATAGCAGTTTGGAGTTAGTGCACTTGATGAGAAGATCAAAAATTAGCTAAGTGTTGAAGACTGGATAGTGTACAGAGTTCCTGCAGCTTAGACCATCAGTGCATGTGCGTATAGAATAATTATGGTATGCACCCTAGAAGTTAATTTTGTTATACTATACTCATTCTTAGTCTATGAGCACATTATCATATATGCAAGGATGAGAAACTTGCAGTCAGTTGAAGTTGCACAGCCAGTGTGTGCCAGAGAAGAACAGAGCAAGAAGCTGACAATTGGTATTTTGGTTTGCGATTATAATGTAATGTTGTAAAGGCTATGCACCTATTGTATTTAGTTTTTTGACATGTATACTTGTTTGTTTGTAAGGACACTTAATCCAATTCATTTGGAAGTGTTGTTTGTAATAGGCTATAAGGTTGAGCTAGTTGTTTATTTTGTATGTGCATATAAATATAAGATGTGCCCATTATATTTGGTATGGAAGTGAAGATAGAGTTGTGATAAGCAGAGTAGAAATGTGCAAAGATAGTATAAGAGGTATTAGAGCTTTGCTAGAGGTTAAAGCATTAGCACATCAAAAGAACTGATCTAACAACCAGTGTCACAGTGACAGTTCATCTGGCAGATATAGTGTGTTTTCAAGATCAGAAGGTTGTAGCCTTCACCACTTGAACAGTGAGCTCTAGGACAGTGCATCCACTCCCCTAATAGGGATTATTATAAAAGACTCCTAACAGGGTCTGACCCTTAACAAGGTCTACTATACTTAAAGCATTGTAAAGAAACTCCTAACAGGGTTAAGGATCTTCTAACAAGGATCACAAAACACTAGTGCAGAATATTAGTGGGTGTCAATCCCCATTGGAGTTTTTACCTATTTGGGTTTCCCCGTAACCATATTGGTGTCATGTGTTGATTTCATGTTTATGTGAATGTTTATTTCAGTTCTTAATCATTCAAGTTCAGTTTAAAGATTAAAGTTAAAAGTTAAAATACAGTGAACACTGATTCACCCCCCCAACCTCTCAGTGTTCCCATTCCTAATAGAGACAATAAATTGTCTCATCAACCACCATCTTAGTCATTTCATTTGTCTTTGACAACTACATGGTACATGTTTCTACACTTAGTCATTTATATTTTATTATTGTATACATTATTTTCATTTAATTTTTCATTAATTAGATTATATATTAACTAGCATTTTTATCTTATTTTACGCTTGCAGGACACACCTAGTGCATTGGAGGTGCAGTATGAGGGAAGTGTAGTAGTACCCACTAATAAGGGAAAATTAATTAAACAAAAATTTGATTGAATTAAGTATTTAAAGTCTTAGAATGATTATTCATGTCAACATAGATTCATAGTTTCACATACTTTTCATTTTTATGTATAGGAAATTATGGGTTTCACATTCTTGTTGTCTACATCTGCGCTGGCAAAGGAAGAGATGCCCAAATAGGTAAGTGTTTATTTTATTTTGTGTTTAGTAATTATATGTTCCTACTAGGTTAACAATTATACACTTGTATTAATTTTATGCTTTTGAACATATATAGCCTAGCTTCAAAGTTGTCAATGGCATCCCTTCTCTTCCATGGACATATGCCAAAACTCTCAACCATCTTAGGAGACATAGAGTTGAGGTAACTAAGAATTCAATTTTAAATGTCAATTATTGTTCAATGTATATTTATTTTGATCTTAATCTCTTCTTGTAAATCATATAATATAACTAATATTAATTGAGGTTTAGGTTTTTCTTGTGCAAGATCCTTCAGAGAAATAGATTGCTTCAAAGAGGCTCGATTTTGATGATCCATCAATAGATTGGGATGTGATAGAGACATATAGTTGTCACTTGTGGAAATTTTGGGTTTCATACATGGCTATTTCACATGTATATTTTGTATAGATTGTGAGATGGCATATGCCACATTTTGTATAACTTTGTTTGAGTTGGTGTTTATGCCATATTTGTATATGGACATGCATACTTATTTGACAATTAAATATATAGAATTTAATATTCAAATATAATTTTTTTCTCATGTGTATGTCCTCATGTGCACTAGATGTATTAATCATTTTTATGGATTCATTATGTATTTTTACTTATGTGAGTGTCATTGTTATTATGTTTCAATAATATTTGATGTATTTCTATACTATACATGTTTTTTTATCTAATGTGTTATATTAATATTGGTTATCCTGGAATGATCATTCGACACAAGCCTATTATTATGAATATACATTATGAACTCTATTCCACGTGTTTAAATTTTTTTGGGTCTATGGTTTCATGGGTATGATGTTTTTTACTTAAGGAATACACTAAGAAATATAAACCTTAGTGTTATGGTATCCAACTCCTTTGGATTAGTATTATGGTATCTTCACATTGGAAAATAGATTGGGAGGAAAAATGGAAACCTTATTTTCTTCATTGTGAGCATGAATAATCAGTGTCAATGCATCCAATAGGGTGAGTTACCTGATAGGGAGGTCTTTACTCACTTGTCCTAACTCACCTAGGACTTGATCTAGGCCCTTCTCCTGACCTTTCTAGGATTATCTTAGACCCTATTCAATGAGGGATTCTTGAAAATCACCTCCACTCCTCTAGACCTCTCTACCAAGTTGTGATACCATTCCTTCTCCTTAATTCCCTCACATGAACTCATTTCCTCAAGTTCATCACCTTACCAAGAAATTGTCATTTCACTAAAATTAGGATAGAAGACTTCCTTTTTTCATATATTGATTTTATTTGAGGTATTCTAACCTCTATCTACTTCCATTTACTAGTAGATCTCCTTGAAATAGGCCTAAAGCTCGATTAGGCCTTTCTAGGTCTCCAATCCTCCTTTTTTGGGTATAGCTCTCAAATCCTCCACACAAGTTATAAAAATAACTTCATATCCAGACACCTTTTTTGAAGTTACTTAGGATTCACTGGTTCTTGGGTCCTCAAAGTGTTTGTATTGTACTTTCCTACAACGATGCCTATTTTCTAAGCCTAATTAGGCTTCTCTAGTTTTCAGTGAAGTTTTGACTTCTATATCCTTTATCATATTGGCCAGGGGCTCTCCTCCTTAGGATTGATTCTTTGACATATATCCTTCACTTTTATGCAATTGGATTGATTCCCTCAATCCCTGAGCCTTCTATCCATTTCTGATCACAGTCAAGCTTTCCTAGCTAGGCATTCACTAGCTCACCTAGGGCTTGATCAAAAAAATGGTTCCATTGCAAACTTGGCCAAGAAAATACATATTTAAAAAGTATATACCAAACCCTAGCATATCCCAAAGGGTCGTACAATTCCCTCCATGGGATCTCCTGCTAGGGTCATTTTGGTGCTCTCCACTCTGGATGAACTAGTAAATTGGTCACAAAGGAGGGATTTAAACATATCCAAAAGAAGACAACCTAGATACTAAATAAAAACACACAAAAGAACTACAAACAATGCTTAATCAACTCATGCAAGGAAAGGCTCCAAACACTATTACAGGCTAGCATATCACACCAACAATTGATTTTCTAAAAAATAGAGCTTTACAAAAGTACCAACCCTCATTTCTAGTCATAAAATCCCTTAAATAGTATAGGGGAACTAAGCTAATATATTAATAAGAACCCCTAACTAACTCTAGCCCTTGGGAGACAATTTGGTCAAATGTTGTCATTGACAACTTTTACATCTTTTCTTGCAACCTTCTCTAAACCTTACCAATGAGTCTTAAATGACCTCAAAGGATTATCTAAACCTCCTAAGGCCAAATTTCATGTTATTTCATCATTTTAAATATTAAACCTTAGTCTTTGACTGACTAGCATGCTAAATTAGCACTTAGACCAAACATCCTAGGTATACCCAAACCTAGCAAGGCCACTATTAAGACTTCCAACCAACCTTCCTAGAACTAGTGGATCTTCACACATACACACATTAGGGACTCTTCATAGTCATTATTAGATAGTAACTTGGCTAAGGTCACTACAAGCCAAAAACATTAAGCTAGGGTAGCCAAAGACCTAGGGCTCCTACACCATACTCCCCCTGCAACAAGAAACTAAGTGCCATTAGGGGATAAGAGTTCCAAATCTATTTCCATCTTCTTGAAACTATTCTCTTCTATCCATGTAGCTTCTAATTCAGGTAGGTGCTTCCATTTAACAAGGTGCTCCATGTAGACATCATGCCTGGTTTGTTTCTTCACACTTGAGTCTAGGATCCTCTTAGCTTGAGGCTTCGTAGGGACTAGTAATTTGAGGTCTTTGACATCAATATGAACATTTGGATTGTGTTCTTCATCTTTAACATTAGTTCCCTTGTATCTAACCAAATCTTGGACATTGAAAACTGGAGATATGGCCAGTTCCTTAGGTAGGCCTATTTTGTATGCATTGGAGTCATACTTAGCTAGAACCTTACATGGTCCAACCCTTCTCATTTGTAGCTTGTTGGGTATGGCTTTCTAAAACCTAGCCTTATTGATATTTGTCATCACCCAATCACTTACTTCAAACTACAAGTCCTTTCTCCTCTCATCTACTCTAGTCTTCACCTTTTGATTGGCTTCTACCAATGTCCTTCTTACCTTCTCATGAACTTCTTGCATAGATTGAGAAAATTCATCTGCATGACCACTAACCCCTCCTTGATTTCCTAAATCTCTAAGTTCACACACACCTCTTGGGTGCATTCCATACACCACTTCAAATGGGCACTTGTCGGTGGATCTATTCATGATATCATTGTAAACAAACTCATCTTGTGGTAACACCTGGTCCCACACTTGTCCATACTCTTTTGTAAGACATCTCAAGAGGTTTCCCAACACTCTATTTATCACCTCTATTTGGCCATCCATTTGAGGATGATAAGATGAACCAAATGCAAGATTTGTGCCTATTCTCTTCTATAAGGTCTTCCAAAAGTGTCCCATAAACTTCACATCCCTATCTAACATAATGTTGGTTGGTAGGCCATGAATCCTTACCACTTCTTTAAAGAAAAGGTATACAATATATTTGGAATCATGTGTGGTCTTACATGGTATAACATGACTCATCTTACTAAACCTATCAACCACCACAAAGACACTATCAAAACTAGTAGTTGTCTTTGGTAAGCCCACTATAAAATCCATACTAAGACACTCCCATAGCCTATTTTGGATTGTTAAAGGTTGATATAACCCTGCATTGGAAGATGTGCCTTTAGATTTTTGACAAATAATGCATTTCTCTACATACCTCCTAACATCTCTTTGCATCTTGGGCCAATAGTAAAACCTTTGCACTAGGTCCAAAGTCTTATTCAAACCAAAATGTCCGCTAAGGCTCCCATTATGTTTTTCTTGTATAAGGTTCTCCCTCGTTGATCCATTGGGTACACATAACTGGTTACCCTTGAATAACAAACCATTTTGAAATGTTTAATCAGAAAACTCACTATGAAAGTGGTTCTCAAATTCATCACATGCCTTATATGCCTTGGAGAATTCTTCATCTTCTTTGTAGAGTTCCTTAAATCCCTCTACACCAATACTTTGAAGCTAGATTTCTTGGACAGACAGCAACCTTTGGCTAAGTACATTAGCTACCTTCTTGTTTAGACCCTTCTTATGATTAATAATAAAGGTATAGGATTGGAGAAACTCCATCCACTTGATGTACCTATGACTTAGCTTCTCTTGTATATCGGTGTAGCTTAATGCTTGGTTATTTGTATAGACCACAAACTCCTTGGGAAATAGGTAGTGCCTCCATTTCTTGAGTGCTTGTATCAATGCATAGAGCTCCAAATCATATGAAGAGTACCTTGACTTAGCCTCATTCAGCCTCTCAATGAAAAATGCAACCAGTCTTCCTTCTTGGTTAAGGATTTCTCTCACTACTATGTTTCTTGATCATATTCCACTATGAATAGCTTGTCAAATCTTGGTATAACTAGGATGGGCTGAGTTGCCACTCTTTTCTTTAGTTTTTCAAAACCTTCTTAAGCTTCCTTGGTCCATATAAACTTATTTTTAACTCCTCATTTAATGGTATTTAGAAAGGGTGCACATATCTCACTAAAGCCCCTTATGAACTTCCTATAGAAGTGAGCTAATATATGGAAGCTCCTCACTTCTATTCCTATTTTAGGAGTGGACCAAATTAGAATGGCTTCTACTTTACTTGGATCCATCTAAAGGTCACCCTAAAACACCAAAAAGCCTAGGTAGACTAGTTCTTGCTTTAGGAATTCACTCTTTTCTAGATTGATGGCTAGTTTCTCTTCATGTAACCTTTTCAAGAAAATTTCTAGGTGTTGCATATGTTCTTCCTTGGTCTTACAAAAGATGAGGATATCATCTAAGTACACCACAACAAACCTACCTATGTAATCTTTTAGGACCTCATTCACTAATCTCATGAATGTACTAGGTGCATTTATAAGCCCAAAGGGAATAACTAACCATTCATAAAGACCCTCATTAGTTTTAAAGGCTGACTTCCACTCATCCCCTTCTTTCATTCTAATTTGGTGATACCCACTTTTGAGGTCAATTTTGGTGAAGTATCTAGACCCCCCAAGATAATCCATAAGGTCTTTTATTCTAGGGATAGGAAACCTATATCTAATAGTTATCCTATTGATTTCCCTAGAATCAATGCATAATCTCCACTTACCTACCTTATTTGGTGCCAAAACCACTAGGATAACACATGGGCTAATGCTCTTTCTTATCAACCCTTGATCAAGTAGCTCTTGAATCTTCCTTACAATCTCTTTGTTCTGGTTCAAGGTCATTTTGTATGTTGCTTTGATAGGCAAAGATGCTCCAAGTACAAGGTCAATTTGGTGACTAATTGCTCTTTGAGGAGGAAGAGTAGCTAGTGTACCATCACTGATTATGTCTTTAAACTAATCCAAAAGGTGTTGTACTTCCTTTGGCAAAGTGGGATGTAGTGCCTTGGTCTCTTCCTTGGGTTTTAGGACTATGGCTAGTCCAACTCCTTCCTCATCCTTGAGTTCATGCAATAACTCCTTCCACTCATCAAAAGTACATTAGGATCACATGTACTTGCAGCTCCTTCCTCCACAAGTGACTATATTTTATAAGTAACCCCATCTTTCTTGAAGGTGTACATGTTCTTACCATGGTAGACTACATTTTGGTCAAATTTCCATGGTCTACCCAATAGAAAATGGCAAGCATCCATTGGTAGGATGTCACACAATATCTTATCTTGATAACCACCTATCATGAACTCCACCCAAACTTGATCATTCATTAGAACATTATGCCCCTTGTTTAACCAGGTAACTTTGTAAGGATGAGTATGAGGTATCCTAACAAGTTTCATTTTTTGGACTGCCTCCTATGAGATTATGTTATCAGTTGAACCTGAATCAATGATAACTTTGCACACTTTTCCAAGGATCTTACATTTGATCCTAAAGAGAGCCCTCCTTTTCTTAGGTTCCTCTTTAACTGGTTCCTTGAGTAGAACCCTCCTAAACATGAGGTTCTCACCATGTTTTGAATCCAAACTAACATCTGGTGACTTAACACTACTCACCTCCTCTTGGGAATAATCTATCTTCTTCTCCCCTTGTGAACTAGAAGCTTTGTTAGGACACCTATGGGTAGGGTGGCCTAGTTGACCACAATTGTAATACGTCATGCTTGCAAAGTGTGACCCTCTGCTGAAGTTGTTTGACCTGCCCCTTCCACCACCTTGAAATCCTCTTCCTCTGCTATAATTATCTCTTCCACTTGGCTCACTAGTTTTCTCAACTAGCTTGGAATCCCCTTGGCTTCTTGGCTCATTATTTCTACCACCATATCCATCCATATGTCCTCTAGAATCTTTTCCTCTTCCTCTACCTCTAGGATTAGAGTCTTGTTTCTTCTTATTTTTCTCTTCCACCTTAAGTGCTAATTAAAAGAACTTGTGAATAGTAGTAGGATTCCACAAACTAATATCTTATTGGATGCTCCATCTTAATCCACCCAAATATCTATCCACTCAGATACTCTCCTCTTCTTGGATTTTAGACCTTAAGAAATTTTTTTGAAACTCCTCAATGTAAGAGGCCACATCCATTTCCTTTTGTCTTAGACTTTGTCTCTTCTTCTACATTTGGATCTCATGATCCTCTAGTAGATAATTATATGTATTCTTTGTTACCATAGCCCTCCAATTAGCTATTGGTATTTTCCCCTCTCTTTCCCTCTCTTCTTGGAGGAACTTCCACTATGTTAGAGTTGGTCCCCTGAGTCTAGCCTTGGAAACCTTCATGTTTTGTGCCTCTGAGAAACCCTCACACTCAAAATGATTCTCCATCCCTTCAATCCATTCCATGACTAACTCTGAGTCCATCTTTTTGGTGAACAGGGGTATCCCCTCAAGTGTCTTACCTCCCAATGCCTTAATAGCTTTAAGAAAGGGTTCCTCTTGCATTGGAGGATCTGGTTGTGGAATGTAGTCATCCTTAGCCACTGCTTTACCTTTTTCATCTTCAACTTCCAACTTCTCCTTCATCTTATCAGCTGCCTCTGCAACTTCCTCAAGCTTATCCTTCAAAGCTTCTATGGTCTCTTCAAGGATTCTATTTCTCTCCTTTTGTTCTACCACTTCCCTTGCCAATTTGGCATTGGTCACCATGGTTGATTCTCCCACTTATGTAGTTCACCTTCTGACATACACTGTGTCTTATCCCAATCTTTTATTGGCTCTGAGACCAATTTGATAGGGAGGTCTTTACTCACTTGTCCTAACTCACCTAGGACTTGATCTAGGCTCTTCTCCTAACCTTTCTAGGGTTATCTTAGACCCTATTCAATGAGGGATTCTTTACAATCACCTCCACTCCTCTAGACCTCTCTACCAAGTTGTGTTACCATTCCTTCTCCTTAATTCCCTCACATGAACTCATTCCCTCAAGTTCATCACCTTACCAAGAAATTGCCATTTCACTTTAATTAGGATAGAAGACTTTATTTTGTCATATCTTGACTTGATTTGAGGTATTCTAGCCTCTATCTACTTCCATTTACTAGTCGATCTCCTTGAAATAGGCCAAAAGCCCTATTAGGCCTTTCTAGGTCTTCAAACCTCCTTTTTGGGGTATAGCTCTCAAATCCTCCACACATTTAAGTTTTAAAACTAAATCCATATCCAGACACCCTTTTCAAAGTTACTTAGGATTCACTAGTTCTTGGGTCCTCAAAGTGTTTGTATTGTACTTTCCTACAACCATGCCTATTTTCTAGGCCTAATTAGGCTTCTCTAGTTTTCAGTGAAGTTTTGACTTCTATATCCTTTGTCGTATTGGTCAGGGGCTCTCCTCCTTTGGATTGAGTCCTTGACATATATCCTTCACTTTTCTATACTTTGATTGATTCCCTCAATCCCCGAGCCTTATATCCATTGCTTATCACAATCAAGCTTTCCTAGTTGTGCATTCACTGGCTTGCCTAGGGCTTGATCCCAAAAATGGTTCCACTGCAAACCTAACCAAGAAAATACATATTTACAAAGTATATACAATACCCTATCATATCCCAAAGGGTCATACAATTCCTATTGGATATTACTAATGAATGGAGAGGTGATTGAGACATTTAATATGTTTAATCACTATGTTACTAAATGGGCACTCATATTGTTGTCATTTGTGTTTTGTCACTGATGTCAACATATCTTTCTGTGAGGGAATCAAACTGGTATTCATAGTGTACAGATACTGTATGGATGTTTCAGATGCTACAAAGTTAGATGAGAGTTCAAGTGGATGTTTTGATCTTATATCTGAGATTGCATCATTAGATGTTTCATATTGAGAGAGATACAGATGTTTTAATGAAGACTGGTCACTAGACTATGATAGTGAGAATTTACAGAGTTAGTCTTTGGGTTTCTGGTATATCTCCCAGAGGATTTGGATTCAAGGTATGTGACCTTGAAGGTTGATGGAAAGGGTACTAAAGGATGTTCATTGGTTAGCACAAGGTACGAAATGATTAGTGACATCATCTGTAGCCTGTGTTTTGGTGATGGTTTATTCTGAAGCTGACTCAGGGAATGAAGCGTGTGTTTTGATTGGCAAGTATACATTAAGGATGTCAGTCCTTAATTGTTGTAATTTAATCTTTGTAGACTTTTTCTAGATACTATGTGTATCTTAGCAAGGGTTTATGTAATTGTTTGTAATTAGGAGAGCCTCATGGGCTGACCTGATCATGGTAAATTGTAATAAGGTATAAATAAAAGGTCTTTTCTTTTAGAAAATATATGGATGCAATACTGATGATATAAAGAAGTGAGAAAAGTTGTGAGCTTGTGTCTATTGTATGTAGATCAGAGGTTTACTAGTGGACTTCATTGGAACTGATCAAGCAAAGATAATTTCTAGAAAATAGTTCAAAAGATTATGTATTTCTTGATATACACCTGTTGCGAACTAGTAAGTTTTGAAGGTGGATTTAACCTTCTTTGGGTAGTGAGCCCTCTCTTTGTTCTTAACTCCTAATAGGGTATGTCCTCTAACAAGGACTATGTACTATAATGTTTCAATAAGCTCCTAACAAGGCTAAATCTTCTAACAAGGATTACTATACTCTTAGTACATCATTTGTGGGTGCTAATTCCCACTGGGGTTTTTACCTTTAATAGGGTTTCCCCAAAACCAAAATATTGTTTTATTGTGTTGGCATTCATTATGTTCATTGGATCTGATATTGTGGAGCTTAAAGTTTAAATTTTAATATTTTGTTATACAACTGATTCACCCCCCCTCTTAGTTGTATTGTGGACTGATATTCTCAACAATTGGTATCAGAGCTTTTGGTCCTCAGAGAGAAAGCTTAACAGCTTGAGGTGATCTTGGAGATGGCATTCTATAGGAAGGATAGTCCTAAATTTGATCCTAAAAACTTTGATAGTTGGAAAAACAAGATGCGAACACACTTGCTATGTTTGGGCATAGACTACTAGATGATTGTAAAGAAGAAGGAATCTCTGAAGGCTGAGAATGATTTGGAGTCAGCCACTAATGATGAAAAGAAATTATTTTCATGCAACATGGTCGCAAGAGAAGCATTGATCAACGCACTATCTGAGGGTGAGTATACTGAGATTAAAGATCTGGATTTGGCACATGAGATTCGGAACAGATTAGAGGTGCTTTACGAAGGAGACAAGTATACCAAACAAGAGAAGTTGCAAAAATGGAAGACAAAAATGGAGAAGCTACAAATGAATGAATATGAAAGCATTAGGGCCTATGTTCAAAGGGTTATAGAAGCTATAGTCAGAATCAGGAATTGTGGAGGCACTTATGATGAAGATGAAGTTATTGCAAAGATTCTTAGATCTCTAACTCTTTCTTACAAGTTCAAGGCTATGTCTATTGAAGAAACTATATACCTCTAACTCTGAACTTTAGCAAAGAGATGTTGATTGCAAAGCTAACTACTTTTAAAGCTGTGGAATTAGGAGAAGCTGCACCTAAAGTTCAATCTACATTTAATGCATCCACACACAAGAAATTATCTTCACTTTCGAGCACAAGAAAAGAAGACCTAAAAGAAGAGCTTGTTGAGTATGCTGAGGAATGGGAAAAGATAATGGTAGAAGAAAGAAAGATGGAAGAGCTTGTTGCACTGATTGCTAGAAGAGAAAAAAGAGGTAAGGGAAAATTTGAAGGCAAGTTACCCTTGAAATGTTTTTCATGCAATAAGATAGGTCATTTTGCATCTAGATGTCCTACAAGAGTTTCTAAGTACAAAATTGATTATGCAAAGATTAGAAGAGACAAAGAATGTTATTATGCTAGTGAAGGAATCTTTGATGATGATGATTTATATTGTGAAGAGATTGGATTTGTTGCTATTAAAGATGAACCAGTGCATGAACAAAAAGCCTTAATATCTCATGTTGACAAGAAAATTGAATGGATAATTAATAGTGGATGTTCTCATCACATGAATGGTGATAAGAACAAGTTTGTTAAATTAGTGAATTATGATGGAGGTGTTGTGAGGTTTGGGGACAATCTCCCTAAATCCATCATAGGAGTAGGATCCATTACTCTGGATGGAAAGACTAATACAGACGATGTACTACTTGTTGAAGGACTGAAACATAATTTTTTAAGTGTCAGACAGTTAATGGATAAAGATTTTCAGTTAAGTTTTGTTAATGGTAAATGTTTTATCAAAAGCAAGGAAGGAAAATTGATTGCTATCGGTTCAAAATCTAGAGGTAATGTATTTGAACTAAACACATCTAGAGCCTCTTGTTTTATTGCGAAGGTAGATGACAGTTATTTATGGCATAGAAGATTTTGTCATGTTAATTTTGATAACATTGTGAAGGCAAGTGTGGCTAATGCAATGAGAGATCTACCAAAGATTATGAAACCATCTAACACTGTATGCAGAGAATGTGTTATGGGAAAGCAAACTAGAAGGAGTCATAAAAGCAAATCATTTATATCAAAAGGGAAGTTGGATCTGGTACATACAGATCTATGTGGACCTACAAGAACAAAGTCATACTATGGTGAAAGGTATTTTATACTTTTTTTTTATGACTTTTCTAGAATGGTGTGGGTTACTTATTTAAGAGAAAAATCAAAAGCATTTGATAAATTCAAGTTGTTTAAAGAAAAAGTAGAGAATGAATCAGGATCGAAGATAAAGTTTTTAAGATTAGATAGAGGTGAAGATTTTACATCAGATTTATTCAATTCATACTGTGAAGAGCATGGGATAAAAAGACAAACATCTACTCTTGGGACTCCACAACAGAATGGGATAGCAGAGCGAAGAAACAGGACTATACCTGATGCTACTAGGACAATGTTGATTGAGGGAAATGTATCTCATGTACATTGGAGAGAGGCTATTGGAACAACAGTGTACACATTGAACATAATTCAAATCAGAAAAGGTACAAGTAAGACTCCCTATGAACTATGGTTTGATCATACTCCTACTATAAAATATTCCAAAATTTTTGGTAGTAAATGTTATATCAAGAGGGATGATGAGATAGGGAAATTTGATGCTAGAAGTGATGAAGGAATCTTCCTTGGTTACTCTATTAAAAGAAAAGCTTACAAATGTTTCAATCTAAGATTGAGGAAGATGGTTGAAAGTAACAATGTAAGAATAGATGAGAAATTTTAGATACAAGAAAGAATGTATGACAGTAGTCAGAATTTAGAGATAAAAGAGACTACTACTGTTGAAGAAGAAGAACTTGTTGAGGAAGAAAGTGAAAAAGAGGCTTGTGATGCTAGCACAAGAAAGGCTACTGAAACTCCTAAATCACCAAGGTATGTATAAAATAACCATTCTGAAAATCAAATTAATGGTAATACCAATCAGGGAGTGCTAACTAGATCAAAGGGTAGAGAAGAAATTTGTTTAATTTCTCAAGTTGAGCCAAAAACTACAGATGAAGCATTCAAAGATGAATCTTGGATAAATGCTATGAAAGAAGAATTGGATCAAGAAGAACAATACTTGGGAATTGGTTCCTAGACCGAAAAATAAAAATGTTATAGGAATAAAATGGGTCTTTAGAAACAAAATGGATGAAGAAGGAATTGTTGTAAGGAACAAAGCAAGACTAGTGTGTAAGGGATACTCACAGGAAGAAGGCATAGACTTTGAAGAAACATTTTCTCCTGTTACTAGAATAGAGGCAATAAGATTGTTCCTATCTTATGTTGCACATAAAAACTTCAAAGTGTATCAGATGGATGTTAAATCTGCATTTCTGAATGGAGATCTTGAAGAAGAAGTATACATAGAACAACCAGATGGATTTCCTCTATGTGAAGACAAAAACATGGTGTGCAAATTGAAGAAAGTTTTATATGGGTTGAAGCAAGCTCCTAGGGCTTGGTATACAAGGTTAGACAAGTATCTACTTGGGCTTGGATTCAAAAAAGGTAATGTAGATAGTAATTTGTATTTAAGAACTACTGAAAATGGAATCCTGATAGTAGAAGTGTTTGTGGATGACATTATCTTTGGAGGTAATGATGATCTATGTAAGAAATTTGCTAAAGAAATAAAAAGTGAATTTGAGATGTCCATGAAAGGTGAAATGAAATTATTTATTGGATTGCAAATAACTCAAAATGAGAATGGTGTCTTCATTTCTCAGACCAAGTATCTCAAATAATTGCTTAAGAAATTTGGAATGGAAGATTGTAAACCAGTAGGAACACTTGTGGTGATTGGCAACAAGCTAACAACTAATGATGAATCAAAGTGTGTTTTTCAGACTTTGTATAGATCAATGGTTGGAGGACTACAATATCTGACTCACACTATACCAGATATTGCTAATGTTGTTAGAATTGTGGCTAGATATCAAGCATAACCGAAAGAAACACATCTAGATGTTGTGAAAAGGATACTGAGGTATCTAAGAGGAACCATATACTATGTTTTATGGTATGATAGAAATGATAGCTTTGAACTTCATGCTTATACTGATGTTGATTGGGCAGGAAATATTTATGACAAAAAAAGTACCAGTGGTGGTGCATTTTTCCTTGGGAAAAAGTTGGTTTCTTGGATAAGAAAGAAACAAGATTGTATAGCATAATCTACTGTTGAATCAGAGTATGTTGTTGTTGCTATAAACTGCACTCAGATTATTTGGATGAAACAAAGGCTGACAGAAATTGGAATAACTTTTGAAGAGCCTATGGTTATCCATTGTGATAACACCAGCATAGTATATATGTCAAAGAATCCGATGATGCATTCTAAAACTAAACATATTTCTATCAAGTATCACTTCTTGAGAGACAAGGTGGTAGAAAAAGAAATCAAATTATAATAAATATCAGTACAAAAGAGCAAATTGCAGATATCTTCACAAAGCCACTACCAAAAGACACCTTTGAATATCTCAGAGGTATATTGGGGGTTCAGGCCCCTCCTAGTCATAACTAAATGATGTAGAGATGCATTAGTCTAGAGGTATTCAGAGCCTTATCACTATCTAGACTAGATGCAGGGATCTACTCCTTAGGGGGAGTGATTATGGGAGAAAGTTTATCTGTGAAGGTAGTCAAAGCCTCATGGCACCCTTTTCCATTGTTTTCAAAGGGGGAGTGTTGCTATGATAAAATCCTCACTGTATGAGGAGATTGTTCTAGTTGCAGGACTTTCGATTGATATAACTTTGGGATAAGATTTTCCCATATGTTGACATCAATGCCAAAGGGGGAGATTGTTGGATATTGCTAATGAATGGAGAGGTGATTGAGACATTTAATATGTTTAATCACTATGTTACTAAATGGGCACTGATACCATTGTCATTTGTGTTTGGTCACTGATGTCAATATATGTTTCTATGAGGGAATCATACTAGTATTTATAGTGTATGGATATTGTATAGATGTTTTAGATGTTGCAAAGTTAGATGAGAGTTTAGGTACATGTTGTGATCTTATATCTAAGATCACATCATTAGATGTTTCATAGTGACAGAGATACAAATGTTTTAATGAAGACTAATCACTAGACTATGACAGTGAGAATTGACAGAGTTAGTCTCTGGGTTTCTGGTATATCTCCCAGAGGATTTGGATTCAAGGTATGCGAGCTTGAAGTTTGATGGATGGTACTGAAGGATGTTCATTAGTTAGTACAAGGTATGAAATGATTGGTGACATCATTTATGGCATGTGTTTTGGCGATGGTTTATTTTGAAGCTGACTCGGGGAATAAAGTGTGTGTTTTGATTGGCAAGCATAAATTAAGGATGTTGGTCCTTAATTGTTGTAATGTAATATTTTTAGACTTGTTCTAAATATCATGTGTATCTTAGCAAGGGTTTATGTAACTATTTGTAATTAGGAAAGCCTCATGGGCTGACTTGATCATGGTAAATTGTAATAAGGTATAAATAAAAGGTCTTCTTTTCAAAAATATATGGATGGAATATTGATGATATAAAGAAGTGAGAAAAGTTGTGAGCTTGTGTCTATTGTATGTAGAGAAAAGGTTTACTAGTGGACTTCATTGGAACTAATAAACACATCCAAGGAAAGGCTCCGGTTCAATCCATAAGTGAGGATTAACCGAGCTCCAAAAACTATTACAGGCTAAGAGAGCGCACCAGAAATTGATTTTCTTAAAAATAGAGCTTTACAAAAGTACCAACCCTCATTGCTGGTCCTAAAATCCCTTAAATAGTATAGGGGAACCAAGCTAATTGGTTAAGAAGAACCCCTAACTAACTCTAGCCCTCAGGAGATAGTTTGGTCAAATGTTGTCATGACATCTTTGCAAAATTGTAAAGTTGTCATTGACAACATTTACATCTTTTCTTGCAACCTTCTCTAAACCTTACCAATGAGTCTTAAATGACCTCAAAGGCTTATGTAACCCTCTTAAGACTAAATCTCATGTTATTTCATCATTTTATATAGTCAATCTTACTCTTTGACTAACTGGCATACCAAATTAGCACTTAGACCAAATATCCTAGGTATACCCAAACCTAGTAAGGCCACTATTAAGACTTCCAACCAACCTTCCTAGAACTAGTGGATCTTCACACACACACACACTAGGTACTCTTCATAGTCCTTATTAGACAGTGATGTGGCTAAGGTCACTACAAGCCAAAAGCATTAAGCTAGGGTAGCCAAAGACCTAGGTGCTCCTACACCATCACCTTAGGCATGGACCCATTTTCCCTCCTACCCTTCCTAAATGCTAAGCACCATACACTAGTGGTGACATCCCTTCAGTGCCTTAAGTGCATAAAATTTTCAGACTTTGATGGGCTATTTCTCTTAATCCATAGAAGTTGCAAAGAATATGTCTAAATCTATAAGGTCATGTGAGCTCTTTCTAAACTAACATTTCTCATATTTTCAAGACTTGAAGCAATTTTCATAGGGATATTGTTAAAACTAGAGGTTGTCATTGCACCAAAAGATTGACCTTCTAATGCCTAATACAACCACTAGACATATAGAAGACATAGGAGGTTGTTAAACCATGCCATGAATCCTAAGGGAGGACATTGGCAGTTAGTCCAACAATCCCCCCTTGGCATCAATTGAGGGGATTCGAACCTGTGACCAAGCTTAGATACCACTTGTTACAATTAGCAGTTGTCATTTCACCAAAAGATCAACCTGTTAATGCTCGATACAACCACTAGACATATAGAATACAAAGGAGGTTGTTAAACCATGTCACAAATCTCAAAGGAAGACGTTGGTGATTAGTGCAATATATACAATTTTTTTATTGATTCAAAAATTGTCAGATACATTCTTAATGAAAATTTGCAAGAGATCCTAATACTTGTTCTATTCATCATGGGTACAAACCATCAATTCCAATACATCTAGTTGGACTAGCTTATCCTAGGTATGGTCTTGTTTTTCCTCCCAACTCACCCAAACGCTAAGCGCCACACCCTAGTAATGTTGTCCCTTAATTGCCCCGAGTGCATAAAATTGTTAAACGTTGATGAGTTATTTCTTGCAATCCATGAAACTTATGAATGATTCATCTAAACCTATAGGGTTATGTGAGACCCCTCTACAATAGCCTATCTCATATTTCCAAGACTCGAAGTAGCTTTCATAGGGAAATAATTTTTTTGTTGATGCAAAAACCGTCAAATGTATTCAATGAAAAGTTACAAGGAGGCCTAATTCTCGTTCTATTTTTCATGGGTGAAAACCTTTAGTGCTAAAAATTTTATTTGGAAAGGTTTACCCTAGGCATGGTCCCATTAATTCCATTCTACATTTCAAAGTCAACTCTTTGGATTTCAAGTAAATTCAAACATCTTCATGGGTATGAGTGATTTCTACATCCATCGATGAGGGTTTATGCAAGGTGAATCAAACATCTACCTTTTTGAATACTTTCCTTTATGAAATTTCATCATATTTTCAAGGTTGACCAAAGAAAACCCCTTTTACCGAACCCTTTTTTCATTTATTCCATGTGTAGGAACAGGTTACGAAGCTGTCAGATCTTTTCTAGGAAACTTGAGCATAGTTGGAAGACCCCTAAAAATTCCAAGCAAAAGTACCTAGAATAGAACATTTGAAATGTTCTTTTCCTAGGTAAAAAATGTTTGAAACATTTTATACCCTGCACCTTCATCTTAGATTGAAATCATAGGTTAGTACAACAATTTCTAGCCTGATTCAACTCATTTTTGGTTTTTGGCAATTAGTTATTTCTAATTTTGTCTCTATTCATCTATTTTTCAATCAACTACATTGCATCTTTTCTCTTTTTCATTTTAAAATTACATATTTAGTGAAGGATCATTGCCTCATTCAATGCTCAGTTCCCTACTTAAGCCTATTTGGGATATCTTCATTCTAAGTGCACAATTTGGAAGAGGAGTGATCATCCCCTTTTCCTTTTCTCCCCTTTAATTAATGTACATTTGTGGTGAACCTGATGTACAACATTTCCCTTCTAATTTTTGGTGTTAGATCCCCTTTCTATGTTAGATATTCATGTGTGATTTGATGGTTAGATATGCTTTTTATTAAAAAATGTGCTTAGTTGATGAATGTTTGCATATCTCTTTCAAAGTTCATATTTACAGTAGATCTTTCTTTCATTTTCTTGTGCATTAGTGTTATTACATTGAGTCATACCTATAGCAATTTTAGTTAGGAGAAGTCTTAAACTTAAGGGTTCTTTTGATCCTGAGTCTTCTATGTTTCCTAGGAATCTTGATAAGACAAACATGCCTACTAATCACATTCTTATTACTATTGAGAAAAATTCTTCCCACTCCTCTCATGATGTTCATATGTGTAGGAGAAAAAAGTGTGGTCACCAAAATGTAGATGAACAAAGAGTGTTCTCTGAAATGTAAGAAAAGGGGGAATATAAGATATACTTCTTAATCCAAATTCCCAAACGAAAGATCCAAATTGATTAACCACAAGGAGGTGATTAATGCATAAAAGAATCAAACTATGAAGAATATGAAGAAAGAGGACAACCTTATATTACGTTATAGAAAGTATGTATTGAAATCTTAATTGAATTGAAGACAAATACTAACCTCAAGTATGAAATATTTGGAAAATGTTATTTTCTGATGTATGTGCTCAGTTTCGGGGAATTCTGCAACCGGATCTGGCCTGGAAATGCAGAAATAGAGAAAACCTAGAAACCTTTTGCTTTTCTAAGAAAGGTCATCCTTGACCTAAAACAAGGGTAAGATCTTACCCTGAGGTATAATCTTACCCCAAAAAGTCATCCTTGACCTGCACTATTCTGACAAAAATTCTGTTCGCAGATCTTGAAAGTTCACTGAAAAGGGTACTCATATTTGCATTGATATTCACTGTCACACACCTGCTCCTACAAGAAAAAGGGTTTTTTTTGTTGGATGAGGGGTTTGTCTTGGTCAAACCCTAGTTCGGAGTCAACCTTGAAATGTAATTGAAATGGAAATATATAAACAAAGTAAATGGAACTATTCACCTTGCTTATGTTGAAATCCTTGTGGAGGATTCAAATCTTTAAACCCACAAATATGGATGCTCCAAATGAATGTAGAGTTGACTGTAGGATGTCTCAAATCAATTTCATTACATCTTCAACACCAATGTTGAGTGGATCTTGGAATAGGAAGAAGCTTGAAGGAATGTGGATGGAGGAATCTTCAACAAGAGGGCTCCAAAGACATTGGATCCTTCAATGGCTATCAATGGATCTCCTTGATGAATTAGATCTTGAATGCTTAAATGCTTGAATGCTTGAAGATGAATGAATGATTGAATGATCTCCTTCTCCTCTATGCTTTCTTGATAATTTCTTGATCACTTGATTTCACTTATGCTTGAATTCAATGGCGAGTCGATGTTTGATCATGAAAAGTGGATATGAAAATGAGAGAGGAAGGCTTTATTTTATACTAGTCTAGGGCACAAACTACTGGCAAAGACAAAGCACATAGAGATCAAGTATCACTTCCTAAGAGAGAAAGTGGCAGAGAAAGAAGTCAAGTTGGACTATGTGAGTACTAAAGATCAGTTGGCAGATATATTCACAAAGCCCTTGCCTATGTGAATATATCTGCCAACTGATCTTTAGTACTCACATAGTCCAACTTGACTTCTTTCTCTGCCACTTGCCTAAGGATACTTTTGAGTATCTCAGGGAGAAGTTGGGAGTAATTCCCTTCCCTAATTCTCCTTAGAAGAAGATGGAAAGGCATCAGTCCTCCAGGACTAGTGGAAGGTTGACTACTCTACCTCAGGAGTAGTACCGGTGCTTAAAATGAATGGTGCCCTTTGTCATTGATTTCAAAGGGGGAGTATATATAGAGTCATGAAAAATAGAAGCAAAAAGAGGAGTAATATACTAAGGGGGAGAAGCATTCAGTTATGACAGCAGTACAGTTGAGGAAATGGAGAATATTAGAAAATATTGCAGCAAATAGAGGATTCATCTTTGGGGGAGTTTTGAAGAGGAAATTGAGAATGTTATAAAAGAAATGTTCATTTGGGTTGGTGGTGGTTTTTCATTCCACATGTTGCCATCAATGCCAAAGGGGGAGATTGTTGGAGATTTGTCACCAAGCTAATACTGACTGTATGTTTGTCATTGATGACAACATATAGAAAGTAGCATGTGTGGAAGTCATATGCAGTAAGCTTTCATTATATGAAGCATGGGCATGATATCATCTTGATATCATGGGTGCAGAGGTTAATTGTTAGTACAGATAGTTATATAGCAGCTGGTGTCAGTAGTGTTCCTGATAGAGTAATAGATATTGTTCTATGTATGGTTATCTGTATAGTTATCATGGAGCCTTGCACGCTTGGATATATGTTTAAGACATATCAGTGATGTTAAGTTCATGGATGCATGGTTTGATGATGAACGCAAGTGAAGTTATGTAGTTGTTATTCACCAGTAGCAGTTTCTTATGTTTGTTCAGGAGAGTCAAAAAAGATTTTATTGGTTCTTGATTTGCACCTATCTTGAGGGTATGCACCCTTGGAGTTAAGCTTGGAGAAGTGTTATTGATGTTTGGTTAATTCAGCCTACAGAGAAAGTTCTAGTTGTTTTGGTAGAGCTGACAGTGTGTAGCATGCGTCTACAATTATTTTATTAGATAGGTCCCAAAATGTGTTGTGTGCATAGTAGAGCTGATAGAATGTTTATTGAAGTTTGTTATGGTTTCTCTAATATGATTTCAAGGTGGTTCTAATAGGCTGACTTTATTATATCATTTAGAGGAAAGATATTTATAGGCAGTCATTTTTGATTGTTTGAGTGTGGTTCATGGTTGATTAAGCAGAGCAGAGCAAAGTGTGCGAAGTGTTGAGCAATCAGAAGAAGGTCTATAAGACCAAGTAAAGTACTTGTGCTATTCATTGGAACTAATCCAGACAGCAGGTCAAAGTGCAGTTCACCAAGATCCAGATATAGTGTGTATCTATTATTTAGAAGGTTGTAGCCTTCGCCCATTTGAGAAGTGAGCTCTCAGATAGTGCATCCTCTCCCCTAACAGGGACAATTGTAAAAGACTCCTAACAGGGTCTGAACCTTGACTAGGTCTACTATACTTAATATATTGTAAAGCTACTCCTAACAGGGTAAAGGGTCTTCTAACAAGGATCACTATACACTAATACAGAATATTAGTGGGTATGAAGTCCCACTAGGGTTTTTACCTATTTGGGTTTCCCCATAACCAAAATATTGGTGTTGTGTTCATGTGTTATTTCATTGTGTTTATGCTTTATGTTTAAGTATACTTAATTGGATAAAGAATTGAACCTTGTAGATAACTAATTCACCCCCCCTCTCAGTTATCTCTTAGGACTATTCCTAACACAAACTTCTAGAGAGGCCGACATAGGAGAATTAAATTCCAATTAAGTCTAAACCCCTAGAAATGGACCTAGATTAAATACAATTTAAGAGTTTACAATTCTGAAATCCAAAATAGCCGACCCAGAAATAGGAAATAAAAATTTCCGAAGCCTGACATCCTGAAACCTCTAGAATCTAAATTTTGGACCTACGGTCAAGGATGAGGTCAACTCTGACGTAGATCAAAGATGAGGTTGTCCTTAACCTAGGTCAAGGTCAAGGTTGACCTTGACCCAGAAGGTCATCCTTGACCCTGAGGTCAAAGATCTTAGATCTTCAGGAAAAGGTACCAGAAAAAGGCTGGAAATAGGCAGAAAGAGAAGCAGAACAAGGGGGAAAAGCTAGATCCAATCAAAGACCCACTCAAGGTTCTTGACATGACCCTAGACTACTTACTCAGAGGGATAAACCGGTCCTAAATGGAAGTGCTTCCATTTTCTGATGATACATTTAGCCCCCACTTTAGCAAGAGTATGGACTTGATGGAAACTCTTGGTAAAGGAGATCATAATGAAAAAGATAATCTTATTGAAATCAAAGGGAGAAAGAATCCTCAAGTCCCCAGGGACTCAAGTCTTCATCAACTTCAAGATCACAATAAGAGAAACATCTCTAGAGAGAGAGAGAGAGAGAGAGAGATTATCTCACCCAATGAGAACTTATTTCCTATTGTGAACCACAGAAGGAAACAACGCAACTGGAAAGATGGAATTGAACCACCTAGTGAATGTGGCTACGCACTAGTCAACCCATCAAAGATTCACCCTTAGGAATATTCTATTCCACAAGAGTAAAACCAAAAGAAAAAGAGATCTAGTCTTAAGGACAACTTCGACCTTAAGGGATCAAAATTTTGAAACTGGAAGGATCAAGAGATCCTACAAAATAAAAATCCATGCTTTAAGGATTAGTCACTAATCCATAAAGGGAGAGAAGTACCTTGAAAAATATATGTATATTGAAAGTACGTGTGTGCAATAGGTGAGCAAAGCATATGCCCCCACATTGAAGTCATTGCTAACACTTTAACAAGAGCAATGGCTTGAACGAAAACATAAACAACTCCACTGATTACATTTCCACTATGAGATGCCCCCAAATGAAGACAAATCAAGGAAAATACCACATAAACATACAAAGAACATAGAAGGGATCTACCTGTCGTGGGGTCAGTATGATCATAAGATTATATATATATATATATGATATTATTGCAAATGAATTGACATCATTCCCCAAAGAAATTAGAACAAAAATCACAATGGAGGAAAGAACACAAAATAGCTACGAAGAAGAATCTTTTTGGACCATGACATGGAGACCAAAAAGAATCAGTGTTGCCAAGTCGCAAATCCAAGTGGATTACACAAGGAAACATTTACGAACAATAGCACAAGTACAACATAACATGAAACAACATATAGAAGAGAAAAGATACATATAGAAGAGTTATACAACAGATTCAATTCCTTTATCACCTTGCACCAATAGAGTAACAAGGGTCGTATAAAATAATCTAATAGACATTTAGCAAACACATTATAGGAGAAGCACATTACGACAAGGAAACACACAAAAAGCTACCATGAAGGACCAGCAAATCAAGCACACCACCTACTCTCCCCATCTCATTCTATATCATTTAGGGAAGGTGGGTAACTCGCAAGAGGGATTATATCCAACACCGTAGGAATGATAGCCAGTTCCAAACAAGGATCCTCTTGAGGATCATAATGTTTGATACTAGGCGTAAGTGACAATTGTGATGAAAGTATATTAGGTAAATCAATGTTAATGTCAATAGTCTCATATTCATCATTAACATCATTAGTATCATCAAGAGTATCTTCTTCATCTACATTAATCAAAATAGGATCTAAGATATGAATAGAATCATCATAATCTTGCATCTTAACATAATTATTAGCAGTAACTTATTCTAACACATCATGCATAGATTGATCAAAAGAAGGTAAAGAACCTTGAATAATAGAATTACGGGCCTTAGCTTGAGCATGATGCTTCTTACAATGTTCATTAGCAAATCGATTATGTTTTTTCTTTTTTGAAATATGTTGAGAACTAGGAGGAACAACTACCGGATCCTTCACAGGTTCTATAGGAGGATTAGTAGGATTCTCAGCAAACTGACAAGCAACACTAGCAGCTTGATTAATAGAACTAGAAGCCATAGATAAAGGAGGTATGGAAGGTGTAGGAAAAATACCACGATTAAGATCCATCGGTGGCATGCTTAACTCAAGAATCTTGCAATGCTTATAGGCTTGATATGAGCGAAAAATATTATCAGGTCAAGAAGGACATGAATTAGGTATTGAAGGCCAAAAGAAGTCAAGTGTAGCACAATCCCTTGGCCTAGAAGGTTGATATAAAGTATGGTTAATCATCTTCACTTCTTCATCATGAACAAATTTAAGACACTTATGGATAGGAGAAGAAACAACATGCATGGCATTCAACCAAGGCAAACCAAGCTTAACTTGAAATTGATCAGAAGTAGGAACAACAACAAAGGTAGTGTTCACAATTTTACCACAAAGTTCAACTGAAAAGTTAATAAAACCAAATGATGGATAAAGAAAACCATTACAAGTTTAAATCCACACATTAGATGTATCATAAGAATCATGTTGCAAGTTTTTCATAAAATATTTTCTTCAGTAACAACATTGACTAAGGATGTAGGATCAACTAGACAACTGCGTGTAGGTATCTGAGAAATCCTAGCATAAATTTAAAGAGGACCATCAGGAGCTTTAATAGTCTCAAAATAATCAAAGGTAATCAAGAGTTCCTAAGGTCTTTTATTCTTAGGTTTTTTTTGAGGTTTGGGTTGAGATTTTAGTTTAGGTTGAGGTTTTTGTTTAGTTTGAGGTGGAATTTGAGGTTGATTTTGAGGTTGAAGTGGAGATACAAATTGTGACAAATCAACATGCTCCACATGGTTAACAATATGATTAAGATCATCCATCTTTGAATCATAAACAATATCCATAGAAGATGGCTGAGCAATGGTATTAGTATCATGTGTAGGTAAAGGATTCGTATAGATTTGAAGGTTTTGATTAGGAGGAGAGACAAATTTGTTCCCACTACCATCAAAATTATCAACAAATAAGGCATTAGAATCAATTAAGTCTTGAACATTATGTTTTAAAGAATAACACTTCTCAGTATCATGGCCATTTTGATGATGGTATTGACAAAAATCTTTAGGATCAAAATATTTAGATGTTATCATAGTAGGTAAAGAGGTCGAATAGGAGGTAAAGTAATCATATTAGCAGTTAACAACCTATTCATAATAGAATGTAAAGATTTAGAGAGGAGTAAACATACGATTCAAATGAAAAGAAGTGGATGCAGAAGTAGCATTGTGGGATGCAATGCCATTTTGATCAGAAAGTGTATTCACTTGTTTATTTATCTTGACATAGTTGTTACATTTTTTAAATTTATTTAGATTAGGAGCAGCATCACTCTTATCAATTGGAACAAGAGCCATTGGAGTGTTTCTCTCAACTTGACTCACTTGTAATTGATAATAATGAAGCGTTGCACAAAGTTGTTGAAAAGAGATAAATTCAGCAAGTGGAATCTTATCTCTAATATCCTTTTGTAGATTTGAAATAAACATACGTTGAATATCCATATCAAGAATAGGATAAGAAATTTGAGTATGCAAATGCTTAAATCTACCAATGAATTCAGTCAATTTTTCCTTAGTGTTTTGTTTACAATGCATCAAATCAGTTAAGGACACTTACAAACCAATGTTATTTTGAAATTGTTGAATAAAAGAATTGGCAAGTTTTGGAAAAGAGTCAATAGAATAAGGAGGCAAGGAACAATACCATTGTAATGCCTTGTCATGAAAAGTTCTAGAAAACAACTTGGCTAAAATCCTATGGTCATGAGCATAGTCACTACAAAGGATTTGAAATATTTTAACATGAGTAACAGGGTTTCCCTTACCATTGTAATTCTCAAGATGAGGCATATCAGCTTGCTGAGGAACAGGAGCACGAATGATGTTTAGGGATAAAGGACTTCCCATGTCACATGTAGGAATGCTAAACTTGTTTTGAGTTAAGGATGCAAGTTGTTGTTGTGAAGATGACACGGTTTGAGCCAAACTAATGATTGTTGAATCATTAGAGGAAATAGGAGGCATAGCAATATTAGAAACACTAGGTAAAGTGTATGAAGCGGCAGGAATGGAAGACACAACTAGAGGAACACTTGGAGCCACAATTGGAAGAGGATTAGAATAAGTAAAAGGAACATTATGGTAAGAAGGTTATGATGTAGGAAGGGATACATGAGGAACACTCATATAAAGAGAGGGAACCATTGTAGTCACCAAAGGAGGGGTATAAGTAGGAATAATAGGTAAAGGAACCAAAGAAGGTTCTACACTAGTAACTGGAGGAATAAATCCTAAATCTTGAGCTTCTTGAGCTAAAGGTTTAAAATTTGAATGCACAAGGTGAGTGATACCATGCAGGAGATTAACACCTTGATCATTATCATGAAGAAATTTCTTAAGAGCCTCTATAGCTTGAATAGAATCTTGATTATGGTTTTCTTGAATAAGCCAATTACCCATTTTATCAAAGTTCGATTGAAAGTTTTTGGACTTATCCGGGAGGAACTCTTAAAGCATCATCCTCATCATGAGATGAGTGAGAATATTTTTTCTCCATAATAGGGTTGGAATCATGAATAATCAAATTTTCATCTGGGATCCTAAGGAAAGGAGAGGAAGACTCAAAATCAAAGGCACCCATAAGTCTACAACTTCTTCTAACCGGAATTCTATAGGTAGGGCTAGATGTAGTAAAGCTCATATACCAATGCAATGCAAATGAACTAAACTAAGAAAACACAAAGCATGAAGAAATGAATGTTTCTATATTTTTATTTTATATGAGATGCAAACACATAAAATAAATCTAATGCTTGTAAGATCTAACACCATAAAAGAAAGAGTTGTCTATCCCGAGTTCACCAAAATGTAGGAGAACAAAGTGTGGTCACCAAAATGTAGATGAACAAAGAGTGTTCTCTGAAATGTAAGAAAAGGGGGATTATAAGATATACTTCTTAATCCAAATTCTCAAAGGAAACATCCAAATTGATTAACCACAAGGAGGTAATTAATGCATAAAAGAATCAATCTATGAAGAATATGAAGAAAGAGGACAACCTTATATTCTGTTATAGAAAATATGTATTGAAGTCTTAATTGAATTGAAGACAAATACTAACCTCAAGTATGATAGATATGGAAAATGCTATTTTCTAATGTCTGTGCTCAGTTTTAGGGAATTCTGCAACCGGATCTAGCTTGCAAATGTATAAATAGAGAAAACCCAGAAACATTTTGCTTTTCTGAGCAAGGTCATCCTTGACCTAAAACAGGGGTAAGATCTTACCCTGAGGTACAATCCTACCCCAAAAATTCATCCTTGACCTGCACTGTACTAACAAAAATTTTGTTCGTGAATCCTACAAGTTCACCGAAAAGGGTACTCAGATTTGCACTAATATTCACTATCCCGCACCTGCTCCTGCAAGAAAAAGAGTTTTGTTTGTTGGATAAGGGGTTTTCCTTTGTCAAACCTCATTTTGGAATCAACCTTGAAATGTAATTGAAATGGCAATATATAAATAAAGTAAATGGAACTATTCACCTTGCTTATGTTGAAATCCTTGTGGAGGATTCGAATCTTTAAACCCACAAGTATGGATGCTCCAAATGAATGTAGAGTTGAATGTAGGATGTCTCAAATCAATTGCATTAGATCTTCAACACCAATGTTGAGTGGATCTTGGAATAGGAAGAAGCTTGAATGAATGTAGATTGAAGAATCTTCAACAAGAGGGCTCCAAAGAGATTGAATCCTTCAATGGCTATCAATGGATCTCCTTGATGAATTGGATCTTGAATGCTTGAATGCTTAAAGAGGAATGATTTCTTGAATTTTTTCCTTCTCCTCCTTTCTTGCTTGATAATTTCTTGATTGCACTTATGCTTGATTTCAATGGTGAGTCGATGTTTGATCATGAAAAGTGGATATGAAAATGAGAGAGGAATGCTTCCTTTTATACTAGTCTAGGGCACAAACTTTTAGAGAGGCCGACATAGGAGAATTAAATTATAATTAAGTCTTAACCCCTAGAAATGGACCTAGATTAAATATAGTTTAAGATTTTACCATTTTGAAATCTGAAACAGCCGAACCGGAAGTGGGAAATAAAACTTTTTGAATCTCGACATCCCGAAACCTCTGGAATCTGAATTTTGGAACTAGGGTCAAGGTTGAGGTCAAATCTGACCTAGCTCAGAGTCGAGGTCATCCTTGACCTAGGTCAAGGTCGAGGTTAAACTTGACCCAGAAGGTCATCCTTGACCTTGAGGTCAAAGATCTCATATCTTTAGGAAAAGGTTCCAGGAAAAGGCTGGAAACAACTGGAGAGAGAAGCTAAACATGGGGGAAAAGCTAGATCCAGTCAAAGACCCACTCAAGGTGCTTGACATGACCCCAGACTACTTACTCAAGGGACTAAACTGGTCCTAAATGGAAGTGCTTCCATTTTTCAATGATACAATATGAAAATTTAAGAGTTCCTCTTATGCAAGTCCAAAAGTTTTCCCATGACTTTGAAAATTTTGAGCAATGGTTAGGACAAGAGAACTCCAATCCCAAGGTCATCTTTATAGTAGATTTTTTGAGGAAGATAATTCATAATGATGAACATTGTGTTAATGTCTTGTGTACTATCTCTCATCTTATTGATAACAATGTCAAGCCTATTAGAGATTGTGCCAATGATTTAGGTTTCACTCTACCTACCTAGTATTGAGACCTTCATTCATATTCCTACCTCTATTCCTAGTGTTTCCACTTATGCTCCACCTCTCATTACCACTTACATTCAAAACATCAAACCTACACATGTTAGCATTCCTAATCCTATTGTTCCTCCTTCTAGTGTTCCATGTGTTTCCCTACCTTCATCCATGCCCACTTAAAATAGTGTTTCATTTTCATATTCCATAATTCCTTCCATTTCCCATAATGGTCCAAATATTTCACACATATCTCCTACCACTCTTTCTACTGAATCTATTATTAATAACTTGGCTCTTTTATCTTTGCGACAAAAAATTGTGTCAATGACTCAATCCAAGTTCAAAATTCTGACTTATGACATTGCTAGTCCTTTTTCTTTAGACATCATTCATGGTGTTATCCTTCAACACATGGAAATTTCTCATTTAGAGACTTGCAATCGTAAATATGATCCCTTGACCTCATGTTAAAACAATTCAAACATTGTGTACTGATTCATCTCATGATCATAGGTTCATGGTTAAACTATTTACTAGACCCTTTTGAGATAAAGTCTTGCAATGGTATTGTTCTTTATCTCCTTATTCCATTGATTCCTTTCAAAAACTTGCTAATTATTTTACTCAACAGTTTAAAATAATATTGGTCCTAAGATTTCTTTGATTGATTTGATGCATTGTAAATAACATCTTACAAAACAAGTGATCGATATCATTAGTTGATTTAAGCATTTGCATGCTTAGATTTCTTATCTTGTGCCTGATATTAATGTGAAATGTATTTTCATTGCTAATTTACAAAAATAGATTAGAGATAAGATATTGATTTTTGTATTATTTTCTTTTACTCAATTATATGTAAATTTGAACATAATTATGAACTATAAGTGAGTCAATTTGAGAACACCGCTCCAATGGCTCTAGTTGATAAGAGTGATGCTACATGTCGGTCATTTCAAAAGTTTCAAAAACCTAAGAGCTTCATGGAGATCAATAATTTATCAAACAATGTTGATGATCAAGTGACAACATCCAAAGGCGTGGCTCCTTTGTCATATGTTTTTAGATAGGTCATAATTTTACACCTCTTTCTGAATCTTTGCATAACATGACATTGAATTTGATTAATGCTAATATTTTACAACTTCCTCTCATTAAACCAATTGACAAATCCAAAGCTTTTTCTAAATCATTTGATCACAAAATTGTTGTCAATAACATTGTCAACTTTTTCATGATATTGAGAAATGTTTTTTTTTTAAATATGTTATTCAAGACCTCATTGATTCTAATGTTATATTTGTTCAGTGTGTTAATGATCAATGAAACAAGTCCATAGCACCTCCAACCTAGAACTTGAAAATTTATACCAATCCTTTGCCTTCTCATTCAACCAATGTCATTAAGCCTACTAATCTTTACCTTCACTCATGTTGTTGACTATGATGTTGGGTGTATTGAAGCCAACAATGTTGTCAACCTTATTGATCAATCCAAAAGCTCAACTCAAACATGAACTTGAGCTTTGTATTACATTTGATCCTAAATATATGACTAAAGAACCTAATGGTCATCTTTACATTGTAGCAAAGGTTAATGGTCTTCTTTCTTGTGGTGTCCTTATAGACTCTACTTGCATGGTGAATGTTATAACTAAAGAACATCTTTACACTAGACAATTGCAATAATATTTCTATGCCAAATTTGATGTGATGATCCAAGCTTTCAATGGTTTAACTTATCCTACCCATGATTCCATTACTTTTCCCATAGAAGTTGGTGGTAAAACTTTAGATGTCACCTTCGTTGTCATCCCAACTTCTAATCAATTTCAAGTTAGACTTGGTCTTCCTTAGCTCACCTTCATGAAAGTCCTAGTCTCTCCTATCCATAAGATTTTGAAATTTCTCCATGATGGATAAATAATCACAATTAATTAGAGTCCCTATCAACCTTTAGCTCCTTTATAGAAATTTGAGATTGACTTCTATTGGCCTTTCATACCTCAACCAATTCAACCTTGCAAAGATAAAAAAAAATTATCTTATGAAAAATTTAAAATCCAAAAGATTTGTGAGCTTAGCAATCCTAAGGATGTTCCATCTCATTTCCCTAGACCTGGACTTCTTCTAACTCCTCCTATTTATGCTTCTATTCCACCTCCTATATCCTATAAACATTTTGTAGATGCTATCTCTCAACCTAGTGAGGTTCCTTTTTTTCTTCCCCCTAAAGAAGAAAAGGACATGATGTTGATTGATCCTAAAGCAAACTAAATCTCAAGCAAAACAAAATGTAACCATTGTTTTTGTGACCTTTGTTGTAAATGTTGTGCTAGAGTCTATGAGTGTGCTTCCCAATTCTTTCCTCCCCTAGGACACCTAATAATTCTTTGATACCCTTCGATAAACCTATGCATAGCCCAAGAGAGAAAGTTAATTTGCAAAAGATGAAATTGAACAAACGTGATAATTTTATTTGTATCTTAGATTCTATTACAATTAATTTGGATGAAGAAAATACTCTTGATGATAATGATTTCAATGTTCCTCATGCAAATGATGATGTTCATGCTAGTGATTCTGATGATATATATGTTGGAAACAATTGTCTGAAGGAAATTGCTACTCAAATTATGTATTGCCTTTGATGTCACACAATGTCATAGTCCGCAACATTCAGTACCTACCGAGCTCAGTCAGTCTGCCTATTAGTAAATTTAGTGCCTACCGAGTCCACTCAGTTATCAAAGAAAATTCAGTGTTTATCAAGTTCAGTCGGTTATCGAAGAAAAGATAGTGTTTACCGAGTTCAGTCAGTTGTCGAAGAAAAGATAGCATCTACCGAGTTCAGTCAGTTTTCGAGGAAAAAGGATTATCAATGTTTATCGAGTTCCCTCGGTCTCCGAAAGATTGTAGAAAGTTATGGTCACCGAGCACCGTCGGCCCTTGAAGGATTTTTGCAAATAAAGTTTGCTTAATTCAGCCGACTGTTATACTAAGTAATGTCGATTTGACAAATCTAAAATCATATAAATAAAAGGTCAAATGTGAAAATAAGAAATATACAGTAGAAGATATATAGAAGAAAAGCAAAAAGGATGTGTGTGAATTTGTGAAGGATGATCAGATATCCTTGAGGTGTAGCAGAGATATATTCGATCAGGAAGGATCAGACTTATGCAGAACAGAGATCTATAATCAGCAAGGCAGTTGCATTATTATACAGGTCATTTTCATTGTTACCTTCTTATCATTGTAACAGTGAATTCTAAATCTCTTAACCGAGTTGGTTTAACAACCATATTGTAAATCCTCTAACAAGGTGACAATTCCATTGAATTGTTTTCAAGACCTCTTACCAGGCCACTCCTAGCAGGGTGATTAAATCCTCTAACAAGGTCACACCTAACAGTGTGTTTTGTAACCTTTTACCGGGTTGGCTTCTAACCGGGCATCACTTTAGAAAAGTGAAAATCAGTATCTAGATACATTGGTGGTTTTTCCCATATTGGGTTTCCATGTTAAATCTTGTGTCTCTTGTGTTCTTAATTGCTATCTTAATCACATACAACTGCTGATGAATATCTAAAGATAATTCACTAATACTTTCTGCATCTACAAAGTTACTGCAATCTATTTACCGAGTGCTAAACAAATAATATTCATTAAGATATCCTAAGGGATCTGGAAAGAAATAATTGTTAAGTGATTTATGGTTGACTGATTCACCCCCCCCCTCTCAGTCAGTTCATCCATATTCCATCAATTGGTATCAGAGCTTGTGGTGCTTGCAGGAAGGGTTTCAAGGACCTAAGCTAAAGATCAGGATGTCTTACAAGAGGGAAATTCTGAAGCTCAATAGAGATAACTTTTCAGCATGGCAAGGTCTCATGCGACTTCATTTGGCTTCCATTGGTGATTCAGGATGCAAATACATTGATGAAGAATACACAGTTCCTACTAGCGCATTAACTGTTGAAGACATTGCAGAGAAGAAGACTCATAACACCATGATGATAGACATTGCATCTGCTCTCAGCTGTGAAGAATTTGATGATATTAAAGAATGCACTACTACATATGAAATGTGGATGGCACTGAAGAAAATATATGGTGGTGATGCAAATGTGAAAAGAGCCAAAGCAGAAAGCCTAAGAGGACAGTTCGACAAGATGAATATGAAAGAAGATGAAAACATTGCAAAATATGTTGAAAGAATCAAAGCAAGTGTTAGTGCAATTAGAGCTTCTGGAGGAACAATCTCTGATGAAACTATTATAAGTAAGGTACTTAGAACACTACTCCCTATCTATGCAATTAGAGTATCAGCTATTCAAGAAAGAAGATGTGAAACAAACCACAATATAACTTTGGATGCTTTAGTTGGAAGATTGACAGCCTTTGAATTAGACAACTATGACAACTATGTTCCAAGTTCCAAAAATATTGAGTCAGCATTTGAGGCCAAGGTTTCACTAAAGAAGAACAAGAAAATAAAAGAAGTTCAGTCAGAAAGTGAAGAAGTATCAGAAGAAAGTTCTGACAGTGATCTTGAAATTGTAGAAGCATTACTTGCAAAGAAGTACTCTAAAGGGAAAGGTAAATATAAAGGTAAAACTCCTTTAATCTATTTTTCATGTGAAGAAATTGGACATATTGCAGCTAGGTGCCCAAACAAGCAGGTCAAGGAAGAGAAGAGAAGTCACAAGTACTATGGCAAAAACAATTTCAAATCATTCAAGGATAAAGGTAAGAAAACATGTTTTATGGCTAAAGATTCTGATGATAGTGAAGAAGAAATTGTCTTTATTGCTATAAAAGATGAATTTGATGATGATGAAGATAAGATGGCACTTATTTCTCATATAAGAAAAGATGATATATGGATAATAGATAGTGGATGTTCACACCACATGACTGGTGACAAGACAAAATTTGAATACCTAGAAGACTGTGATAGTGGCAATGTAAGATTTGGAAACAATGAACCTTGTTGTATAAAAGGAAAAGGAAGAATCTCATTAACCAAAGAACTCATATGTGATAATGCTTATTGGGTTGAAGGACTAAAACATAATCTTCTAAGTGTAGCACAGCTAATCAACACTGGTTTCAAGGTTGAATTCATGAATGGTCAAGCAAGACTGCTGGATGAAAAAGGAAAACTCCTTGGATCAGGCAAACAAACAAAAGGTAACTTATTTTATCTTGATCTCAGTGAATATTCATGTTTTATTGCTCAAATTGAAGAAAGTTGGCTATGGCACAAAAGGTTATGTCATGTGAACTTTGATAACATGATAAAAATAAGCAAATTCAAGAAGGTTAGAGGCATTCCTACTTTGAAGAAACCTGATACTGGTCTATGTAAGAATTGTCAGATTGGCAAAATGAGTAAAACTAGTTTTAAGAGTAAGAACTATCAGTCTACAGAAATTTTGGAAATTGTGCATACTGATTTATGTGGACCTATTGGAATACAAAGCTATACTAGAGATAAATTCTTTATTCTTTTCGTTGATGATTATTCTAGAATGATGACTGTTATGTATTTAAGAGAAAAGTCAGAAGCATTTGAAAAGTTCAAATGGTACTTGGCAAGAGTGGAAAAGGAAATAGGGAAAAGATTGAAATGCTTAAGATCAGACAGAGGTGGTGAATTCATCTCCCATGATTTCAACAACTTTTGCATTGAAAAAGGAATCAAAAGGTAGGTATCAGCTCCTAGAACTCTTGAGCAGAATGGAATAGCAGAAAGAAGAAACAGATCTATTATGGATTGTGCAAGGACTCTAATGATAGAAAAGAACATCGCTATAAAGTACTGGAAGGAAGCTATCAACACTGCAGTTCATACCTTGAATCGAGTACAATTGAAGAAAGACACATTCAAAACTCCCTATGAACTATGGTATGGCTATAAACCCAATGTAAGTTACATGAAAGTATTTGGTAGAAAATGTTATATCTTAAAAGAATCCAGAAGAAATTAATTTGATGTGAAAAGTGATGAAGGAATATTCTTAGGATATTCTAGCAAAAGAAAGGCATACAAATGTCTGAACTTATCTACTCACAAAGTCATAGAAAGTATACATGTAAAATTTGATGAGTTTGCAGAAAAGACTGAAGAAGAAAGCAAAAGGGAACCTGAAAACTACAGAAGATTCATTTACATTGAACCTGAAACATTGGCAAACACAACTATCAATGAGGAAACTATATCTACCGAGCTGAGCACAGTTACCGAGTCACAGGAAGAAGTTCAAACCGAGTCACAAGAAGAAACCGAGTCACAGGAAGAAATTCAAACCGAGTCTCAGCCTGAAGTTACTGAGAAAATATCTACCGAGCCCGAGCAACTTGAAGAAGAGATCCTAGAAGACAACAATATGAATCATTCAAAAAGCAAGGAACCTATACTAGCCAAATATGTCAGAAGGAATCATACACTAGATCAAATTATTGAAAACAAATCAGATGGTACTATGACAAGAAGCAAGCTAAAAGGTACATGTCTGCTTACTGATTTTGAACCTAGAAATATCAAAGATGCATTGAAAAATGAAAGTTGGATTGAAGAAATGAATGAAGAATTAGAACAAATACAAAAGAACAAAACATGGACTCTTGTACCTAGACCTAAAGATAAGAATGTAATTGGAACAAAATGGGTATTTAGGAATAAGCTGAATGAAGATGGTCAAGTATCTAGAAACAAAGCTAGATTGGTATGTAAAGGTTATTCTCAAAAAGAAGGTATAGATTATGGAGAAACTTTTGCTCCTGTTGTAAGATTAGAAGGTGTAAGAACTCTACTTGCCTATGCAGCACATAAAGGATTCAAGGTATATCAGATGGATATAAAATCTGCATTTCTCAATGGAATTCTTGATGAAGAAGTCTACATTGAACAACCTGAAGGTTTTGTTGATCCAGATAAAAAGGACATGGTCTGCAGGTTACACAAAGCATTGTATGGATTGAAACAAGCTCCTAGAGCATGGTATGAAAGACTCCATAACTATTTGATTCAGATTAATTTCAAAAGAGCCAATGATAACAGCAATCTGTATATTAAAGAAGGACCGAATGACAAAATTGTATTGGCAGAAGTATTTCTAGATGATACTATATTTACAGGGAATGAGGATCAGTGCAAAGAATTTTCAGAGCAAATGAACAAAGAATTTGAAATGTCTATGTTTGGTTTAATAAAATTCTTTGTTGGTCTTCAAATTCAGCAAAGCAAGAATGGTATATACATTACTCAATCTAAATACATTAAATAAATACTTAAGAAGTTTGGTATGGAAGATTCAAAACTAGTTGGTACACCCATGTGTACTGGACTGAAACTTACCAAAAATGATGATTCAAAAGATGTAGATCAGACCTTATACTGATCTATGATTGGAAAATTGTAGTATGTAGTACACACAAGACCTGATATTACCTTAGCAGTCGGTATAGTGGCAAGATTCTCAGCAAAACCTAAGGAAAATCATATGATGGCAATCAAAAGAATCTTAAGGTACTTAAGAGGAACTGAAGAATATGGTTTGTGGTATAAATTTGGAGGCAATCTAGATTTAAAAGTATTTACTAATGCTGATTGGGCAGGAAACATTGATGACAGAAAAAGTACAAGTGGTGGACCATTTTTTCTTGGAAAAAGACTGGTATCTTGGACTAGTAAAAAGCAAAATTGCACATCTCAATCCACAACTGAAGTAGAATATGTTGCTGCTGCAGTAAATTGTTCAAATATTGTTTGGTTTAAACAGTTATTACAAGATATGAAGGTTGAAATCAAAGAACCAGTTGTTATATTTTGTGACAATACTAGTGCAATAAACATTTCGAAGAATCCAGTGATGCATTCCAAAACCAAGCACATTGCTATTAAATATCACTTTGTTAGAGAATTGGTGTAGGACAAGGAAATCAGATTAGAATATATTCATACAAAAGAGCAGATTACAAACATTTTCACCAAACCATTACCTAAGGATGCATTTGTGTATCTAAGAGGTAAGTTAGGGGTCATTCCCCTATCTGAGGCTCACTAAATACAGTTTAGTGATGCATCAACCCGAACATGATTGAAAATCAACCAGTTGATGCAGCATATTCAAGGAATCATTGCATATGAACCAGTACTTGAGGTACATTAGTTTACACCGGTAATATGTGAATTGTCTTTGGCATGTGTTGTCAAAGAGGGAGTGTTTTCTATGTCTTTGCTATTACTTCAAGAAATTTTCAATAGACAGAGGAAGAGTTTTCAAGAAACAGGAAGTTTGCTGATAGAGGGAGATTTGGATCTGAACCGAGCTAATTCTTTCAAATTTCTTATGCTATGACATATTGTGTTGCCATCAATGCCAAAGAGGGAGATTGTTGGAAACAATTGTCTAAAGGAAATTGCTACTCAAATTATGTATTGTCTTTGATGTCACACAATGTCATAGTCTGCAACATTCAGTACCTACCGAGCTCAGTCGGTCTGCCTGTCAGTAAATTTAGTGCCTACCAAGTCCACTCGGTTATCAAAGAAAATTCAGTGTTTACCGAGTTCAGTCGGTTATCGAAGAAAAGATAGTGTTTACTGAGTTCAGTCGGTTGTCGAAGAAAAGATAGCATCTACCGAGTTCAGTCAATGTTCAAGGAAAAAGGATTATCAGTGTTTACCGAGTTCCCTCGGTCTCCGAAAGATTGTAGAAAGTTATGGTCACCGAGCACCGTCGGCCCTTGAAGGATTTTTGCACATAAAGTTTTCTTAATTCAGCCGACTGTTATACTAAGTAATGTCGATTTGACAAATCTAAAATCATATAAATAAAAGGTCAAATGTGAAAATAAGAAATATACAGCAGAAGATATATAGAAGAAAAGAAGAAAAGATGTGTGCAAATTTGTGAAGGATGATCAGATATCCTTGAGGTGCAGCAGAGATATATTCGATCAGGAAGGATCAGACTTATGCAGAACAAAGATCTATAATCAGCAAGGCAGTTGCATTATTATACAGGTCATTTTCATTGTTACCTTCTTATCATTGTAACAATGAATTCTAAATCTCTTAACCGAGTTGGTTTAACAACCATATTGTAAATCCTCTAACAAGGTGACAATTCCATTGAATTGTTTTCAAGACCTCTTACCAGGCCACTCCTAGCAAGGTGATTAAATCCTCTAACAAGGTCACACCTAACAGTGTGTTTTGTAACCTTTTACCGGGTTGGCTTCTAACCGGGCATCACTTCAGAAAAGTGAAAATCAGTATCTAGATACATTGGTGGTTTTTCCCATATTGGGTTTCCACGTTAAATCTTGTGTCTCTTGTGTTCTTAATTGCTATCTTAATCACATACAAGTGCTGATGAATATCTAAAGATAATTCACTAATACTTTCTGCATCTGCAAAGTTACTGCAATCTATTTACTGAGTGCTAAATAGATAATATTCATTAAGATATCCTAAGGGATCTGGAAAGAAATAATTGTTAAGTGATTTATGGTTGACTGATTCACCCCCCCCTCTCAGTCAGTTCATCCATATTCCATCAATATATGTGTTTATTGATGCTAATCATGAATTACTTGCTAGATTTGCAAAACAATTATCTCTTAGTCATAATGACGAACAAAGTGACCCATCTTCAAAGTACAATCCTTGTTTGGAACTAGTTATTGTTCCATCTATCGTGCTTCATGGTATTCCTCTTGCGTATTGCCCACCTTCCCTAAACATTGCAGCGAGATGGGGGTGTAGGCGATATGCTTGACTAGCTCCTCTTGTGCGGTGGATTCTTTGTGTTTTCTTGTTGTAATGTGCTTCCCCTATGATGTGTTTCTTGTTATATATTTTGTTTAGATTTTTTTAGATGACCCTTGATGCTATATTTGTGCAAGGTGATGAAGGAATAAACATGTTGTGACATTCTTCTATTTGTAGCTCATTTGTTTTATATATTGTTACATGTTATGTCGTGCATGTGTCATTATTTGTAAATGTGCCTCTATGTTGTCTAATTGGAGATGATGCAAAATGATAGTTACCTATTCTTTTTGGTCTCCATGATGTCAACCCTAAAAGAATATTCTTCATGACTCTTACATGGTATTCTTCTATTGTGCTTGTATTTCTACTACCTTTGGGGAATAATGATAGATCATTTTGATATAATTATGATATACATGAGTTATCTTATGATCAAACTGACTCCCAAGTTAGTAGCTCCCTTTTGTGCTCTCTTTTGTCTTGTGTTCATTTCCCTTGGTTTGTCCTTTCTTGGGGGCATCTCATAGTGGAAACGTATATTGTGGGTGCATGTATGCTTCATTAAATCCATTTCTCTCATTAAGGCATTTGTAATCGTTGTAATGTGGGGGCATACACTCCACTCCTTGTTCCACATTTTGCACACACACGCAACAACTCAATGCAATCTTTTATGCAGATGACTAAGGAGACAATGCTTTCCTTACATTCATCTTTACATTATCATGCCCTATGTATTATTTGGGGGATCCCTTAATGGACACAATGCTTTCCTTAGGACTGATCACCTTTTCAGGATCCCTTAACAGAGACAATGCTTTCCTTAAGAATTGATCCCTTTCCTTAAGAACTGATCCCTTTGTTTTGATGGGTTAACTACAATAACACAACTTGTTAGACTATTAATTCCATCTTTTGCAATAGTGTGTTATGTTTGCATGATCCATAATTAGGCAATACCTTACTAAGGTAGTGGTCATGTCTCCCTCCTACTCTCTTATTTTTTGAGGGATGCCTCTTTTATCTTGGTTTTGGATTTGATGAGGAATTAAGTCACTTGGGGGCTTGATGTTTCTTTGTCTCATTAACCTTGATAAGATTGTTCTTATGCATTGACCTACTCAACCATGACTACAAATTTATCTCATACTCCCGCTAAAGTGGGGGCTAAATGTATTGTCCTAAAAAGTTAGTACCTATAATTGGATGCCCTATTAGGCCCCATTTCACTAATTTTGAGATTTGATGCATGTTATGCTTGATCTTAGCAACCTGATTCCTCCTTTCCTGCATCTTCTCCACCATCCTAACACCCAGTTCAAATTTGGATTAATTCTCCTAGGTATATAATATTTCAAACGTTCCATTATTGCACTTTTTGGCCCAAATTTGGCCCGGAGCCCTATGTCAAGGTTATAGTGAGAATTTAGATCTTGTGGTTGGCCTGGCTTATTTTTGAATCCTGAAATCATGGATGGGGTATATAAAACACTATCTCTCCTCATTTTGTAAAGAATTCATATACATTCATGATCCATTAGTATTTCAAAGCAATCATTATCAAGTGCATTCAAGTGATTGGATTCAAGATTTGAAGGAAAGCATCCAAGTTCTTGTTTCTCCAATTCATTCAAGAATATTCCAAGGAAATTATGTCCATTGAAGCAATCTTTCTCTCCCATGATGACCAAGTAGAGGAGTTCTCAATCAAGCAAGAAGATCATTCCATCCACATTCATCTCTCCTTCATTGCAAGTGATTATCAAGCATATTTACATTGAAGATCTAGGACTAGTGCTCATAGATCCATGCATTTGTGAGCGCATCTCTGATTCCATTCTATATTCCAAGGTAAACACTTTGGACTTTAAGTACATTCAATCTTCATGGGTATGAGAAATTTCTACATCCTTCTATGAGGGTCTATGCAAGGTGAATCAATCATTTACATTTTTACATACTTTTCTTTACGCAATTTCATCAAATTTTCAAGGTTGATTCTTAAAAAGGGGTTTGACCAATGCAAATCCCTTTTTCCCATTTTCCTATGTGCAGGAACAAGTTATGGAGCTATCAGATTATTTTTGGGTAGATCGAGAACAATCAGAAGACCCTTGCAAATTCTAGCCAACAGTACCTAGAATAGAACATTTGAAACATTCTTCTCCTAGGTACAGAATGTTTCCTATAACTTCAACCCAAATTGAAATCACAAGTTAGTAAAATAGTCTGGGCCCTAATTCAACTTATTTCCAATTTCTAGTAATTAGTTATTAGTCTATTATTTCTAGTTTTGTCTCTATTTGTCTATTTTCTCATCTACATTGCATCTTTCATCTTTTCCATTTTCAAATTACATATTTAGTGAATGATCACTACTACATTCAGTACTTAGGTGCCTACTTGAGCGTATTTGGGACATCTTCCTTTCGAGTGTGAAATTTGGAAAAGGCATAATCATCTCCTTTGCCTTTGCTCCCCTTTTCTTAATGTATACTCTACACACAAACATGCATAAATACATATATGAACAAAATGACAAAAAGGAATGGTGGTGATGGTGGAGAGGGGACAAGGGAAAGAGAATGACAAGGTAAAGAGAGAGGAAGGGAATGGAGAACCAAATGCAAGGAAGAATGAAGGGGGGGGCTAGAGAGGGAGAGGAAAAATATTAAAACTTGAAAAAGAAAACTTGACAAGGAAACACTAATGAATGTGAAGGTGAATATCAAAGAGAACCAAGAGAAAGGGAATGGGACAAGAGGGGTGTGAGGTGGATTCAAATGGGTCGTTGATTTATATGGTTATTGATAGGTTGGTTTTTGAGGTGGTTTAAAAGAGTTTTCCAAGTGTAGATTAGACTCCAGCCCTTATATCCATTGAGGTTATCAAGATGATTAGTGATCTCTATAGCCTCCTTTAGTTTTCTCTTGAAGTAGTTATTTTATTTTACAAGGATTTGAGTCTCTTCTAGTGGAATATGGTGATTGGTCTTCATAGAATGTTTGACAAGGGCTGATTTTTCGATCTCATCATGTCTTATGTCGCCACAATTCTCTTTGATTCTAGTGCTAATGAAGAAACCATTTCACTAATATAGAGTAGGCCACATGAGAAAACTACTTTGTAAACTCCTACATTGAGGAAGAGATCCAATGGATCTTTGGAGGAAGGGATGCAATTTCTAAGCATGAATATTGGCCTAAAAGTGCAATGAAGGCCTTTTTTAAGAAGAATCTTGGAATAATATTTTGATTGACAGGCCTTTGACATAAGGGAGAGAATCAACATACAATTTGTCATTTGGTGGAGGCAAAAAGATATGACATGCTTAATCACTCTAGCAATTTATTTACTATTAACCATTTAATTTGAAGACTCAAGGGTAAGATGAGTAATTTCCCGGTCAATATTCTCATCATCATAAATCAAAAGGCTTTAGAGACTGAGGTTTTAAAGACACCAAATTTTTGGGTTGTGTGGTGATTAGAAGAAGCATGTAGATAGAGATCTATATGGATAGCTTTACAAAAGACCTAGCGAGCTAAGGATTCATCCTCCTTTTTGTTGAGTATTTAATGTCAAGGGATGCTCATTATTAGTTTCCATATATTTGGTGATAAAACGCAAGGGGTTATGCTATTTAAATGTGAGTGGAACTTCTCAAGTTTCTTGCGACGATGCAGCCAACACACGTTAGTGTCAACAATTTAGCATTTCCATCACTTGGGTTTGATGGGAAAAGAGTGGAGAGCTACATCCTCAAAAGGGTTCATATATATATTAGCCATACTGGAAGATAAGGGTGAAACCATGGCAACACCATCCACTTGTTCATATACTAAACCTTGCAATGTGAAGAAGGTGGATCGAAGACAAAGTTCAACTAGAAAACTGATTTCAGGGCTTTACTTTTGCCTAATGTTTGATGGAGTCAAAGATAGGGACCTTGGTGAAGGGGGAGACAACATCAAAACTGACAAGCAAGTCATTGTTATCATACTTTTTATCTTTGATGAAATAAATTAAGTGGGTAAGTTCTTTATGTGAAAGTTGGAATTGTCGATGAGAGGGGAGATTAGTTTCACAAGATGGGCAAGAAGTTTAAGGTTGGGGGTCAATGGTATCCAGAATTGTCCTTAGAGGAATACCAACCTTGTGTATTTTTTTAGCCCCATAAATGTGGGGGTTACCTTTTTGGAAGGAAGAAGCTTCTTTTTGGTGGCATCGTCAAAGGAGGAAACAGAGATGCCTTATTTGACCATTTTAGTCAACTTGGAGAGGGAGTTGGAATCTAAGATTTTGTAGCTACTACTAATAGATAAAAGGTTAAGCATCTTGGAAATATAGTCAACTTAGTTTATAATGACTATTGCATTCCCTTTATATGCTTTGAAGATGATGAGGTCGTTACGGGCTATAAAATCTTTGAAGGCACAAAGCTCGGTTTTGGGGATGTTTCTCTTTAGAGGTTTGGTATGCCTAAGAGTGACAACACAATCCTGTCTACTTTCTTCAACAAAGTGAAATGGGAGAGATTGAATGCTTTTCCCAATTTCAATGAGAAAGTCGACAACATAAATAAAAAGGGGAGAGATGATGACATCAAAGCCTCTTTTTAGAAAATTAAACATAAGCAGGTCAAGTAAGGCACTCTAGAGATTAACAACTAGTTTATGCTCCCAATCATGAACCAATTGAAAATGAAGGTTATTAATAGGGTGAGAAGACAAGAGGCAAGGATGGATATCATGGTTGAGGTTACATGGTGAGGTGGAAAGCAAAGAAGGGTCAAGGATGGGGTCATGCGATGAGGTGAAAAAAAGAGGTGGGTCAACAATGAGGTCCAAACAGAGGTGGGTGAGCATTGTGATGATGGATCATGTAGTATGATCTAAAATGTTAATGATGAAAAAATACACAATTTAACCTAGAATTGCAAAAAGCTAATATGAAGAACTCATTATTCCACCACACATGTAAACATTTGATAGAGCATGAAGTACATACACTCTTGATAATATTTGTTTCTCAATGTTATAGCATTTGCTTTCTTGATTTATATTGGGATGGATGAAAATGGAGGATTAGGATCTAATTTATAGAATATTTGAGAGGAAATTGAATGGCGGAAATTTAATCTTTGAGCATAAGTTGGATCCGTGGTTGGTGAATGTGATGGGGATAGGTGGCAACCAGTTTGTGAATGGGTGGAGATGACTAGTTAGTCAATTTATTTGATTGTTACATTGATAATTATTTAATTTATTAATTAATTTGTAGAGATAACCGAGAGGAATATTTTTGAGATAAAATGCATTTGTGGGGAGATTGTTCAATGTGAGTGCGAAGGAGACAAAGACCGTGATAATAAAAATGATTTGTGCAATGAAATGGGCAAATAAGCGCATGCATGATGGTCATGTTTATGAAATATTCTTCACGAATATAGTGCAACTGATGGGGACAAAGATGTGGGGGAGTATGGTGGCTCAGTAAATAAGGGCACCATAGAGAAGGTGATTGCAACAATTGTAAGGATGCAACATTCAATATGGGGACTTGTTCTATCCACTACACATATGAAGGGATACATAAATAAGGGCATCATATATTTGATGCAAATGAGAGTGATCTTTATGGGAGCTATGCAATTTTGTTATGTATTAATAGAAAGGGAGCAAAACATGGAAGTGCTTACCAATTAAAAAAATTATTAGTTTACTAAATTTGAATGTATAATTTGAATGATAGTTTTTTAGATCAGAATCTCATATTTAGATATAATTATTTGCATGCAGAATAGTTACTTGATCTATTTTACTTTATTATTTTGAATGTAAATTGTGCAAATCATGTAAGATAATTGATTATTTTTAACCAAAATAAGAAAGAATGATATCAATAATTTAAATAATAGTAAGAAAGCAAGGAAGATTTAAGTTGCAATGTAAATAGCTAAAGACAATATGAAATCTAGATACAAAATGTAGATTAAATAATTGAATACTAGTGCACAAGTAAGGTTGAATTAGGCTTAATTAAACTAAATGAATGTTATAACGATATATTGAAAAAGTTCCATTGCCACACTTATAATGGCCTTATATAACAATCTACAAAAAAAACATAGGGTTATCATCTTGAGTTAGGTGTAATAGTTGTTGAATCCATTACATAAATTTTTGAAAGTGATCTCTATTGATTCATAAGGATTGAAGTATTCAAATGTTACCATGCCCATCACTAACAAGTTTGTGATGGCTTGATAAAATATTTACCCACCAAATTTCAATGTTACATCTACAAAGAGTTTTATACCAAGAAGATGATCCAATGCGTTGTAAACAAAGGTTGAGAAGAAAATCTATGACAATAATAGAGTCATTATATCCTTTGAGGGAGAAAATTAATCACACTTAATTGAATGATATATGTGGCGGACAAACAATAAAGAGGCACGAAATCCCACTGTTCCAAGCATTAAGAAAAATCCATAGCATATGCAAGCATTATAACCAAAGAAAAAAGAGGTTTGCATGAATCCTGTCAAATCCGATCGTGTAAAATAATAATATAAGCAATACCCGAAGATGTAAACGCCAGTTGATCCTCCACATAACATAGATCTACAAAAAAAATTGTATAGATTTCAATTAATTTGTAATTATTGGTATAAAAAATAGAGAAATATACCCAACCAATGTCAAATTGAAAAATATAATTGGTATGACTATTTGACAAATTGAGTATTCCTTACAAATACACTAACTCTCAATTTATAATAAGTTTAATTTAATGAATTCAGTAGAAACGGCCTAAAATTAATCATCCAAGTCACCACATATAGATGCACAACAATGTTGTGTGCCACACTTGGAAGCAATAACTTAAAAACATTGTATCAAGCTTTGTTAATACACATTTGAAATACACTATAATGTAATATTTGTACACGCGTGTGTGCACACACAGAGATGTATGTATGTGTACATAAATATGTATGTGTGTATCCAAGGTTCTTGGGTAGAAAAGGCATTTGTATCCTTTTTTATTTCATTCTTTATTATTGTAGTTTTAATAAAACAATCTTTTGTATTGTCATTACCATTTGGTTAAGGTATAGTTTTACATGCTTGTTTAGCTTATTTTGTTTAATAATTTAATTTTTTAGAGTATTTATATATAATTAATGTCTTTTAGGAGTCTTTTTAGAGTTTTTGAAAATTGGTAAAATAGGTTTTGAAGGGACCAAAAACCCTTTACAAATAGATTTTGTTGGGATTTGAAACCCACAATTAGATTGCTGCTAGAAGATAGAATGTGGTGTCACTCCAACTTCGTCTCCATAAGCAAATATTGTAGCTCTGGACTTGAGCTCATATGCAACAAGAGCCAAGCCTAACTAATATGCTAATGTATTACTATTTTATAAGTGGAGAATTGATGTCATGTTAGTTATTGTGAATTAAATATTACCTAGTAACATTCCTTGTTAGATAATATGGTTACTTGATAATTGTGGTTGATAATTGATTAGGATGATATGTTGACTAGATGAAGTATGGCATGTTGATTGTTTAGATGTTTAAGTAGTGATTGCATATACACACTGTGTTTTTCAATAGATGTCATGACGTTTCATGAGGATGGTTACTTGCATGTTTGCAAATCATGGATGTACTAATGCATGTATCTACTAGTGTTTGGTTATTAATATGCTTATGTTACATGTTATGGTTGATCTTGTCTGATGTGTTTGTACGAAGACGGATGAAGTCTTAGTTACTCATTCATGAGATCTACACGATGTCTCGATCCCCTTTGCTACTCGATATTGTATACATATATGTGCTTCGGCTATTGTACTCACATGGATAAGTATCAGGCATCGACTTCACTTGAATTGGCAGGTCTGAGCATGCCCAAAAAAAATTAAAAAAAAAATTAACCTCGATGGTGGTTAAATATGGAGCTAATCATGTGGCCAACTAATTTCCCTAACCACAATTTTCGTTTCTAGATTGGGTGACAATTGCCATATTGTTTATTTTGGCGAGCCAGTTATCGAGTGGTAACAACCGACGACCTTGCTTGGTATGTTGAGGCATGTGATTTGATTATGTGGTTTGATTTGTGATGTCTGTAATGGTCTCCGTTCAACATATGATTTTAATTATGCATTTGTACGTCGAATGGTGTTGTCGATTAATATTGTTGTTGTCACTGATCAGTTTTTGGGTATTTTATTTTATTGTGGATTTTGACTCTTTAACTTGGATTTTAATTTTAGAATTTATTTTATGCTTTTAATTTGATTTTTTTAATGTGTTTATATAATTTTATAAGAGATTCTTTTAATATAGGAAAAATTGATGTTTTAACGTTTGTGTTATTCTCACTCTTTCAATTTCTAGATAGTTTTTGGAAAACCCTCATGGAAATTTGAAATTGGGGTTGTAATAGATTTTTTAGTGGAGATCTTTTTGTGAGTACTTGAGCAATGGGTTTCTCTTGTTGAGCTCTCCCTTTCCCCAAATTTTCATTTTGTTTGGTGATGGATTTCTTAAACTTTTCTCAATTTCTTGAGTTTGGGCATGTTAGGTAAGTTTCTTGTTTTCCTCTTAAATCTTGATTGAAATTCAATTTCATTGATTGAGGATTGTTGGAAAAATACTATTTGGTTGAATCTATCTAATTGCAAACTTATTTGAGTTCAATTAATGGAGCATTGATCATTTTACTGAAAAATGATGAGAAAACAAGGGTTTGATGTTCTTATCTTTTTCTGAAATTTGTTGGATACATGATTGGTTGAAACGAATGTATTTTTGTGATGAGAACCACTTGGGAACCAATGGGTTTGCCCAAATTTTGGATTGGTTGAGTTTGAAATTTTAAAGAATTTGACTTGTTGGCTTGAATGCACCCAATTTTGTGCAAAATCCAATGTGGACTTATATTATGTGGATAGTAGAATATGAAAATATTGTTGTTAATCACTTTATTGAAGATCTTGTGGTAATCTTGCAATGATTAACTTGAAATTTCATTGTTGATAAGTTGGATTGGTGTTGTTTTCATTTTGGGTGGCTTGTATGCAATCGTTTTCCGGTTATGTCTTCCAATTATATGTGAAATGAATTATTGATTTGGAGTATTTGTATTGTAACCATGGATCCCTTTTGGCTTAATATGAGAGCATGCTTAATTGGTATGAGTTGGGGATGTTTTGTATATCTTGAGCATACTTGATCTTGATGGCTTGTATTTAACTGGTTTCGGGCAAGTTTCCAATTTGAGTGTGAAATGAGTTGTTCTAGAGTCTTGTCATCGTATATTGGATTTTGGAAAAAATAAATAAATAAATTGGTTAACTCGTCAAGCATTTCCCTAGGTTAACTTTTCAAGCATTTTTAGGGTCAACTTGTTAACCGACATTGGCAAATCGCCTAAAGGGCCTATAAATAAGTGGTGGTGTAATATGAAATCTATCAAACTATAATTTTATCTTCGCTAGATAATAAAATAAGTTGACGGTTGTTTCTGGTCGATGTGGTCCATTTTGGGTGAACCACATTAAATATCGGTGTTAGTTGTTTTTTTTCTTCTCTATATTTGCATTATCTTAATATTTTATATTGCTCATATCTGTCTAAACCCTAACAGTTATAACACAATGCATGGTTATATGATTATAGCTCTTGTGATGTTATGCATTTTGTGCATGGTCATTGAGCTTGGTGAATGCATTTGGAATGAGAATTAAAACCTTGAAAGGCTAATGCATACTCGGTTGGGCAATTTATTATCCCATGTGATTCTTGTGTGGTGAGGGCATGGTTGCAAGTTGTTATAACCTATGTAATTGGATGTGTCTCGGTGATGGCATTGCATGGTACTTGAGAATGTTTGTTAGATCACCTTTGGAGTGTGTATTTGGTTAATGTTGTGGTCCTTCTTTGTGCTCCATTGGTCACTTTCATAGATGGAATCTATTGTTTTATTACCAAGGGGTATGTCGACAATGTACCATGCTTACTCATTTGATGGGAGACCTCACCAATTGCCATGTGTGTGTGTTTGTGTGTGCACGAGTGGATGTGAAGCCAATTGTGGGAGTGGCTCTCAATGGGGTAACCAGGACACAAAGGGGCCACTAGGGTAACCCATTGTGGAGTCCCTAATCAAGTGATAACATAAATAAAGTTAATGGGGTTCAAACACTTAATCAAGATACGTAAGGAATAGATTCCTCCTACATGCCTTGTGGGCTCCAAATAGCCACGAGCATATTGGAGAGGGCTTAGAGTTGTGACACGCCAATGCATGGGTCACTGTGCGGTTGAGGCGATGGGTCATTTCATTCCCCACCTTGGCTACAAGATGCTTGGCATTGCATGCGTCACAGTGCAGTGAGGCAACGAGTTATTATATTCTCCAGCGAGGCTATACATTGCAAGTCACGGTGAGATTGAGGCGATGGATCATTATGTTCTTCATCGGCGCTATGCAATGACACTCCAATTCTTGGACTGCACACACCCTCAAATTTTCTTGCAAGTCAGTGGTTGTTGAGCTCATGAACTTGCATGATGGATATGTCTTGACCTTGCTTGTGGTACACCCGACTGTGTATGCCTGGCCATCCATTCAATATGAACATGCCTCTTGTGAATTGTGTGATGTTGTGATTTGATTTGTTCATGTATTGCCACCTTGTTTTTGGATGGTTGTACTCTTGGTAATTATGTGCCCAGTTCTTTGTGGTCATACTGTATTATGGATGTGACTTGATATTGCTCTAGTGTATGTGTATAACCTGTACGATTGCATTGCTTATGTGGTTTGGGCCATATGGTTATCTTTGTGAATACAGTGAGAGAGGGCATGAGGGCTCCTCATGGTCAGGTGGCATGGCCAACCACCATTGGGGTCCGGTGTACAGGTGTCAAGCAGTCCCAAAATACACTACTACTGCTCCTTCATAGCATTTGCCGGAACTATTAAATATTTGGCTAAGTATTGGATTTTTCTATCAAAAGTTGGTGGAAGACTATTTCATCCTTGCAGAAAATTTTCCTATGTCGAACACATTAGGGTTTGCAGTCAAGTGAAAGTTAAAAAACACTTGAAGCCCGAGCTAGTTTTTTCTTATTAGTCTGTGCATTATGTCATGGCGGTCAGTTGAAGTCAAATGTTCAAGTTTTCATTTTACCACTTGTTCGCAAGTCTTATTTGGCCAAATGTTTTATTTGTGTGAACTAGCGATGTCTTATAAATAGTCAGGCGCAAGGTCGCAAGTTTAAAAAATGTCAAGTCTAAAGGGTTGCAATCTTGTGAAGTGTTAAGTTCTTTGTAGCGCATGGTCGCAATGGTTTTGTCATGTTACATCAAATGGTTGTGATGTTGCGCTAGTGGTTAAGTCAAGTTGTTTGCGCAAGTTTGCAAGGTTGAAGTCAGGTTAACGTTTTATGTTGTGACCTTGCAATTAGGTTAGTGTGGTGATTAAGCTTGTGTATGTCACCAGTTCACAAGCATCTTTTAGAGTTAAGTCTTTGAGGTGCAAACAAGCAATAAAGTGCCATGTGTCCTAAGGTTTTGAAACTAACAACTGTTTTGCACAGGCATCACAAGATCGCAAGATTATAATAAAGATTTGAACTTTGCATAGGATATTGTGAGATTTTGTCAAGTGTACCATGGAGATTTAAAGACGAAAGCCTTGTCTTAGCATCGCAAGGGTTTTTGAAAAGGGATGTATGAAGTTGCGAATAAGTGAGATGGTGACACGTGTATGCTTATATGAAGATAAAATTTGAAGACATTGTCACAATTTATTGCAGGAGTGCAAGTATTTTTGCTTGATTGCTTTTTGGGCTGTGATATAGCGTAATTTTGACACGTGTCTGGTGGCAATGCAATGGATACCCATTATTTTTAAAAGAACCATTTATGGAATAAATCCCACATCGGTGGCATGGTGGGCTAATTTGTTTATATATTCAGGCACACAAGCACTAAAATGTCAAAAAGGCACCCGACCTTTTGGTGGAGCGTGCATGTGCAAACTCGGTGACTTGGAGGTCAACTTGGTAGCCAATGAGGAAATTTTATAGGCTCATGGCGATAAGGTTGACACGTGTTGCAACCATGTGATCCCATGATGAAGGCTGACAAGGAGAGATAAAGTTCTTGGGATCACGGAAGGTCGCCACGTGGCATGTGTTTCAAGGTGATATGAAAGGCCTTGGGGTGATAGATGGCGAGTGCCCGTGATCCCATGAATCAGAATGACGTAGAGAGAGAAAGACCATGAGATCATGAGAGGATGCTCGTGGCACTTGCAATTGAAGTGGGTGATGGGCCCAAGGCGACACGTGGTGGACAAACATGGCTTCACAGGTCAAGAGGGCACTTAACAACAAATGGTGCGACCTTGCGATGGGCTACAAAAAATGCAAGGTCGCAAGTTTGCAAATCTTTTGGCCGATCAGTGGAAAATGTTGTGAACTCACGTGCGGTTGTCAAATATGCTTAGGCACAACTTTGTGAGGTTTCCAAGTGGTCAGTGGAAAATGTTGCGAACCCGCACATAGACAGAAAATATTAGTTGCAAGTTCACGAGGATGGTTGGCGGTTGGTGGAAAATGTTGCAAACTTGCTCACGATCACAAGCAATGTTTAGGCACAACTTCGCAAGATTTCTAGGATGTTAACAGAAAATGTTGCGAACCCGTGCGTGATTGCATAGAATGTTAGGTGTAGTTTCATCGGTTATCTTGGCAATTCAAATTTGGGGTTGCAAGGTTGTGGGGCCAATCTGAGGCTGCCACGTGTCAAGATTGCATATGTGGTGCAGTGGTGAATTTGGGAGCCAATCAGGGACTACCACCTAGAAATCAAGGTGTGGTTGATCGATTGGAAAATTGAGTGGGAATTTGAACACCTTAGGGCTTGGTTGTGTATTCCAAGGTAAATAAAAAGGTAACCTTGAACGTTAATGATATTGTTGGTGCATCATCACATGGTTATCTAAAGGTTAATGAAGTTTGTTGCGATGGTGCGAGATGTTGCCACATGTCTTAGAGATAATGATCGGCGGTTGCCACTATTTCGCAAAGATCAAAAGGGTACCCAGCGGAGCTGTGTTGAGGGCTATTTGACGGTTATCGCGAGTTCACAAGTTTTCTTTGCCCTAACATTTCTTGTGTGTGATCATGCGAAGATGTTTGAGATGACTGTTGGCGCAAGATCGTAGCTTAGTGATGCAGTTTCATTTGAAGGTTGTGATCATGTGGAGTGATTGTTACAACTTAGCGCAAGTTCATGAGAAGCCACAACTTATTGATATGCCAAAAGGGGGACAAGGTGACAGGCTGATCTAGAACTTTCAAAAGGCAATCTTTTCAACGATAAGGTGGACTTTGTAAACTTTTATTACAGATGGGACGACTATAACTGATGCTCGTTGGAATGAGGCAATTGGGAAATCAGAGACTGTTAAAACTTTTGGAGTGCCCGTGATCCCATGATTAGTAGAAAAAGTGCTACTTATCATTTTGATGATGCCCAGTTTCCAACATCATGAATTTGAAGATTTGACAGGGTTTTTCTAATATTTCCTATTATTATGTGTCAGTTTCATGGGATGAAGATGCCACAATTACATTGCAGCTCCCACTCTTTTCTTTGATCTATTTCTTCTCTTCAACTTGTTAATGGATTGATCTTATCTAATTTGGTTGTTAAGAAATTTAGAGTTTTTGTTCCCTAAGTGATATGTAGCTTGTTGCAATCTATAAAAGGATTTCCACGATCAGTTAGGAAGGGCTGAGAAATTTTTTGAAATCATAGGAGTTGGTTCAATCTCAGTCAAGTTTAATAGATGTCATGGGTCTTGTATAACATTTGACAAAGAAAATTGAAAGTTTAGTATTGGAGCCTTAGTACTAGTGAGTTTTATTTGAATGAGCAAATTAATGTATGAAGACAATAAATTTGAAGTCAATGAAATATAGTCCACATTTGGTGCTCTCCTCTGTGTTGGTTTTATGAGTTGTGAATTCAATAATTCAAAATTCTTATCCAATTCACTGCATATATTTCATATTTGTATGGTTTAAACCTAAGCTTTGATCAAGGATCAATTAAAATGTTGAAAATTAACTCATGAGTTCATAAGGTCAGCATAAGGATCGTTATAAGAAATATAAATTTGGATTACATGAATAGATGTTGTTGTAATGCAATAATAATACAAGTCTTGAATCAATAACAGTTTTATGTCATTCATATGATGAGTTGTGGATTGAGAATATTGCCCAATGATAAGGCACTAATCTAAATATGTTGTAATTGTTATTTTGTTGGTCCATGTTGTCTAGTTAAACCATTTTGATTAAAATTCTTTTCATTTTCCAATTTTACCTATGGTATGTGTATCTCATGCTCCATAATAATTGAGAATCAATAAGTAGTTAGTCATTACTTAGTATTTTCTTGTTATTGTTGAGCCTCTTATGAATAATATGTTTATCAAATTCGGGGATGTGTATAACGAGGGTAGTATTTTACTAAATTTAGGTGTACCCACATTGGTTTTGCAGAGCCATAAGCCTAGGGGGAATTTTATCCATGTTAGTTAATCTAGTCATTCATGGTGGTTTGTTAATTGGAGTTGGAAACTCTTTAGAATTGGTAGTGAGTGCACTGGTAGCTATTGAAGCATAAAACCATTTTGAGAACCAACAAAATAGCAACTCTACTAGGGAATTGTGTATACTTAATTGTATAATAGATAAGGTTGATAGTTGAGCTTGCTCCTTGTCTTAATGATTTCAAACCAATTAGTGTGTCTATTGAATTGCACAGAGTTGACATTGTATTTTCATGATTTGGGGTAGAAGGATTTTTTTTTTGTGTGTCTAAGATATAAATATTTATCAGCCAAGGTTGATATCTTGTGAGGAGTCAGGTTTGTCTTGTAAGTTGAGATATTGTAAGAATTTTCTTGCAATTTTTTTTATAAAAAATCATTCCCAATTTATATTAGGTGCCAACTCGAGTCTCTGCACCAGTGCTGAGTAATCTTTTTCTATATTTTCAAAGTATACAAGATGAGTAGAAAGTTCACAACTTCATGGACGAAGCAGCATCCCGTGGAAAATTTAGAGGGCTAGCTTCATAATACTTCAAGGAGTGGGTGCCCAATGAGAGATCAAGGAACAAGCAGTGTTCCCCCATCACAGAGACCCAAAAGTAGGGTTGCAAGTATAGGAAAGTTTTTCAATACTGTCCTTGAAGACAATGAAACTTTCCCTAAGGATTTTGAACCTATAGGGCTTGGAATATATGAGAACTTCTTGTCTCTTCCTGTTGATCAAGAGGGAGAACCATAACATACAAAGGAAGTAACTCATACTACTTATCAAAGTAACAGTAGGATATCCTGAAGCAAAAGAAGAGATATCTTGAATAGAAGATCAAATGATGCATCTCTTGTGCAAAGTTTTTCTCCTTTTAGGCACTTGTTAGGTAGAGATGAAGAAGAAACAATGAACCCAACTACCTCCTCTAAGTCAGAAAGTACTTTGTCTGATTCAATAGAATTTTTTGATGATCCTGATGCCTTGAGAAGGTAAATTCATGAACAATTTGTCATAAGAGATTAAAAAAACAAAGAGAGAGAAAATGAAGTTAGAGATGCCTTAGTTGAAAAAACTAGGTTGATGAAGCAATTAGATGACCTTAAAGCCATAAATTATGAAGAACCAAAGAAAAATGTTGAGGATCCTGGTGTATGCCAGATTTACAACACTGGAAAGCCTAAGAATATTTCTGCCCCTCATAATAAACTCGTAACTCAAAATAATGAGGGTGATAAGGATAAAGGAAAGCAGTTTGTTACTGGTATAGTTATGAATGAGCCTATTAGTAAGGGCCCTGTTGATGGTGGTATGTCTCAGTTGGATATTGAGTTGGAGAAAGCAAGAAAGGAGAGTGAGATTCTTGCAAAAGAATTGCAGAAGGCAAATATGGAAGCAACAACTTTAGAAATAATGGGGAAGATTGATTTCTTAAAATAGTCTGTTGTACCTTTACATGTTGGTACTTCCTATGCTACACCTACATCATCTATTTCCCAAGGAGCTAGTATCCCACCACCTGTCATTTTAAGGTTCCTGTTACTGGACAAAAAATGGGAACTAGTACCAGTGGCCAAGGTGCTACATGCCAGTTCCAAAGAAGACCAATTAACATCGAAAGGTATAGACAACTATTCTTTACTAGTATTCCTGGTTACCCTAACCCTGTTTCCAATGAGATAAGGGACAAATTGACCAACTTTGCTGAAAATAATGTTATTGCTTGTGAGGAACATCTAAAGCATTTTACTGATATGTTAAAAGATTACGAGGTTGAGCATGAAGATGTAGTAATGAAATTGTTTGTGCAATCTTTAGTTGAGGATGCTAGAGATTGGTTTAGGGGCTCCCCTGATGACAGTATAGGTTCATGGGATGAATTTGAAAAGTGATTTAGAGAACAATATGGTGATAAGACTAACAAAAGTTTTATGTTGAATAAATTTAATAACATCAAGAAAAATCAGAATGAAGAGGTCATTGAATTCAACATAAGGTTTCAGAAATTTATGCACAAATTGTTCCAGGTCATGAGGTTGGATGATAAGGTATGTTTGGCAACTTACTTAAATGCTCATGATGCAAAGATGACTTACTTGCTTAGGGATAAAGATCCTAGAACTGTTAGTGAAGCATTTAAGCTAGTTGTAAATATTGAAAGTAATAGAAGGGTGTATGGAAAATTGGGGAGAAGAGATGATCCTAAATTTTCTAGATATAACAAGAAAGAAAATGATAAATCCTCTAGTGCAAAGCCTAAGGAGGATGATAAATTGGATAAGGTTCTAAATGTATTGAAGGACTTGAAATTTGGTGGGAACAAGAATGATAGGGCTGCTAGTGATGACAAACATGCTTATAATAATTTTAATAGGCAACCCAAATTGCAGAATTATCCTTACAATCATCATTAGAATGATGGAAAACCTGTGCAACCATCACAAAAAGGGAAAACAAATTTAGTAACCCCTAATCCTTACAAACAAAATACCATAAATGTGAATGAATATTCTCCATGGTGTATGGCATGCCAATCACCTCATAGTCTTGAATATTGTGTTGTTGCACAACACATGTCTGCTAGTGGGGAGCAAAAAGAGGAAGTTAGTGAAACTTATGATGAGGCAGTGTCGCATGCCATCAACACATTTATGGGATGAACTTGACTCTGGTGATGAAGTTGAAGATCAAGATGTCAAGGAATCAAGGAGAAGGAAAGAGGTGTATCAACAACAAGTCTTCTCTGAAGATGATGAAGAATTTGATGATAACCAGTGCAATGTTGAACATGGTTATGTTCCCTTCTCACAAAGAAGACCTTCTGATGAATAAATAGCACAAATTACAATAGACATGGTTACCTAAGCAAGGGGTAATTACCATTTGAGAAACATATTTGTTGGAGGTGAGGATGGTAAGCCTTCTAGTATGTTCATTAAAGATCATAAGGGTAAGACGAAAGAAATATTAAAGACGGATAAAGATGTTATGACGATAAAAAGAAGTAAAAACCAAGGTTTGGGCTAAAAGGGGTGAGGTCCCTAAGCCTACTGATGCAACTTCCGCATCTAGATTTAAAATAAAAGTTATTGAAAAGCCTACTACTCCTATTCAAGAGGACATTAAGCAGAAAAGGAAGACTGAAAGCAGCCAAGAAACTCAAGTTGAAGATACTTCAGGTAAAGAAATTTATGTCCTTGAGTATGTTCCTATAGATATGTTGCAATTAATTTCCAAAATTATAGCCAAGGTTCCTTTGCTTGAAATGATGATTATACAGGAGCACACAAAAAAAATTTAGCATAGGTTAAGGGTGTATCCTTAGTTAAAATTGAACAATTAGATGAAGATAAGATAGCAAAGGACAGGGAAAGTAAAAAAGGAAAAGAAAGAAAAGGAGCATGAGGGATTAGTTTCTCAAAGTCCTCATATCTATTTATATATTACTATGAATGCTTGTCTAAGCAGTGTAGACCCTTTTTTTTACTGTGATAATTAATGCAAAAATGCTTAAGAACTGCATGATAGACTTAGGGGCATCAAATATAGTAATGTTAGTCAAAATTATGGAATCTATGGGGTTGAAGGTTGACACTCCTCATAGGAGATGTCAAGCTATGGATTCAAGAGAAATGCTTGTCATTGGTACTATCAAGGCACCCTACCATATAAATTGGTTGCATACCCTGAGAAGGATTTGAAAATGAGTGTTCTTGTTGTAGATATTCCTCCTCATTATGGCATGTTGTTATCTAGAAAATGGAGTGCATCTATGGGACGTAGCTTGCAATGTGATCTTGTAAAGGTTGATCATGAGTCAAGGGTTCCAGATATGATTGAGGTCAGTGAAGATGAGAATATGACATGTTTCCTTGACACTGACATGTGTTGGCATTAAGCATTATTGTCATTAGTGACAACACTTATTCTGAACAGTGCATACCGAGCAGAACAGTACATACCGAGCAGAACAGAGCATACCGAGTAGAATAGTACATACCGAGCAGAACAGAGCATACCGAGCAGAATAGTACATACCAAGCAGAACAGAGCATACCGAGCATAGCAGAGCTTACCGAGTAGAATAGTGCATACCGAGCTCGCAAAGTTTCACAGTGTTTACCGAGTGCTGCACGGTTAAACAGGAAATTTAGTTTCTACCGAGTAACACTTTATCTACTGAGTCTCTAGTGTTTACCGAGTTCAAAACTACGACCGAGTGGTTAGTATGGACTGAGTTTCCACTTCTACCGAGTGCATGACGATGTCGAGTAACGCAGTGGACGCCGAGTATCAGAAAGTCACCGAGTTAGTTTGCAGTAACCGTGTAACTATATTTGGGCCAACTCAGTAATATTTGTGTTTACTTGTTTAAGAGTCGACTTTGTAATTGTTTTGGAATTGACTTAGATTGATATATAAACAATGTTTTATGTCATATCCAAGAATGATGAAATAGAGAAGTATGAAAAAAAGAGAAAGGCAGAGATAAGCGAATTACAAAGGGCTATAGCAATATAAGAAGCAAAAAAGATCTATCTATCATAGAAGGTGATCAGTACATCAGAGAATCTCAATCAGCAAGTACAGTTGCAAGTAAGAGATCTACTGTTTCATCCTAACAGGTGAATCAGATTGAAATCCTTTAACCGGGTAGACTTAACAGTCTTTGTAAAAATCTCTTAACCGAGTGCATACTTCATTGTATGTTTGTAAAACCTCTAACAAGGTGGACCTAGCAGTCCTTATTGCTCCTAACAGGGTAGATCATCAGAAGTGATCATTGTAAGCCTTAACCGGCAAACTTTATACTGCAGTATTGAAGTTTTGTGGGTATCATCCCCACCCCAGTTTTACTTTCTACTTGGAAGGTTTCTGGGTCACCAAATCTCTATGTTCTAAGTGTTATGAATGTTTTATTCTTTCTGTTACTCATGCATGCAGTCAGATTATCAATCTAATATTATTAAGATCTGAATCTATTAAAAGTTTTGAAGTTACTAATTCACCCCTCCCCTCTCAGTAATCTAGATAGTCTTGAATATTTCCAACAATTGGTATCAGAGCACAGTGGATCTCAGAATAAAGTTTGACAGCTTGAGAAAAGATTCAGGACAATGGAGATATTCAGACTGAACAAAGTAATTGAGAATGAAAAGCTAGATCTGGAAATGGCCATAACTCAACTCAAAGAAGCAAGAGAGCATCTTTCCCTTTCCCTAAAAAGAAGGAAGGAACTTGCAAATCAGATCAATGACCACCAGTATGTTGAAGAAAAGATTGAAGACTTTTTCCCTTCAAGCAGCTCAGATGAAGCAAACAATGCAATCAAAGAACTTCTAGAAAAGAGTGGTTCTCTGCAAGAAGAAGTGAGAAAATTGAAAAGAGAACAAGAAATTAAGTCAACAAGATTTTGTGAAGTCTTGGAACAAAGAAACAAGATGAAAGATGAAATAGATGGAAAGAACAATGAAATCTAGAATAAAACTCTTCAGCTAGAAAATCTTATTGATCAAATTTCCAATGCAAATGAAGAAATCTTGACTCTAAGATCAAAAAATGAAAATATGAGAGAAGAGCTGAGATCTGAAAAGCAAATCAATTTAAGAGTGATCAGTGAGCTAGATGCTGAAAGGCAAATCAATGAGAGAATGTTGAAATCTCAAGAAGATATGAATTAGGTGTATGAACGAAACCTTCATAGGAAAAAAGGAAAAGCAGGACTTGGATACAAAGAGGAAAGTGAATCCTCTAAACAAGGTACTCAAAAGAATTAGAAACCTACCTGTAATCACTGTGGCAAAATTGGTCATACTTCAAACAAATGTTGGAGCAATGGAAAAGCAAAATTCAATGGAAAATGCTACAATTGCAATCAGCTTGGTCATAAAGAAAATGAATGCAAGGAAAAACCAAGATTTAAAGGCATATGTCACAAATGTAGCAAACAAGGTCATAAGGCATCAGAATGCAGAACTAAAACACCCAATCCAGCGGAACAAATTATTAAAGCAATGTTTGGTTGGGATTACAACACTTGGTGTAGATGTCATTACTGTGGAGAATATGGACACATTGGCATGAATTGTGTAAGGCACCACTTGAGAAAAAGGGATTCTACCATAAGATGTTATAATTGCACTAAGATTGGTCACATAGCTAAAAACTGCATGAATTTAGGCAAAATTGACGATGAAAAGAAAGCAAAAGAAAATAACATTAGGAAACAGATGAGACAGAAGTGGATTCCTAAACCTACCGATCAAACCAATCCTGAAGTCACTAATGAAGGGAGTGGCTCTATGAGCTCTAACTAGTCTCCAAGAAAGCACTGGAACTGTATCTTCATAGACATATTCCAAAACAGTTCCTGAACTGAAAAGAAGATAGATTCTAATCAGTATGCAAGATACAGCAGAATCACCAGAAGGTTGGTATCAGTTACCACCAAGCAAGGTCGGGAGTAACCTAACTTCATTTGGTTACCGAGTAAGGTCGGAGAAGTATGAATTCGTATGATCACCGAGTTGTGGAGTCTTCACCGAGCAATTAATTCATAGTGGATGATAGCCTGTCTAATTCTATACCCTAATTCATACTGAGCATTAATGATAAAGTTTTAACAAAAGGAGTGAAATCAAGTTCACTATTCACCGCGAACAAAAGTCTCCTAGTGCAATCAAGCATTTCGAAGCATATTTCAGCAAGATATTCTCTTTCCTCGAAGAATTTACTATGTTCACCGAGCTACCATGGCATCATCTAGTGCTAAAATGAAGAAAGATTCAGAAATGTTGGTTCATGGAGAATGGAAAGCACCAAATTTCAAACTCGTGCCCGCAGTTGCCGGAACCCTAGACCCGAGTGGAGCTCAATCTCATATTCCTCCTAAGGTACTCCTTATTAACGATATTCGCAGTCATTTTAAGTGTGCAATTCAAGAGCTTGGAACCCTAGAGATAGATACTATTCGTGAGGAACTATGTGTCAATGGTGTTCTCAAACCGAAGCATCAACATTTGGAAGATAAGGGTTTAGTTCACATCACACACTTGCCTCAGAGCTTTCAGACAAAATGGGTCAGATATATCCTCAGTCGAGTACATGAAGGTAAAATATGGCTTGAGCAACCAGTAGAGATTACGAAGAAGATGATTCACCGAATCACCAGTCTTCCCATGCTCGACAAGGCAAAATCTACAAAAACCCTAGGTCGGACGGAACTGGAAGAGAAAACCCTAGCCGAGTGGGATGGTAGAGGTATGAAGATAAGCAGAATTACTGATGCAGAATTGAAGTTTGGTATACATATCGTAGCTCACAAGATATACAATTCAAGTCGGCAAAACAGTGTTCCGTGTGAAGCAGTTGACCTAGCATATAAAATTGTAAAGAACAATCTGTCATTTGACCTAGCAGATCTTTTGTTGAGAGAGTTCAACAAGAACATGGAGAGCATCCAAACCTCAAAGAACAATCCATGTAAGTTTGGCTCACTATTGGTTTGTTTATTTTTCTATGCTCAAAAGTTTTTCCCATCAAAAGGCACGGTAGTATGGAGAAAAGATGTGCCGGTTCTTTATCAAATGAATGAATGCATTTCAGAAATGGGTGACAATTTTGAAAGCATAATGGATAACTATTTTGAATCATTTAAAGAGAAAATGAACAATAGATTCCGGATTCCACAGAAATTGGTGGAAGATTACAAAGATGATATTTGTTTCATGGTGGACTTTGATAATCTGTATATACAGGCAGTAAAACCAAGGATTGTACATGTGAAGCCTCTTCCCTATGAGGTAAATATTGATGAAACCAAGAATATTATTGAAGCCCTAATTAATCAACCTATTAATCCAAAGGCACCATATTTTGGGACATATGAAGAAGCTAAGGAGAGAATTGAGCTTAGTATAAAGCTTCCACAAGCGGTTAACAAAGGAAGAAAGAGGTTGGCCAACATACAAGCTAGCACACCTCTAATGTCAACCGAGGAAAAAGGAGAGGACTTTGAAGAAGAAGAAGAAGAAGAGAAAGATGATGAGGAGGAAGAAGAACAAGTACCAGCAAAGAAGAAAGGAAAAGTATTTATCACCAAGGCACCCAAGCAACCCTCTGCAGTATTTACAAGGAGTGCAAGAGGCAAGGCAGGCAAAGACAGTGAAGAAATAGTATTCAAAAGGCCTCCTCCTTCATTAAAAGAAAAGATCAAGGATATGAAAGAAGGATCTGGAATTGCAAACTTCAAATCTTTAAAATATGAAATCAGATCTGAGGAAGAGCAGTAGGAAATTGAAGATGTTATCAAGAAAATAGGAAGATGGAAATACTCACCTGAAGAGATAGCTTCTCAAATCCCAGGAACTCTGCTGAACAAAATTAAGTTAAGATGGTCCAATGCAAGACAAACTATCAAGGACATCTATGCTCAAACCTTGAGGCAATTAATGCCAAGTTTGAAAAATGCTAAAATTAATAAGGCATTGATAGATAATGAAATTAAGATGACACTCAAATTCAACAGTTGTTTGATTTTGATCAAAGATATTGAGTTGATTGTGAAGAGTGCCACTACCACATGGAAAAACATCTATAATCTTCACAAACCGAGTGTTGAAACTGTGATAATCAAGGATATTGATGATGACAGTGATGAACATGAAGAAGATACCGAGGTAGACAAGCAAAGTGATGAGGAAGATAATATTGTTCGGATAGCTGCAGAAGTCATTGCCTCACTTCCTCACTCTCCAGCAAAAGTTGCTACACCTAGCATGGAGATAACTTCAAGGATGATTATGACAACTTCCACAGATACATCAAATGTCAAATCATCACTAGCACAACTCAATGAATCATCGACAGAAATGACTACCACCTCTTTTACCGAGTTGCAGTCTCCTGTATCTACTTCAGTACCTACTTCCATATCAAGTTTTCCAGCAGTAAGTACCTCAGTTCTGGATACTTCAGTAAGTATTTCAGTTTTTGATTTTACAATTGTGAATACTTCAGTTTTGAGCCCTTCAAGTATTCCAGTCGGTAGTTTATCATTTCACAGCTAGTCCTACAATGTCTACAATAACTTCTACAAAGGCATTAAGTGCAATAACAGTTGATCCTAAGGCTCAACCGAGTACAAGATTTTTGAGTAAGAATGTAGAAGAGGATATAGACTTAGATGAGGAGATAGAGATTCCAAAATTAGACTTTGCAAATCTTTCAGCAGACCAAATGCAAAACATTGGTGAACTCCTCCAAAAGAAAGCAAAGCAGAAGAAACTAAAAGAAGAAAGGGACAAGGAATATAAAATTATTGAAGATGCAAAGGATATTTTGTCAGAAGCATTAGGTATTAAAGTTGATTCCTCTCAACATATTTTTTTACAATTAGCTGAGGCAGTAAACAAGTTCCATGAGGATTCCTCTACGTTAGAAAAGATTCTTGAGAAAGCCGAGAAGAAGTTTGAAAATAAAGTGCTTGAGCAAGTTGCTCAGCATATAGCTATTAATCAGGCAGAATTATCTTCAGTTTTGACAGATATTGAATCCTCCTATTCCAATGTTACCTCACTTGTTGCTAAGCTATGTAATGTTGCTAAGTTCACTAAGGAAGTCAAGGAAAAATTGAATAAGATTGATGAGGATCTGAAGGACAGTGTACAGAGGTTGCAACTTGAACCTAGTTCAAGCTCTGCACATCATATGAAAATCACATTCCTATCAAATAGGTAGTCGGAATTATTAAAAGAAGATACAAAGATCCGGTCAACACTGCTAGATATTCAGAACATGATTCTTCCCATCATGGACATAATGCAAAAGCACATTGTTCACTCAAAAGCATTACTCCATGACAATCAATTTTCCATTGCAGACCACATGATTGAACTCTCTGCAGAAGTCCAAATTGCACCCCAAACATGCAAGATTTTGCAAGAGAATTGGGATAGAACTCTAGCACTAATCATGAAGGTACATTCTGATTTTCTTTCACATTTTGGATTCTCCCTGTAAAATACTTGTATATACACCTTTGGCATTATTGTCAAAAAGGGGGAGAAAATGTATAGGAGAAAGTGTATAAGATTAAGGTGTGTAATACGAAAGGGGGAGAAAGTACTCTATATAAGGGAGTCATGAAATATATAAACAGCAGTTTGACAAAGATAAATTTTGAAAAATCAAAAAATATTCAGCACGATTCTTGTATATAAGTTTTGGCTATAAGTGTTTTTGTCACTAATGCCAAAGGGGGAGATTGTTGGCATTAAGCATGATTGTCATTAGTGACAACACTTATTCTGAATAGTGCATACCGAGCAAAACAGTACATACCAAGCAGAACAGAGCATACCGAGTAGAACAATACATACCAAGCAGAACAGAGCATACCGAGCAGAATAGTACATACCGAGCAGAACAGAGCATACCGAGTAGAGCAGAGCTTACTGAGTAGAATAGTGCATACCAAGCTCGCAAAGTTTCACAGTGTTTACCGAATGCTGCACGGTTAAACAGGAAATTTAGTTTCTACCAAGTAACACTTTATCTACCGAGTCTCTAGTATTTACCGAGTTTGAAACTACGACTGAGTGGTTAGTATGGACCGAGTTTCCACTTCTACCAAGTGCATGGCGATGCCGAGTAACGCAGTGGATGCCGAGTATCAGAAAGTCACCGAGTTAGTTTGCAGTAACCGTGTAACTATATTTGGGCCGACTCAGTAATATTTGTGTTTACTTGTTTAAGAGCCAACTTTGTAATTGTTTTGGAATTGACTTAGATTGATATATAAACAATGTTTTATGTCATATCCAAGAATGATGAAATAGAGAAGTATGAAAAAAAGAGAAAGGCAGAGATAAGCAAATTACAAAGGGCTACAGCAGTATAAGAAGCAGAAAAGATCTATCTATCACAGAAGGTGATCAGTACATCAGAGAATCTCAATCAGCAAGTACAATTGCAAGTAAGAGATCTACGGTTTCATCCTAACAGGTGAATCAGCTTGAAATCCTTTAACCGGGTAGACTTAACAGTCTTTGTAAAAATCTCTTAACCGAGTGCATACTTCATTGTATATTTGTAAAACCTCTAACAAGGTGGACCTAGCAGTCCTTATTGCTCCTAACAGGGCAGATCATCAGAAGTGATCATTGTAAGCCTTAACCGGCAAACTTTATATTGCAGTATTGCAGTTTTGTGGGTATCATCCCCACCCCAATTTTACTTTCTACTTGGAAGGTTTCTGGGTCACCAAATCTCTATGTTCTAAGTGTTATGAATATTTTATTCTTTCTGTTACTCATGCATGCAGTCAGATTATCAATCTAATATTATTAAGATCTGAATCTGTTAAAAGTTTTGAAGTTACTGATTCACCCCTCCCCTCTCAGTAATCTAGATAGTCTTGAATATTTCCAACAACATGGGCACATTCAAAGTTGAAGATCTAATAGTAGATGAGAAGGTACCTATATCTTTATTTTAAAATAAGGAGAATTTATCTGATGACAATGGTCTTTGGATTATGTACTTTGATGATGCTAGTTCAAGAGAGGGTTCAAGTGCAGGTGTTCTACTAATCTCTCCTAGTGGTAAGATTTTTAAGTTTCCATTCACTCTTTGTTTGTAAAGATAATGTTGTAGAGTATGAAGCATTATAGATTGGGATGAGATTAGCTTCTAAGCATGGAATCAAGAACTTAGTGTAATTGGAGATTCATAATTGATCATAGCCTAGGTTAGATCCATGTATGCTTCCAATAATAAGAGACTAAAATAATATAAGAATTATGTTTGAGAAGAGATTGAGAATTTTGATGCTTTTGGGATTGACTGGATGGATAGAAGCCACAATAAAATGATTGACTCCTAGCTAGCATTGCTCTCAAGCCAGATGATATCACATTTGCAGGAATTTCAAGGGTTGAAGTGCAAACCAAGCCCTCAATCCCTAATAATATTGATAGTTGGCAAGTATTTGATGATAACATTGACATTCTCAAATTTTTGAACTGTGAAGGTGAGTACTATTAGGCCCTATCTGGTTAGGCCCATAAATTATTGACAAAAAATGGGGTGAAGATTCATACCTGCTGAAAAACATGGCCAGAGATACTCTAGAATTGTCAATTCATGCAAATTTTCTAAAGCATTATTTCTCTTGAAATAATGAAACATATCCATGAATAGTAGGTAGGTTGTATGTGTGTATTATGTTTGCGTGTGTTTTAGGTTTAGTTTTTGTGCTCTGTAGTTTGGTTGGTCTACTTAACCCATGAGATTCTGATTATCACATCTTATCCCGAGAAGATAACTGTACCCAATTAGAGCCACTATTGGAACTGTTAAAATTTTGGCTAAGTCTTGGATTTTTCTTTCAAAATTTGGTGGAAAATTGTTTCATTCTTGTAAAAAAATTTCCAATGTCAAACAGATAAGGGTTTGTAGTCGAGTGGAAGTCAAAAAATACTTGAAGCCCAAGCTAGTTTTTTCTTATTAGTTGTTGCATTATGTCATGGTGGTCATCTGAAGTCAAATGTTTAGGTTTTCCTTTTACCACTTGTTCGCAAGTCTTATTTGGTCAAAGGTTTTATTTGTGTAAACTAGCAATGTCTTATAAACAGTCTGGCACAAGGTCACAAGTTTAAGAAATGTCAAGTCTAAAGGGTTGTGATCTTGTGAAAGTGTTAAGTTCTTTGTAACACATGGTCGCAAGGGTTTTCTCAGGTTGCATCAAACGGTTGTGATGTTGCACTCGTGGTTAAGTTTGCACAAGTTCGCGGGGCTGAGGTTAGGTTAATGTTTTATGTTGTGACCTTGCAATAAGGTTAGTATGGTGGTTAAGCTTGTGTCTGCCACAAGTTCATGGACATCTTTTAGGGTTAAGTCTTTGAGGTGCAAACAAGTGATAAAGTGCCATATGTCCTAAGGTTTTGAAACTAACAACTATTTTATAGAGGCATCGCAAGATAGCAATATTATAATAAAGATTTGAATTTTGCATGAGATATTGCAAGATTTTGCCACGTGTAATTTGTAGATTTAAAGAGGAAAGCCTCGTTGCAACATCGTAGGGGTTTTTGAAAAGGGATATCTGAAGTTGCGAATAAGCGAGATGGTGACACATGTTTGCTTATATGAAGATAACATTTGAAGACACTGTCACAGTTTATCGCAGGACTGCAATTATTTTTGCTCGACTACTTTTTGGGTCGTGATATAGCGTGATTTTGACATGTGTCTAGTGGCGATGGAATGGACAAGTGTTATTATAAAGAGAACCATTCATGGGATATATCCCACATTCGTGGCATGGTAGGCTAACTTGTTTGTATATTCAAGCGCACAAGTAGTAAAATGCCAAAAAGGTACCCAACCTTTTGGCGGTCATGCATGTGCAAACTTGGTGACTTGGAGGCCAACTAGGCAGTCAACGAGGAAATTTAATAGGCCCATGATGACAAGGTTGACACGTGTTGTGAACCCGTGATCCCGCAGTGAACACTGATAAGAAGAGATAAAGTTTCATGGATTGCAAGAGGATGCCACATGGCATGTGTTTCAAGGCGATACAGTGGGCCCAGGAATGACAGATAGTGAGTGCTCATGATCCCGTGAATCAGGATGACATACAGAGAGAAAGACCACGGGATCGTGAGAGGGCACCACGTGGCGCATGGAATTGTAGTGGATGATGGGCCCAGGGTGACACATGGCAAGAATGCATGACTTCGCAGGTCAGATAGGCAGTTAACAACAAATGGTGTGACCTTGCAATGGGCTACAAAAAATGCTAGGTTGTGAGTTCCCAGGTCTTCTAGCCGGTTAGTGAAAAATGTTGTGAACCCCATGTGGTTGTCAAAAATGGTTAGCTGCAACTTCGTGAGGTTTGCAAGTGGTCAGTGGAAAATGTTACGAACCCTTAATTAATGTATTTGATAATCTCTAGTACGGTGGTAACCTTAAGTGGACAATTCTCTTACTCTTGACAATGTACTTGTTAATGATGTAACTAAATTAGCTACTGTGGACAAAATTGTTATAGTAATTGTATATATTTACTACAATTGATTCTTAATTTGAGTGTGGTTCACCTTTATGTTGTGTCCTCAACCCTTCCTAGTGTAGGTAGGGTCTTGTACTAAGCTCCCACGGTAATCGAAGAAGGAATTGAATCCAAAGTTTATACCCAGAGTACTCCTACGCAAGTGTTTATGCAATCGTGTGGATGTGCACAATTTTACTATGCATGTGTCCATTTTTTTTGTTCATATGTTTTTACGTAAGTCTACACATACATACTTTGTAATCTTGCACTTATCCCCTTTATTCCTATGCATATAAACTTGCAGACCTACACATATGTAACTGATTGGTGTTTCACTTGGTCTGTGCATAAATGAGTCATAGACTTGGATACCCTTTATTCTTGCAAGCTTTTGGATGCTATCACAGTCATGGAACAATCTGATACTATGTGTTTTTGCATCAAATTCATGATAGTGAACCTAGTCACCTATGTTGTTGATCTTGGATAGGAGATCTAAGTCAAGTTGTGAGGTTCATGAATGTTCCTTCGAGCTCACAAGTGGTCTTTCATAACATGATCATTATGTTGTGGAACTGCAACTCTTGGAATGAATTGTCTTGTCACCCTAGATTGACCCTTAGAGAGCTACATTCTTGGATTCTTGGTAGTGTTAGGTTTTCTATTTTCTTATGGTTGTATTACATCACATATTATTGTGTTCATGATGTCAATTATTTATATATGTTTGTTCAAAAAAGTATTGTGCATATTATTAACTAGTTCCCCAAGGGTTCTTTGGTGGGGTGAGGCATGACATAGAGCACAAACAAGTAGCAACCCAACAATAATAGTAAACACTAGCCAATCAACAATTAACTAAAGAAAGACTACTATTACATCCTCAGGGCCATAGCCAGAGAAATAATGATTTTAAGGAAACAAAATCCTCAACCATAACTTCAACAAGAGAAATGCAAAAGTGAATATACCAGTTAATATCCACTTTCCTTCGATATAGGTGTATGAAACTACCACCTTCCTCAAGCTCCACCTCAATAGGAGAAACATGAGAAAATCTAGTAGTCACTCATGAAATCTGCCTCAATAGGATGAAAATAGTGAAAACAAAACAAAGGGAAACATTAGTAGCCACCTCGCGACATCCTTCAATTTCCCCTACAAAACATGTCTCCACCTCAATAGGAAACAACTCCATCTCTATAATATTAGAGGAATAAGTAACAAGTAGGTGTTGGAAAGAAAAGCAACTCACCAACACTCCCCCCAACACAACATGAAAGAAAAGGGAAAGATCTAAAGAGAAAACCCCTATGCAATAGCTCTAGAACTTAGAAGCAAGGGATTCCAAAGTAACCAACAACTACAAGGTATGAAACCCAAAAGAAACTTTGTTCAAAATGCACTCCACATCAATATGATTATCTTAAGAAAAAACCATTAACAACAGAACTATGGTGACCATTTAACAAAAAAAAAATCTAAAACTAGCCTAGATGAAATCAAGGCATTTAGTTTTAGACAAAAGGACAAACACAAACACAAAAAAGGGTATAAAGAAAAAAAGCTTAAAACCATCATACCCAACACAATAGAAATCCTAAAAGGGGAAAATCCCTTGCACATCAACACAACATTCTTACCCACAATCTCCCAAGTAAAGCTTACAAAAATGGGCCCATTAAACACCACCAAGTACATAGGAGAATAGGGCACAAAAAACCCAAAAAGAGCCAACAAAACCAATCGAGAAGCTCAGAGAAAGACCATGGTAGAAACAAGATCGACTTTGAAACCAAAGTCAACCTCAGCAAGTGCCACCATAGAGGGAAAGAGAAACCCAAGAAAAATATAACAAAGATCACCAACAAGTAACAAAGAGGATAAAACCCCTTCATTGAAACACCCAGCTCCATGTGATCAACAAAAGAAAAATAGAAATTCACATTTTGAGTTAAAAGTTGCTTTGCTCCAATGTCTTTAATGACTCTCTATTGTGTTTTGAACCATACAACAAGTGAATGTCCTGCTTCTAAACTTGAGCTCTCAGCGTTGGGTATTACCCCTGGGTTAGGGGCTCCTGTTGCGGTACTTGGAGCCGCTCAGTCTTCTACTTCTACATCTGTAGTGCAACAGGTTGTTGTTGTCCCTGGTGGGCAGTGGAAGGCAATAATTGTTGATCCCTCAGCCTCTTCTTTTCTTGGGTTGGAGGTCAAAACTATCGGTCCTAGCGTTGCAGGAGAACAACGCTGGAGTTAAAGGGGTTTATGCATCTATTATTGTTGGTGGACGAAGCTAATGCCCATGCTACCAAATCTATTGCTATTATTCCTCCAAAGGTGAACACTCAACATATTGTTTGTGCCAAGGCCTCCCCTGTGGTGGTGTGTGGCCCAAATGTGGTAGATAATGTGGGTTTCTACCAACATTGTGGGTCGGTCTATAGACTCGCAGGACTTTGGCCCTCTCTTCTGGATCTGCATTGTTGGGTAACAAGTTCTTGGCAATCCTTAGTCTCTGGTAACATTAAATTTTTCCCTTGTGCAAAAGGATTTTTTATTGTTACATTTTCTTCTTCTAAAGCCCATGATTTGGTGCTGAACAAGCTGTGGGTTTGGGGGAATCACTCTTTGCCAAACCCTGGATAGTCTCCTTCAACCCTCTTACTAAACACTCAATGTGTGTTCGTCTTCCCAATATTCTACTCTATTTTTGGGATATTTCTTATTTTGAGGCCATTGTGAACTCTATTGAGTGTTTCTTGAAGGTGGATGAAGCTACAACCTCATTGGGTCACTCAAATTTCACTCACATTTTGGTTGACATGGATATCTCCACACCACTTCTAGGGGATGTAGTGCTCATGGTTGGGGAGAGGCCTTGGACTCAATTGTTGGATTATAAGGGCATTCCCTTTTGATGTCGATGATGCTTCTCTACTAGTCATATTATGGCTACAAACTATTCTCTTTTGCATCATAAAGGTGTTGCTACTTTGTGGATGGATGAAAATGATGATCATTTGACCATCTAAGCTTCTGATTCTCTCTCTAATTCTACCTTTAAGGACCCCTCATAGGATAACAATGAGGATGAAGCTCCTACTACAAATTTGGGTGAGACTCATGTTGCTAATTTGGGTGATACCCTTGATGTAAACAATGTGGATACCACTACTGCTCCTATTGGTGTGGCCCCCTCTGGCCATGTGAAACATTCTTTGCCTTCTTCTCTTGCTTTGTTCCAAGATTCACCTGACAATGTTCAACTTTCTCAGCACTCTATCCATTGTGTTAACAAATGCCCAAATGGAGTTTCATTAGTTGCTACCCCGTGTGGTGGGGATCCTAAGGACAACATCGCCTAGACAGTTGTTTGAGGGCACAAGAAAAATAGTTCTTCAAATCCACACTATTCCCCACAAGCGATGAGTGAGTGGCCCTCCCACTCTTGAGGAGGGCTATTGGCCTTTATGCTAATCAATTGTTTATTGTGTATTTTGTCTTTAACAAAACCTGTTATGTTTGTGTGATGTTAATAAGCCATTGATGGTTCGTAAAAGCCAACACCCATCTTTTAGTGTTGTTGTTCACTTTCACGCCTTCAGGTTGTGGTTGTGTAAGGGTCAACCCCCTTGTTAGGATGCTAATTATAATAAAAATATAAAAGCAAAATAGAAACATTATAAGAGATTCATTTAGGTAGTTGATTGATTCTAGGAATGCAATTTCATCCCCACTCATTTGTGTACTTGCAATCCTTGTGCATATAGCCATGACATCTTTCACAAGTTTGCCCCCCCCAGATTGACTCTTGAACAAAAGAAAGATCTTGTTATTACACATTAATCTATTTCACCTTTACCCCAATTTTCTCCTATCATCTAGCAAAACACTTGACAACACCTCCACTACCCCTCAATCTGTAGCATTGGCCATCCACTGACAAGACCCCTAAGTAGTGATGTTGTCTTGATCCTCATCCAAAACCCCATCATTAACGGTGATCTCTCTCGCAACCTCATCACCTCCTGAATCCATACCCCCTGCTCCAGAGCTCCCGCTCATCCCACTCAATTACGATTTGAGTTTTCTTAAAGGTTAATTGTTACTATTTTATTATTATCTTAATCGATTATTCTAAACTATATTTTTAATCGTATAATTAAAAAATATAATCTATTATTTATTTGTGTCAATAAGGAAAATTTTGGAAGCAAAATTTAGAGGGAAATGTAACCAAGAAGGAAAGGAACCATGTGCAATTATACGACATATTTTTCATTACATATTGGTTGTATAATTTTAGACTACTCAATTCTTTTCCAACTTATTTTCAATCTTCAAACTATTATGATTCTACTATTATAAAAGAAGATATCAAATTCTCTAAAAACTAGATGAATAGCTTCATTGAATCTTTTATTAGCCCACAATATTGACTAAATTTTGGAACTCAACCAAAAAAATGTATAAACAAATATTATACAAGTTCATAAAATAACTACGTAGCTTTAACACCGTAAAAATTTTAGGAACAAAATTATGAAAAAGACAAAATCTTTGTAAACAAACTATTATTTTATTTATAAAAAAATATAGTATCTACAACACTATAATTTAAGGGCTCATTTTTTTGTTTTCCCTTATTGCTAGATATAATTATCCTTAGAATATAAGGCATTGAAATAAATGTAAAAAATGTATCTCTATTGTTTTTATGCTTGACACTAAATAAGAGAGTCTTCCTTCCACACCCTTATAAATCTATAAATCAATAATGAGTGTCACTAAAAGTTTCATTAAGTTCCATCCTCCTTATATTGGGTATTGAGCCATTCATAACCTCCACATCAACCTTAAAAATACAAAGCACTAAAAAGTTACCATTAATACTTCTAAAACATAATGCCCTTCAATGCATCCTACATGTGTCCAAGCATGAATCCACACATCCCATGCCATGCTTCACATGTGCAATCCTAAAAAACACTCAATAATGACATCATCGTCAACCAACCTTAACCACTAAACATGTAAGAGCATTCCCTCCATACCCTCATCAATCTATAACTCACTAATAATTGTCTCTAAAAGTTTCATTAGGTTCCTTCCTCCTTATATTGGGTATTAAGGCATTCATAACCTCCGCATCAACCTTAAAGGTATACAAGATACAACTGGTGTTCAAGTCATACATTGTTGCATGTTGTGTATAGATCCAATGAATCTAAGATGACTGGTAAGAATCTAGTGTGTAAATTATTAGTACTTATCCTACACATGGAATTGACAACCCATTATGTGATGCCTAATTGTAAATAGGTCATTTGGCCTTAATATTTGGATGTAAGATAAGAACAAGTTCAATAATTATTTGGACAAAAGAAACATCCAATATTGCCTTGAATATTTCTATAAGCATTCAATTTCTAATGGTGTTATAACTATATTTATATATATAATTGAACTTAGATTCTAGTTTTTAGATATTGGACTTTAGCAATTTCAATAATTTTTAGGATTTAGGACTTGGATAAGGTGTATGATTTTAAATATAAGGTTGACTATAATTTTATAGAATTTGATTTCTTTGAACGATTGTTTAATGTTTTCAAATTTAATAATTCAATTTTATTCTTTCTACTTTACAACTTTGATTTTGTTCCTTTGAACCTATGAGCTTTATTGTCCTAGGGTTTACAATATTGTTGTGGATACAATTGGTTTCATTTACGAATATAACACAAACACTAATTGTCATTGTTGGATTTCAAGTGACCAATTTCCTCAAAGTGCTTAGACTCTTAATGGAAAGAAAATAGTAGACTTTGATTGAGTCTTGAGCCCTTTAGATGCAAGATCCTCACTTCCTAGGGGCTAGTTTTTTTCCAACAATTAACTTCTAATTTAGATACTGTATTGGAAGAAATAAGTAACTATACAACTTGAATCATCTAATAAGTACTTACAATGAAAACATGACACTTGATTCTATTGATCACGTACAATAAACCTTTACATTCGTGAATAAAGGGGTGAAGTTAGAGCATCAACTTGCATGAGTACAATTGACATATACTAATATTTATTGTAATGGTTGAATAAGTAGAAACAAAGAGATGGAATGTCGTAGAAAATCCATGAAACATATATCTTTTACGCTACATTTAGAATAATCATTCATTTACCATGGCTTTGTGGGTGTGCACAATGTGGCAAATTCGATTTACTCTTATTCTCTAGTTATAAGGTTGAAATTTGAAACCTAAGGAAATATATAATTAAAAATATATTTAGTTAAGTAGGCCCCACTCACCATTAAGGATGTATGTGTTGGACACGAACCTCAAAAATCTCACTTCAAAATGAGATTATGGTGAATAAAGTGAAATCGTTAGATTGTAACACTAATAAAATGAAACTATCCTAGTTATTTAATATTTTGGAATATGCGAGACCTACATAATTCATGTCCAACAAGTGTTGTGGCATAAGAAATTGATGTGTATCATCCTCCTAATTGATATAAACAATTTCATTGTAGCACAATATGTAACTTGATGAAAATAAAACTATTGTAGCTATTTAATATTTTTTAATAAATAGTGTACTTCTATTTAATTTAAGAGAAATATAATATATGTCTTAGTTTAAAAAAGGGTCTAATGACATCACATTCAAAAATTCCATGTGAGAAATCTTCTACAAAATACATAAAGGCAATCAAATCACTATACAACTAGTGCAATTTGAGTGGGAGGAGGAAGTGGGTCTCTATTTGAGGAATTATTACAACCATTTAGGAGGTTCTCGCCATCAAGAATTTAGCTCCTAACTTGCAATGATAACATCATCCTCAATGTTTATCTATTTTTATTAGTAATATCAATATGAATAAAATAGCTAAAGACAACCAAGAGTACTTGACATTGTCTAGCCACCTACGTATGTTGCTTCATGAGGTTGAAAAATATAGTTTCCAGACAAGTGTCTTTGTAAACCAACCACTTCCTTTATGTTAAGAAGAGCTCTAAGAGTGGTGCCTAGAACAAACATTGTGGCTACACCTATGTGTGTGCCCTTATGAGGACAAGGACCTCGCTTGGGAGAGGATAACACGTGTACAACAATATAAAAAGTATTTACCTTATGTTTGATAAGAGTTTACAAGTGGGCAATCTCTATTACAACTTTATTAGGTTGCACCTAAATTTCAAGTAAACATTAGAACATATCATGACTCTAGAATATATATAAAAAAAATATTCTACATAAGTTCTTGAAAACAAAGCAACATTTCTATTTTGTCATATTCTAAATAGAATCTCTACAAGCATGCTAGACTTGAGTAAATTTAGTTGACATTTTAGTCAACCGACTAATTATAATCATGTGTTAGGGGAAAACTTTGGGTCATAAAGGCTTGAAGAAATTATGAATCTAGTTTCAGACATCTTGAAGGTAAAACAAAAAATAATTCTTGAGAATTTCTAGATGTCTCCAAAACAAATTGTAGGGACCAAATATCTACTTGGAGCAAATGAGATCCAATAGAGAGACTCTAGTAAAGGAGATGCAAAGAAAACATGTAAGCTTGGATTCCAAAATGGTAAACTTGTGCTTATATTGAGTAGTACTAGATTGAAAATTCCAACTACCACTGAGCTTTTGAATTGTTGGCAAATGTAATGAATCGCCATTGTGAAGCTTCTAATTCTCTAAAGGAAAATTTGGAAAGCATTTACAATCTCTCTACCAAAGTTAGTGAATCTAATAGATGGAAAAAAGTTGTAGATTTTGCACAATAATGATAATCGCATAAAACAAATATTTACTTGTGTATTCTTAAGGGATGTGTCTAGCCACACTAAATATTTATTTGGGTCCACTTATAAAGTTGTAGGTGACATTAGTTAGATATTTTATGCATCAATGACACATTGAAACAATATTTAATATTTTATTACCAAAAGGTAAATGTTGGAGTCAATTATTTTGTGCTAATGGTTTTGAGGCACATGGTTTCATCTTTATCACTTTCTTGTTTTCTATGAGCTTGAACATATATAAGCAAACACACATTTAGTGGTTGGGCTGGTTGCTTTGTAGGCTTGTTGGCTTTTTGACTTGGTTGGTATTGTATTGAGCTCTCTTGTTGAGTGCATATGTAAAGTATGACATGAGATGTGTGTTTATCTGTTTGGACACATGAAGAATGTACTAAAGGAGCTTGATATTTAGAAGTATTTATAAGAACTTTGTAAGTTTATTGTAATGTTTAATGCTTGAATATCACATTGAGTTTGGATACTTTTGGAAGCTGGATTTTCTCTTTTTAAGGTTTTCCTAGAGTATAACTGATATAATTTTGTAGTATGCATTTGATCTTTGCATTATAATTATTATGTAAACTTGTCTGCATGCATTTCTCTCATCAGATTATGTAAGAAACAACTTAATTAACCTGATAATTTCCTAACACTAATCTCCTAATCTCACTCTTATCAACGCCATGTGTATCATCTACCTCGTATCGAATGAACTATTGCAGGTCTTCAATTTTCTTTTAGGATACATAAGATCTATATAAGTTAAATTTATGCAACATGAATATTACAGCTCTAAGAAACAAATATGGAATAGCCAACTAAACCTTAATCAAAATAAAACCTCATCTGAAAAGCAAATAGTTAAATAGTGGAAAACAAATTGAAATGAATTTTTAATCAGCATCTCTATCATGCATATGATACCGGAAAAGTTAAAGAGGGAAGCACCCACATACCTCCACCACCATTCATGATCTTCAACTGCTAGCTGTAAGTAGGTGAATGCAATGACAACTAGGGCTGTCACAATGATAAGGAGGATGAAAATAATGAAGAGGATGCTGTATACTGTGTAGATTCTGTGACCCCATAAACTTGCGAATACATAGTAGAGTTCGAAGTAGATTACACCAAACGGCAAAAATCCTGCCATGGCCATTTGGGAGAGAGTCCCTCTGTAAAATGGCAAAGGAGGAATCTTTCTAGGGCATTTTGTGGTGCGGCAGGGAGATTCAAACTCAGCCTTGCTGTTTTTGCCAGCAATGCCACCCAACACAAACAAGGGGAATGCAACCATTGTCCAGATGAGGAGGAGGACTATGATTGTGGCCAATGGTAGTGCAGCATTTGCTTTGTAGGCCATAGCAACAGTATTTAGGAAGCAAAAGGTTAAGAACAGAGGCCCACAAAATAGGCAGCCCGTCAACAATTGGTTCCTCGCCTGAAATAAATTTTAAAAAGTCAAGTTTTATTCCATCATTTAGCATTTATTGAGCTGGTGCATAATTTGACTTGAAAATGAACAACAAAAGAAAACAAAACATACCCAGTTTGATCCCCCAAGTTGAGTATAAAAAGAAGCAGAGGTGTAGCCTGCAATGCCAGATGTAAGGGCATATATAACCACCAGGGCTGTGTGTAAGGTTCCCCTGCTGTAGGGATAAAAAGCACCCACCAGTGCGAGCATGAAGATGAAGATGACACTGTACTCAGCACATTAAGAGACGTAAATCATATAAATGCAAGAAGACTAGGAATTTATTATTTTGGGAAACAGCACTGGAATACTGTTCTGTATTATATACTTACTACAGAGTACAGAGCAAAAACCTGACTCCCAGATCAAATGAGAGCTCAAAACATATAAATGCCAGAAGACTGAATTTGTTTTTTGGAAAAAAGCACTGGAATAATGTTCTGTATTATACTTACAGAGCAAAAAGCTGAGTCCCAGATCCAAGAACAGCACAAAACAGAGACCTGTGTCGAGGATATCTGAAGACATCACCATGAATGTACTTCCATCCTGTTTCGCTTTGCTCATCAGTAGACTCCACATCATGAGAATACCTTCGTAGCAACAACACCAATAGATTGCCAGATAATTCAAAAACTTACATTAGGATTAAGTTCTAACCAAGTGAATGCTGCACTCAAACTAACTTCATTGAATCGTGGCATGAGATTGAATATACTTTGCACAAGCAAATTCCTAATCAAATTATGCTTTCTTACTTGACGAAGTCGTTCTTGAGAACACATATGTAGATAGAAGCAAGAATCCCAGTCAGAAGAAGAACTGTTACACAAGAAGTGGTTATGGAGAACGACTGGACTTCTATATGCTGGGGCAAAAATGACGACTTTTCATATTTATCCATTCGCCGTTCATAAGGAATATCAGTCTCCACCCAATTCACTGAATACGTGAAATCAACTTCAACTTCCCTGTCCTCGGTAATGTCGACTGTGAATCTCGGATCCATGCGAAGATTTGTTTCTATGACACGATCATTGTTGTAGAAAATTTCAAGGCGTATACTCCTATACAGTAAATATGTAGTGCCATTCGGACGTACTTTGTTTTTCTCATACTTTCCAATAAAGCCCCAGATGGGCAGATCATCATAGTACATCTGATAATAATAATCATTTTTTATAGGTTCCCTAAACCTTTCCAAATCCTCTTTTGTGAGTTTCTTCCTGCAAAGGAGTTGAGAAGCTTTGTTTTCCCGAAATTCCAACCTGTACAGAGCTTCCACCATCTTATCACCATTCAACATCTCTCCAAGGTCTTGTCTCTTCTCCTTGAATTGATCTGGAACGTACAAATTGTCAACAAAAACACGAAGTCAAATACAGAGCAGCTAACAAAAGACAACCCTAAGCAAGATCAAATGTGCAGAAATGGTCCAAACCTGGAGCACAAAATGGCAAATCAAAATATTGGTATGTTTCACTGCGGAGCAAATGGGAATAACAGTCTATTAGACACAGGGAATGCTATTAAACGAAACAAAAATCTATAACTTCAACTCACAGTGTGGCATTTCCTCCTGTTCCATAAAGCCGCACAAGGTAATCATTTGGGGCGGGGATTGATCCAATATTTTAGATTGAATTTGTTTATCTTAATCATGTTAAGAGGCACAATTACGGCGGTAGCGAATAATGAAATGTGGTAACAAAAAATATTAAACAGAGATATCATTCTTCAAATGCTTATTTTCTACCTTTTTCAGTTATAATGGAATAGATCCTAAAAACTGATCTCTCTTAAGATCTCTTACAATTATCAAATAATCTTTTCAAAATCTAAAGATAGATTTAACAAATAATTTTTAAAAAAAAGAAGACAAAGTATACAATTAGATGGTAAATTTATCCTCAAAATTATTAATACAATTTAACAATTTTCTAACCCTAGCCTACAATTTATTTTTTTAAATGCTGAGAATTTGCTGAAATACTCTGCAATTTCAATACAAAAACATGCAATCCCAAGATTGATTCATTGAAACGCCAACACAAAAGTGAAGGACTATTCAATTGAGGAAAGTGAGTTTACGTGGGATTATTGAAAGGGCCGATTTTGTTGGCATATAATGGCACCTGATCTCCCTTGCTGTATTTGTGATCTGAGGCGCCACGATTAACTCCGTTTATGACTGCCATAACCACTGCCCAAATAGCCGTCAACTTATCTACGTTCCCCGCCATGATTTTCTGTGTTAACAGTATAAAACCCTAGAAACCCTGAGCTTGGAGCAAAAACCCTGTTCAGAACGTGTCCATGTTTTTGATAAAATAACTGGAAAGCATCTCAAGTATCAAACAGAACAAGTCTGCCCGCCATTATATTCCCTGTAAAACTCCAAAACATTTGTGGGCAGATTTCAGGGTCAACTTGACTAGCAATGGACGATTCGGCTGGTAGCGACGACTTTGACTGTAAAATTGTGGGCCGTCCCGATAAAAAAGAGCATTGAAATTAGTCTATGACGTTGGAGAGACAAGTAAATGATGGATGGATTAGAAAGTGCGATCTCGTGTGCAGGTGGAGTGAATGGCTGTGGCAAAGTCTTATCACGGATCCTTTTTTCAAAATCTATATATATAATTTAAGAGAAATAAAATGGCTTTTTTTTAGTCCCTGCCTATATAGGCAGGAGACTAATGTTTTCGGTTGCACCGAAATGCATTAGTTTGCTTCGAAAACCACGCCAATACCAAAATAAAACATTTATTCTATAGTTTTGGGTTGTTATGATTTTTTATTTATTTTTAACTTTTTTGTGATTGGTCATTCTTAATTTGGCTGGGCTTTTTATTAATAACTAATTAAAAAAAATCTAATAGCCAATGAAAAATAAGCAGAAGAAAAATTTAAAACATAGATTAATGTTTGTTTTTTCCGTAGGGTACATGGGCTATCGAGCTAACTAAAATCCGTCCGATCGTATTATGTTCTCTTAAAAAGTCTGGCAACTAATGACCGGCTAGCAATTAATGACCTGCATGGGCCAAGCTACATATTATATATTTGTTATTTGTTAGAGTGTTTTATATTATAAGGTACAATTTAATATTTTAAAATATATTAATATGTTATTTGTTAGAGTGTTTTATATTATAAGATATAATTTAATATTTTAAAATATATTTGTATAAAATAATTTCTTTATATAATATTATATTAAATAAATTGTATGTTACATTAGAAAATATATTTTAAATTATATTAATTTTAAACTTAAAACATATATTTTTATATGATATATTTTCATATTATAGTAATTATATATTTATAAATATAAAATTTATAGTATATTTATTTTTGTGTTATGTTATAATTGTTATATCAAATTAATTAATAAAAAATGTGTTTTACTTTACACTAGATGATTTTGAGTTTATACCAACTATGTGTTTTTGGGTTTACATATGGTGATAGCTATATGGGACTACATGCCCTACCTCCCAATAGGATTTGAAATTGTGACCTGTCTTTTAAGAGTACAAATTTTCCACCACTAGGCCAAGTCAAGTTGTATATGTATGAGATTTTAGTCAGTTGGATAGCCGATGCCCGTAGAAACCATGTCTATTCATCGATTTTATAGCTATTCAGGACTCTAAAAAATTGCATCTACATGGTATCGTTTATATATGCAAATACATTTCATTATTACATAAAAATATATATCCTTCTCAAACAACAATTCTATTTTCTTATTTAGATACAATCATTTACTTTCCAAAAATCTTCATTCAATACTATTACAACATAAAGTAACTTAAAATATTTTTTTACTATGCTTCTCATTAAATATATTATAACATATCTAAATTAGATTTTTAATAAACAATGCACTATCTCTTTAATCTTTCTTTTTTTTAATTTCCTATAAAAACAAAGTATACAAAAGCAAAGATTTCATTTTATAATGTCTAGGCTTGATAATCGCTTGCAATAAAGGAGAGAGAATGTAAATGAAGGAAGGATCTTCTTGCTTGATTGAGAATTCCTCTACTTGGCCATCATGGGAAATAAACTTGTTTCAATTGGAGAAGATTGTCTTTGACTTGAATGATCTTAAAGAATTGGAGAGTTGGAGATCTTGATCTTGGATGCTTGCATTCAAATCTTGAATCCATTTGCTCAATTTCTCTTGATTGCTTGAAAATCTTGATTGCAAATGCTTGAGTATGGTTGCAATATGGAAAATGAGGAGAGATAAGGTGTTTTTATACTTACTTCGTCATTTCGAGATTAAAAAATGATCAAGGCTGACCACAAAATAAAATCACCGGCTAATACCCCAATATCGAGCCTTGGGCCAAATGGATAGAATGTCATTAGCATTTTGTACCCTGGAGAATGGGCCAAAATTTGGAGGGGATGTCAGGATAGATGAAAAGAAGCAGGGGGGAATAGGTTGCTAGGATCAAAGTATAATAGGCATTCAAACCTCAAAATCACCAAAATGGGGTCTAATAGGTCCTAATAAAGCATCCAATTATGGGTGCTAACTTTTTAGGATAGTATAGTTTCCTCACGTTATCCCCAAGAAAGACAATTACTACCAATGCAAATGGTGAAGAAACCTATGAGGCCAATAGTGTCTCAAAAGAGTTTGGAAGCACAGCAAGATGAAAAGAGGTCACAAATCAAAGAGTCTAGGAGGATAGTTGCAGTGTCACAAATATCCTCATGAAAGAAAAATAATACAACATTCAGTACCCCTCCGAAAAAGAAGAGGAGAAATACCCACCAGATCAGTGGGCAAGATCCAGAGGAGGAAGATGAGGAACCAGTCACTGTGAGAGCACATGATTTATCACTAAACCGATAGCTCCTCAGGCAAGTTTCTTTCCTTCCCTCCTCTCTTCTCAATCTTTGGTTTCTTCAAATACATTACCTAGAATCTCTTCTAGTCAAGTTGTGTCAACCCCACCACCTTAGGGTTTTTCTTCCATGCAACCTACCAACAACCTCCTCTCAAGTGTCAAAACCATTCCCCATTTTCCCCAACAAATTTGAGTTCACCTATGTTCACAACCCCTAGTACCATAGCTAAGTCGACCCTAGTGTCAGTACCACTAATTTTACCCACAAGTGTCCCATTTGTCAGTCAACAAGATGTAGCCCACACTGTTATAGAGAGCCACTTCAATACCACCAAATAGAGCATAATGGCCCAAGTTAAGAAAATGAAAAATAGGGAAGATAGCCAACCATCTGTATCAACCCTTAACTCCCTATATGATGAGAAAAATAAATAGTTCACTCTTGTCTCAAGAGTCCCAAATGTGCAAGGAAAGTTGCAAGGCCATATGCTCTCCAAGGAGTATAACATGTATGCAGTTGGTGTTGATCTTAAACTAGCACGACCTCAAGATAAGGTCGAACTGATGGAAGACTCTCAGAGGATGGTATCGGAAGACTCTTAGAGGATGGTATCAGAAGACTACCTAAAGTTGATGTAGAAACTTGAGAAGAAGGATAAGGACCTACAAAGTGCCAAGAACGCTATTGACAAATACAAGGCTAAGGTAAAAGCTTATGAGCTAAATTGTGCCAAGCACCAAAAGAATTTAAAAGAAAAGACTTCTAAAGAATTGAAACAAGAAAATACCAAGCTGGCTGAGGTGTGTGTTGATTTGGTATAAGCTCAAGGAAGCAGCCAATAAAGAGAAAAGTGACCTAAACCAGAAGTTACAGGTCAAAGAACAAGAATTGGCCCAATTTAAGAAGTCCTTGGAAAATGCCACCATAGGATTACAAAATAGAGAATAGAAGACAGATCAAGTAAGGAAAAACTTTCCCTGACTCTTGTCTAAGATCCAGAGAGAGCTAATAGGAGAAAGGGAAGCACAAGAAGTATTGAAAAAAGAATTGCATAATAAATCAAAGCAACTACCTAAGACAAAGAGTGATCTAGTTTCAAGCATAGCACTCACCGCCCAGACCACTCAGGAACTGGACGATGGAGAGAATCAGCTTCAGGCTGAGTTCTAGAGCACCAAAAGTGCATTAGATGTTGAAAGGTGGAATTGTCAAACGTTAATCATTGTCTTACAAGAGAAAAGGAGTTGACAGTAAGCCAACAAGAGATCTCAAATGCACAGGCACAGTTAGGGCAACTTGAAGAGGCTCTAAAAGAAAAGGATAGTCAAATTCAACAATTGCAAACATCTGCCATAGTTCCCACCTTGGCGAGTTGTGTTGCGTTGGTGCAAAAACTATATCTATCCTTTTGGGATAAAATCAAGACATCTGCACTAAGTCTAATGCCAACATTCAAGTTTGTTGTTGATGCTATGGAGGGAGCACTGAGGTAGAAACTGCCCTGGAGGTAACCCAACAAGAGATCACTTGTAAAATTGCAGTAGCAAAGAACTTGATTGAGAAACTATATGACACAGATGATGGCACCTTGGCATTAGCTAGAATTAGCGATCAAAGGCTAGCTGCAGTGAAAGTTGGAGAATTCATCAAATGTAGAGAGGCAATTGCACCTACTAGGGAATGCCTTAGAATATTAGAGTCCTCCATTGCACCAAAGAAGATGCAAATCAATGCTTTCATACAACTTGTCTTGCCTTCACCTTTCAGGCCAGATGGATCGTTGTTAAATGAGGAACAAATTAGGCATTCAATTGAACAAAAACGACAAGATCGCTCTTATGAGAAGATTCTAGGAGATGATCCAAAGGTCACCCATGTCCGACTAATCTTGGATCCTTTGGCCTATTTTTTGTTTCAACCTTGATGTGGCATGGTCTAGCTTAGTGGGATAAAATTGTCCTCTAATGCTTTTCGCAACTTCCAACTACATTGCTTTCCATTTGATGAAGAGTGGACCCCTCTATGGTCTGCTTATTGATGCTATGATGTTTTGTTATCTCCCCCTCCAATTTTTGCAAGTACCAGAGTTTTGGATTTGAATCTCACAAGAGAGATCTCCCAAGAGTTGCATTTCTATATATTTCTATAAAGGCAACCCAATCCCACAGTGCAAATATCATGTCTCAAGCTTTCATTTTGTTTTGAAGTCGGGGGGAAGATCCTCTCGATGATAGTAGGGCCCTTTCTTTTGTTTCTGCGGGTTCTTTCTTTTCCCAGGACACGTGTCACATCTACATAAGATTTGAAAAGAAAACAAGGAGTGCCAAGTGAAATCCCTTCGTTGTCACACGTGTCATGTGGAGTGAGACAAGAGTCACCATTGTCCACTCAACATACATTATAGCATAAAGGTGAATGATTGGTTGTTGGACACGTGCTTGCAAGATCTGGTCCTTGCTTTGTCGACGTGCCTAGTAATGATGATTCTCCGTTGTGTGCTTTTGGAGCGTGCGTGAAGATTTGAAGAGTATTTTATTCTAGTGGATATTTTCTATAAAGAGGGAAGTTAGTTATGTTCTAATCGTTCAACCATAAAGGGGGAAGTTAGTTTTGTTCTAATGGTTAGACCATATTGAAACTATGACTCTATTTTTTCAAAGAAAATACTATTTCTTTCCAATGTTTGTTAAAAGATATTTGTTCATACTTTATTAACATGAAGGTTTATATTATTTTGAAATCTTGATTGTGCTTTTTAGAGCCTTTTGAATTCAAATTGATATCAAATATAATAGAATTCTATATCATTTGAGTAGCCAATTGTCCTTGTTCGGCTCTTATAACTATGTTTATGAGACTTTCTTTGATTTGAATCATGTTATGCACTCTTTCAGTTAAAGATAGTTAAATAGATAAAGTTGTTCCATGTCAGTGGCAACATCGAAGATAAATAGACCAATAGGATTCTTACTGAATATATGTATCATCTCTATAGCTTCTGAGAATGCACCCCGTGAAGTGATATGAAAGTTACATCATGGGTCATGGATCTGATTGTTTTGTTCTCACTTCGACAATGAAGGGACTATGGCACTTTATGCTCAATTGTGGGGTGGTCTTTATGTTCCAATTTATATGGTTGAGTATGTTGGCAAAATGGTCAGCGCTCCCCTCGGGATTCATGACATGGCTTAACCACCTCCTGTGTCTTTTATAAGTCTAGTGGTTGTATCGAGCATTAACAGGTCAATCTTTTGGTGCAACGGCAACCACTACTTGTAACAAGTGGTATCAGAGCTTGGTCACAAGTTCGAATCCCCTCGGGTAACACTGAAGGGGAGATTGTTGGCAAAATGGTCAGCGCTCCCCTCGGGATTCATGACATGACTTAACCACCTCCTATGTCTTCTATAAGTCTAGTGGTTGTATCGGGCATTAACAAGTCGATCTTTTGGTGCAACGACAACCACTACTTGTAACAAAGTCTAGATTATTAGAAAGTAATTATGAAATTATTTGTAAAACATTTTACCTTTATTTCAATACTCTTTCCCCTTTTCAACCCCCCTTATTCATGAAGAGTCGACTTCTCAATCCCGAAGGTTGTTCAAATGTTAAAATATTGATCCCACAACACTTGAACTTCCCATAAGATCTATTACCTTTCTGAATTGCAAAATTCAAGATCAACAGCACCTAATGACACAAGTGGTCAAATATGATTGGTTGAACTTGTTTACTAAGACAAATTATCCTACAAAATCAAATCCCAATCCAATAAGAGCTTAAACCTAGATTAACAATTGCTACTGATTAAATATGGAAGGGGGTCATAAGGTACACTTGTCAAAGTTGGCCTAATGGTTCACTTTGTATCTTTGTATTAATAAACAAGGGGTCACAAATTCAAATCTTGCAAAGGATAAGATGCGTACACTAAAATTGAAATCCTATTCATAAACCCTAAACCGAACTGATAGTCTAGATTTACAAATTAATTTAACAAACAATCAATCCATTAAGAGCTTAAACCTAGATTGGCAATTGCTACTGATTAAATATGGAAGGTCAGCTCCCTTTTGAGTGAAGGATAGGATGTGTACACTAAAATTGAAATCCTATTCATAAACCCTAAACCCAACCGATAGTCTAGATTTACAAATTAATTTAACAAACAATCAATCCATTAAGAGCTTAAACCTAGATTGGCAATTGCTACTGATTAAATATGGAAGGTCAGCTCCCTTTTGAGTAAAGCCACCAAGAGAAGTTTGATGACCCCAGGCAGGAAGGGTGCATAGGTCTTACAAATAACAATCTTAAGAGTCAAATATTGTTTGAGCCCCATAGCTAGCAAAGGGTTGAATGTGTGCCCATACCGTGGCCATTGCGACAATAACACAATTAAACCTAGCAAGGGTCACGCAAGGACCTTAAACTGGCTTTTGAAGAAAGCCATTTTCAAGGTAAGATTGACTCCTACAAAAGATACTCGTAGAGACAAATTTTCAAGGTTTATTTTTGGCAATGAACACAAATCTTCAAATACATCTGCTAGAAATAGTTTCCTTGAAAAACTTGACTTGGCATATAGCTTTGCAATGTTAAGATGAATTCGTGATGATGATCCAAAGAAAAAAATTTGCTGAAAAAAAGGAAAAAAAGTTGCCTTCAGCCAAAACGATGTAATTTGAGTCATACGCGACAGAGAAAATGCATAAACCGACAAAGATTCAGAAGAGCACGCAATCAAACAGCGTTGTATTTTCTTAAAAAAAAGTGAAGATAGTTAACGATGAGGGTTGTACATAAAAAAAGCCAGAACTTTAAATATATTCTTATACATCATTTTAGGTGGCCCTTGCGGTGGACAACATATGATGAAAAGTTTGAGATACATTTTCTAGGAAGAACATAAGTAACAACTTGTTGCTGTGAAGAAGATAAATACTTAAAAGAGCCACAATATAATTTATTATCAAAAAATTACTTAACCCCAGGTTTTTGTACATGAATTTAAATTACGCCAAACGCAAATCATTTAGAACATAAAAACAAAAAATAAGGGCTTACAAACTTGCAATTTGACGTCCTGAAACTATGAAGGGACCTCCATGAGAATATCTCAAGCTGTTGAACAAATGCTATGCCCACTTGCTATAGTCTACAACATCTAAAATGATAAATTCCTTGCCAAATTTCAACTATTATGAATGTCATCTTTGTTGGCATTGAATAAACTGACACACAAATCTACAATTACTGGTTCTTTTAAGTTCTGCGGGACTGTTTACAGAAGGACTAAATTAAAGGTTTTCTCACTATCCTAACAAAATTGAACTGTGACTGAAGTCACAGAATGGGCATGAACTTATGTACACAATGCAGTAGAGATACGTTTTTAATGTTGATGGAAAAAAATAGAGACTATACTTCAGAAGGCATAAATAATTCCAGTCCATAGTAGTGTGAGTGCATGCTTGTGTCTCTGTTCGGATCACACTAAATGATCCATCGTCACACAAAGGATAACAATCAGCATTTCTGCTTTTAATTGTTATACTCTTCCTGATGATTGGATCATGGAGTGTGATCCAAAAGATTGATGTAAAAACAACTACACAAATAAGCCAGAAGCAGGCACTTGGACAATATTTATTACTTAGCAATGCAAAGCAAAATATTGTAACTATTTATCTATTATATAACATAAAAATTAAAGCCTTTATTAACAATTTTTTAAATGGGGAAGCAACAATGCAGCACACTGCATTTGCATTGCCATGCAAGTTTAACAAGGAAGGAAATTAAAGTCAACAAAGGGAATGTGTTCAATACCATGAAAATCATTTCCAAGGGAAATTATTTTAACATGTTATTGATTTTATCATTAAAATCCAATCATTAGGGGAAAAAATGCATAAAGGATGACAAGGGAAATAGTTCGCCGTGCTATTTCGAGTCTTCAAAACAAAATCCAATTTAGTATTGTACACAGAACTGAACAATAAGAAATCAAATTTTCTGTGGCTTCCATAGTGTTGATTTATCTAGCCTTCGGTCAATTGGGGAATATATTTGGCTACTTCCAACCATACCTGCTAGATGAGAATATTCAACGACCTCCTTCCTAGATCGCAGTTTTATTACTCTTCAGCAGCCTCTTTAAAAATAGTTGGTACATTACCACTTAAGTTTTAGAAATCTAAGTACCATTAAAAAAGACTGTTAATCTACGTCAAGTGTATTCCATATTACTTTTCATGGCAATGAGTTCTGACCATACAATACTGAATCAAAACCCACCAGCCTGGAACAAAACCAATGGCCATTACTATTTGCAACTGCACCAACCAACACTATTGGATGAACCAGAAAGCGCCACCACGTCCCATGATGAGTGAAATTATTCGCACTTAATTGAACGATATATGTGGCGGACAAAGACTAACGAGGCACGGAATCCCACTGTTCCAAGCATCAAGAAGAACCCATAGCATATGCAAGCCATATAACCAAAGAAAAAGGAGGTTTGCATGAATCCAGACATATCTGATCGTGCAAAATAATAATATAAGCAGTACCCGAAGATAAAGACACCAGTTGATCCTCCACATAGTACAGACCTGCAAGAAAATTGCAACCTTGAGAATATCAGAAGGAATCAGGCAATTTGCAATCACTAATACAAGCAATTAAAAAAGATATTGGTTAGCAAAAACACTAAACCAAAGCCAACTAAGATAACCAATAGACAAATATTAGAGAGTATTCCTTTAAAATACATGAACTTCCAGTCAGAAAAGGGCCAAAATGATCACGGCATTGATGAGCTGATTAAATGTCATAGAAGTTTTACATAACTCTAAAAAAGATTGAACTAGTGCACATACTCTGCTTCTCACCTTGTGCAAACTGAAAGAAATCAAAAGAAAAATCCTTTTCTTTAAGCCTTATTTGTGTAGCAAAAAGTAAGTTTTACTTGGTTTTTGCAGTGCCAATATGAATTTCTTTGGTTTAAATGACAATAAATAGTTTAATATCTTGCAGAATCCAAAAATTGGAAATTGAGTGGAGAGGGAAGCTTAGCAGGAGGGATCATTCAAAGTTGCACTTAAGTGGAAAGTGTCATGGATTTCAATTGCCCTTCCAAAATATTGTAAAATTTTGAATAAGGTCCATCTGATAAGATGGACCCTTTATCACAATTTGCAACAAGATGAGATGAAAATGAAACTGCTAATTCAACGGGGTGTCACTTATAGAAATGTCATTGTCGCAAGCTTGAATATTATGGCAGCATTGGAAGATTAGAAAACACTAAATGCATACCTACACATTGTTGGTGAAGAGGTTGGATATGTGGTCAACTCTCCTTCAACACATTGCTAATATAAAGGAATAGTTTAATGTTGACATTTCCACATCTACTGGCACCAACATTTTCTTTTAGGAATACTAGTACTTGACATCCATAAGTTTCTAATTTTGTGTTATGCCTTCAAAGCCTATAAGGTAATGTAAGGCCACAAATTCAGCTCCAACATGATGACATTCGCACATTCTTCTTTGGTGATAGCATTTTGTTCCAGGTTACTTTTTCTCCTTCTGCTAAAGAGGCCATGTCCAAGGTTGCACAAGGCCTTAGAACAAAGTTGAAGACTGCCATGGGGAAGAACTGTTCTAAGGTAAATGTACTAATGGAGGAAATGAAGGCCATGTGGGTCTAGAAAGAGTGTGGCAGTATGATGGTTAGGTGAACAGGCATTAGAAACTGTCCACTAATCAATATCATGATCAGATGTAAGGAGGGCCCTTCCTTACTTAGGGCAATTGATTGTTTGGGGGATGGCAAGAATGCATTTACAATTTCAAATCCTCAAAGATGTCATTCAGGAGATTATCCTTCACAATATGGTGCAAATTGAGATAGATGTAACATATATTTGCAGGGTAACTAGGAATCAAGTTGTCTCAAGCATATCCATTGCACCCCTTGTGTGCATGCCATGAACTTGTACTCAAGAATATTGACAAAATTGAGAGGACCAAATGAGTTCCAGTCACTGTGAGGGATACCAAATATTTATCTGCAATCATCATAGATCACGCGCCATTTCAATTCTTCTTCAACAAGGAACTTATCAAAACTTTCATAACCAAATTGTGCATCCTCCTTGATGTAAATACTGATCTTGACACCAATGGAATTGGTGGGCCACATCGAGGACAACGTAACAGTTGAGCATGAAGGAGGCAATGAAGAGTGACACTCTTTTGTTAGATGCCAAACATCCAACAATTTCATGAGGACCAAATATGGCGCTCCATTACTCACCGCCTTGAGAGATATCTGAGTGCATTGATAACATGTTAAACAATCCATAATTGAGTCACAACCAGGACCACGAGATCATTTTGGAGATCATCTCAAATGTTTTAAAAGCTCTTAGTTCTTGTGCAAGGTCCTTGTTGCTGTGCAAAAATTCAATTCTGTTGCATAAAGCATTCTTTTAGACCTTTGGCTTTGCAAGCAGTTCTTTTGTGTCCAAAGAAATGTGCTGCCAATTTATGAGGGGGAAGGGGGGAGTTTCTACAAATGTATGTCTAGTCAAAACAGCAATTCATTGCCTTTTGTCTTTGTCTGGGTCTTACAGTCGCAATACTGACTTCCCTTTTTTGGTTGTTCATTTTGTTTTGCTCATGACTTACTTGTTTAATTGTGATGATCCATTTCCTTCTTGCCAGTGCTCATTTGTCCATTTTGTGTAATGTCCCCAACTAAGACTTTACTTGATTTATCCTAAAATTCCCAACTAGGGTTTGGATTGTCCCTGGAAATGGAAATTTAACTTAGTCTTTGGAATGTCCCTTGCTAGGATGGCTACCAATTTCCAATAGTTAAAATACATCAATATGCATTTAGATCAGATTATATTAAGAAACAATTAATGACTCTTAATACATTTGATAGTTAACATACTTAAGCCCCAATTCCTTATTACTCTCCTAATCATCAACCCTAACAAGGATGGGGAATTACTTGTCATAGGGCGCTTGGAAACCAATCTACAAGTAGACTCTCTCAAGGCCTCAGGACCCCGTCCATATCCCATCTTGGAATTCACCTACCTTGTGAGGAATTACTCGGCCTCTCCCTAACAGCACCAGTCTATCCTCTTAAGGAGCAAAACTGAGTGATTAAGAATTAAGCCGAGTATACTAATATCTCATGTATTATGATTTATGAATGAATATATAGATAGATAGATAGATAGATAACTGGCATAAATCTGATTTCAATATTATTATCAGATATAAATGCTACAGAATATATATTAGACCATTTATTGGTCCCTTGTTCCTAATAGAATTCAGATATAATATTCTGTAAATTAGTATTTGATTCATAGATAAGTTACAGCATTCCAATTTGCTGTCACATGATGCTTGCCAGCAATAAAATATGATTTATTCCCTTTCTGGTCTCTTCCTTGTGATGAGTACCAAATATATTTAATAATCTCTCATTCTTCGATGAGCCCCTGGGATGATGTTTCAATCTTCCTTTTTATATCCACTGAGAGATAACTCTTTTCAAATAGTCACAACTTTTCAATTAACCTTCCCCTTCTTAGTAACTGCACCCCTTGGGAAACTAATTAATATTTATAAACAAATTGCAGCCTTTGAAAATATATAGTAATGCATCATGGTAATCGCACCCTTTGGCTTGCAACTAAATCTTTATTATTTGTTTGATTAAATATTATCGCCATCCACTGAATCAATGCCCTTCATAGATTGATTGACTTGTTAAGTCACTGCTTGTACCATAATCACCGACTTTCATTAACCTTGGACTATGGTCTATGCTGACTGGGTGGTAGTCGATTTCATTAATGTTCCTTGCGGTTCTTGTATATCGTTGCCGAATCCATTAATTATCCTCAGCCTTCTATCCAAAGGCTTGCTGTTTGTTCCTTAACAATGTGCTAACTAATTGAACCATTCCTTACATTACTAACTTCATCGGTCTCATGAAGCCCAATAATGAAAAGAAGATTCACGTACCATTAGTAATCTTGCCCGAGCATAGTGAAAAGTCACTGTAATATAATCCTTGCTTTATTATTTAATACTGCGGTAATACAGGCTTTTATTTATCCATTGGAAGAGTGAGATAGTGGACGTATTGGATGTTCACGTTGGAGACTGGTTATTACAATACCGATGGTTAGCATCATCGTTCATATTCTCTTATTGAGCAGTTCATGACTAGAGACATTAATCTGCAATAATTCGGAGATGATGGTATACAGTTGTCTTTGATACTTCATATGAAACAATCAATTTAAGTATCAATATGTCTGAGCTGAGATATATTGGAGGCCCAACCCATTGTGAGAAAATTTCTAATTAGAATAACGATATCTTGACCTTAATTAACTTGTAATTAAAATTATATGTTATATTTTATTATTTTTTTAATTTTTTTTAATTCTATTATTATTATTTAATATTATATACTATTTCAGAAAGGGGACATTACATAGGCTTCAAAAGTCTCTCCTAATGTCATGGTAAAGGGGTAAAACTATTGAATTATAATACGATATACCAGCTAAAATGAAACTATTGCACCTGTATATTTCATGGCACACTTGCTGCACAAGAAATGAATGTGTATCATCCGCCTAATCTACACAAGTCATTTCATAGTACCACTATTTGTAACTCAATGAAAATGTAGCAATTGCAGCTCTTCAATATTTTTGGGTATGTAGTATATATAATTTTAATTTATAGAAACTTAAAACAGCAGCTCAGAAATAAATGTGTAATATCCACCCAACCTATACAAAGTCATAATGAACAGACAAACTCATCACAAACACAACCACCTATCATTCTTTCACTTACCAAAAGAAACTTCCAAAAAGCAACTCAAGAAACATTGAAAGTTTTAGCTTAATGAGTATGACTTGTACAAGGGAAAGCAAAATGAAATGGGACAAGCAAGCTTATGAGAAAAACACTGAACTTACCTCCACCACCACTCATGATCCTCAACTGCTAGCTGGAAGTAGGTCAATGCAATGGTAATGAAGGCTGTCACAATAATAAGGATGATGAAAACAATGAAGAGGATGCTGTATATTGTGTAGATTTTGTGACCCCATACACTTGCAAATATATAGTAGAGCTCAATGTAGATTGCACTGAATGGCAAAAATCCTGCCATGGCCATTTGAGAGATGGTCCCTCTGTAAAATGGTAAAGGAGGAATTTCTCTGGGGTACTTCGTGGTGCGGCATGGAGCTTGAAACTCGGCCTTGCTGTTTTTACCAGCAATACCACCCAAAACAAGCAGAGGAGATGTCACAAGTGTCCAGATAAGGAGAATGACCATGATTGTGCCAAATGGCAGAGCTGCAGTTGCATTGTAAGCTATAGCAACTGTATTCAGGAAGCAAAAGGTTAGGAACAGAGGCCCACAAAATAGACAGCCAGTCAACAACAGATTCCTCACCTGCAATAGACAGGAATAAAGTTATGTCGTATTCATTTCATGTTACATAATAATTATATTAGTTCCAGATTCACTCAAAAAATGAAAAAGTATATACCCAGTTTGATCCTTCAAGTTGATTATAGAAAGAAGCAGCAGTGTAGCCTGCAATGCCAGAAGTAAGGGCATATATAACCACAAGGGCTGTGTATAGGGCTCCCCTGTTGTACGGATAAAAAACACCTACCAGTGCAAGCATGAAGATGAAGATGGCACTGAAATGGCACATTAAGAAGACTGAATCAGGCAAATGCCTCGCAAAATTAAAAAAATTAATATTTTGGGAAAGCTCCCAACCTATTAAAAACCACTAGAAAAACAAATCCGGAGCAATAATGCCCTCAATCATTAGAATATATTTAAGTACATCATATTTATACTTACAGAGCAAAAAGCTGAGTCCCGGATCCAAGAACAGCACAAAACAGAGACTTCTGTCGAGGATATCTGAAGACATCTCCATGAATATACTTCCAACCTGTCTCCTCTTGGTCATCAGTAGACTCCTCATCATGCGAATACCTTCATAGAAACAAAATCAGTAGATTTCTTGGTAAGGAAATTATCATTTTAGGATAAATCAAGCAAATGACATGATCAATTAATTTCACTGACTCGTGACATAAGATATTATGCACAAGCAATCATGTAATATTTACTTCTACAGGAGTTAATTTTGCCAAACTGTACAATCAAATTGTGCTTTCTTACTTGATGAAGTCGTTCTTGAGAACCCGCATAAGAATAGTGGCAAGGAATCCAGTCAGAAGAAGAACTGTTACACAAGAATTGATAATGGAGAACCAGTGAATTTCCAAATGCTGTGGCAAAGAAGATTGTTTTGCATATTTATCCATTCGCCGTTCAAAAGGAACCTTAGTCTCCACCCACTTAACTGAGTACATGAAATCAACTTCAACTTCCTTGTCCTCGGTAATGTCAACTGTCAAACTTGGATCTGTGCGAACATTTATTTCTATGACTCGATCATTGTTATAGAAAATTTCAAAGTGGATATGTTTATATAGTAGATATCTGGCACCATTTGAAACTGCCTTATTTTCTTTCTCAAACTTTCCAATGAAGCCCCAGATGGGTAGGTCATCATAGTACATCTGAAAATAATAATCCTTTTTGATAGCTTCCCTAAACTTTTCTAAATCCTCTTTTGTCAATTTCTTACTGCAAAGTAGTTCAGAATCTTTGTTTTCTTGAAAACCAAGCTTGTATCGGGCATCAACCATCCTATCACCATTCAAGACTTCTCCAAGATCTTCCCTCTTCTCACTGACTTTATCTGCAATTACCAATTACAATGGAAATTGATCAACAATAGGCCAACTCAGGTACATAGTTATAACATACTAAAACACAAAGTCCAATATGCAGAAAGGTCCAAACCTGGAGGGCAGAAAGGCAAATCAAAATATCGATATGTTTCACTGCAGAACAAATAGAAAAAAAATATTAGATAGAGAGAGTGGCATTGCAGGAAACAATGGCATTTTAATTTGAAACAGAAATTTCTTTAACTTGTTCTCTCTAATTTTATCGAGAATCAACAGTGTTACTGCTAGGCTTTTTTATGAAACAAAATCTTTGTATAACATGCTAAATAGGTTTAAAAAATTGATTTTGACATAATGAGGTTCTATATGCTCAACGACTAACCCATCATTATTTGGATGCCAAAGTTCAAAGCTCCGTGACAGAGATATTCCTACAGAGGATAAGCACTGGTTGCCAGAGGACAACCAATCACAGCGACCAAGAGATTAGACATAAAAAGTTTAAAAAGGAGTAATCGCCCCGGCCATGGAATGGCCAACACTTCTCTTCATAACCAAAAAGAGTATTGCCATGCCCAATAGGACAATATCTTCCTCTGTTTACTCAAGAAGTGGGCTTGTCTTACCCAGCTTCGCATTGGCTCAACCAAGATACCTTCCATAGATTTGGCAATAACATAGTTTTGGATTCTAATAAGTGTGGAAGAATAGATAAGCATCTGGCCTCTTGCCATAGAATAGCATCAAGCCCTAATTACTGAAGCAGGATAAACATAGATCAGGCCTCTCGAATTGCTTCCTGCAATTTCAAAATACACTGACTAGAAAATTTTGAAAAAAAATCTACCCTCTTAGAAGAATCATCTCCACTCTAACAAGACTCTTGATCTAAGTGTCTTCTCTATATGGATCATACTCTACACTTTCTCTAGAGTAGGGGTGCAATTGATCCATCCCACATTTTCTCTACACATTCTCAAACTTCCTACTACAAAAGTCAATCCCAATGTCCTCTAAATCTTTGGACCTGTTGTGAGCTTTTCACACCATCGCCCCATTGCAAATGGGGACCCCCTCTTTTAGCTGGCAGTAGAGTCATTAGTTAGTTTAGTCTAGATTTGGCAGTGATTCTTCAAGTCTCAAAGGCAATCAAGTCTGAAAAGTGAGCAAGTCTGGGAGTTGTTCGGTGGATGTCTAGTTGCAAGTTCAAACCATGAGGCGAATGAGGTTGTCAGGTAAGATCCAGCACTTGGTGAAATCTTAGATTGCCTTCAAATGATATCTTCATGCAACCTGTGGATTCCATAGCTTTCACTAAACCATGATTTGCAAATTGATGAGAAGGCCTCATGAATGGCTAAGTGTTGTTGCTACTCCACATTGACAACATGAAAACTTTTGCACAATACTTATGCAATTTTCAAAGAAGGTTGATGATTGAATTCAACGATCGGAATTCTGGTTTGAATTGATGAAGGGATCCAACGCAATGCAAGTAGTGGCAAATCAGGAATCAAAATCGTGGAAATGAACACTTTGAAAGATTTTTGAAAAATAGATGAGAATTCCACATATAGGTCGGAATCCAACCTACACTTGCAACAGAATTCCGAGTACCTCATCATTTCCGCCCAGGATGTTTGTGACAGGGATATAAGGTGAAATGAAATCTGATCTGCAATCCCAGCAAACATGGTGAAATTTCAACCTTTTCATGACAAAACCTGGGCAAAGCATCGCAAATCCCTCAAACTTCGGCCATTGTTTTCAACTTCATTGAAATTAATTTCCAAGGTCTTCCTAATTTCCGCCCAGCCCTAGTGGCATTTTTCAGACTCAAAGAAACCAAATTGAAAAAAATTCAAATAAAATCTGGGCGATTTGGTAAAAATTCAAGTGTTTCCAACCATATCTTAATGGTCTAAAGCAAGAAAGCAGAAATGGGAGAAAACGTTCGATCTGCAAGAATGAAAAATCAAATGAAATTGAAATTGGAAGAAAGAGATCAACTTGCAAATGGGTGAAATATGGAAGTGGCAATGACATAACACTTAGAACATTTTCTTGGTCTTTGGGAAATTCCAAGGGTAGGTCAGAATCTGACCTCCCTTTGGAACAAAATTCCAAGGGTAGGTCGGAATCCGACCTCCCCTTGGTAAAAAATTCCAAGCCTCCTTGAATCTCCGCCCCAAGGGTTAGGCAAACTATTTTAATTTCAAATCAAAATTCATGCCTTCAAAATCAGATTCAAGGGTTCCAATGGACAAATTCCGGTTCATCAATCGGGGAAAGTTGAATGCTTATGATCCGATCAGGACAAGAACTTGTAAAGTTGAAAGTGCAAATCAATGAGAACATGCAATGAAGTGTTGCTGAAGGGAGAAATTAAGGTGCAAACCCAGACATTCGAATGGGCAAGTGGTAAAGCAGTGATGTTAGTAACAAATCTAAGCTTTGGAATGAGTTCCAAAGGCTGGTCAGATTCCGACCATGCCTTAAAACAAAATTCCAAAGGCTGGTCAGATCCCGACCATGTCTTGGAATTCATTTCCAACCACAAGCAAATTTCTGCCCTCTCATTTGCAAACACTTCCAAGCTCTATAAGATTTCTGCCTTGGCATTTGGGCATTTGCAGATCCAAAACAATCAAGACAAGTCAGCCTTGGTCAAAATGAAATTAGTTGCAACTTAAATAATCAAACCCCCTCATTCAAACCATCAAGCAGCAATTCAATTCCAACAACAATCGAATAAGCAGAGCAGCTTTAGCATTGCAAAACTCAGACAAGGACGAGTAAAATCAGATCATCAAGTGGCATTCGATTGAACTGGAAGTAAGTCATTTCAAGGTGAAGATCAATGAATTTCAATCAAGTATGAAAGGAAATCGAGTTTGCAAGAAAAAATTAAGAATTTAAGGGGATTGCTGAGTGTTGTTTCCAGAGGAAATTCAATGTTTTAGAGTAAGCAAATTAGAAATCTGAACTTTAATAAAATTGGGAAATCATTTTGTTTTATGATTGCATAATAGAAATTAAGTAGGAGGAGATTCCAAGAGATAGAAGTTTTCAAATCATTTCAAGTAGTTGATCCTAGATGAATTGGCATTTAAAGATCATTTGAAATAGAAATTGCAAGGATAGGAAAATTTTCATTTTGCAAGATAGGATAGAAATGTAAGAGATGTATTCATGACAAATATCTTCTTGTTTTGCAAGGTGAAACGGAGGAAGGAGTCCAAGCAAAGATGGAAGTGGAATTACAAAGAACAAGCATTCAAGACTTCAACAATGCAAGTACAACATGAGGCGGGACGTATCATAGACAAGAGGGTGTTCGAGGCTGAGCATTTCGTGTGCAAAGATGATTTAAAACCCAAGAACAGGATTCAAACCTCAAGAAGGATTTCAAAGAGCAAGTTGTACAAGGAAAATGAACAAGTCTACAAGATTATCATAATCTTGAATTTCCTTCAAAAACCCAAATCAATTAGAATGATTCAACTGCATGAAGAACCTCATCACTTCTACAACATCAAGCCAAGATACAAGTTCAAGTAATTCAAAATGACGAATTTCAAAGATGGAAAAATGCATGAAGATGAAACAATGTGGGAATATGAGCCATCACAATTAGTCAAGGGCTTGAAAATGTTGAGCATCAACAGATATTGCTAGAGATGCAGAGACTTCTTTATAATGATGTAGCAGTGGAATTGAGACTAAGATTGCAAGATATACATGTTGAGGTGGCACCCACTCATCTCCAACCAATCAGAGGATTCAATCTCGTGTGTTCAAGTTCATCCAATCAAATTCATCTACAAGTGACATGTGGAATGCATTTAATGTCTTCACCTAATGAATTTTCTCATTGGTCTATCCTCAAATGGATAAGCATTCAAAAGCAATGTAATTTTCTCATTGGCACATGGATTGGTTCCTTAATGTAATCGATTAACATTCAATGCTTGTAGGTGGCAGTTACATTAGAGTTGTGTTGGCATAATCTTGGCCATTGATCTTGATTCAATCTGGGCCATTCATTGTACTTAGAGTCTTTAAATTTTTTGAAGACTTATTTTACTTCTGTATGTAAATTTTAATTTTACTTCTGAAAAAGCCACAATTCATTATTTGTTAGTTCTTTTGTTGTGTTTTTACCTTGAAAAGTGTAGTTAATGTTATATACTTAAATAATACTTTTAGATTTATGCTTACCAATAAATACTTATTATTCAACATGTAAATTTTATTATTATATACTAATATATTACTTTTTAGATTCATGTTTATTATTAAATACTAATAATTTGACCTATAAATGGCCTTCGAATTTAAGGGGTTCTAGGTACATGGTCATGACATGAGAGTACTTGCTAGATGCTGCCACTGTATAACACCACTTGGTGAAATAAAATAGGATTAGATTTTCCCAAATGCATCCCATCTTCAGTCTACTAAAGGATACAAACCGCTACAAACATGTAATTCCTTGGTAAATCTTGTGTGTGAGTGTCTATGAACACCAAGACAACAAAAGTAGCAGATGTCAATAAGATAGCCATCTAACCCATAGGATTCCCTCTATTTAGCATCTTCATGATCTACAAATCAAGCATATAACCATATACCACTCCAAAAAGCAAGATCCAAAGTAAAACGAACACACCAATTAACCTAAATATGCTGCCATAACAAATTCCAGTACAAATCAACTTCTAAGCTTTCCATCAAATCTTCAATCATGACAATCAAACAAAAACTGGGACAATTTATTTTAAAACTAAAAACTCATTCAGCGTAAAAATCTTCTCAATAAGTGAACATACTTTTATGGGTCCTACAGAAACGAAGTCCCTTCACCATCTCCAAAGATTTGGCGGCAGTTTGAACAATTTTCATGCATATTGTTGTTTATATATTAAAAAACTAGCTAGCAGATCTTCAGAACCACATTTTACTTTTTAGAAATGATTATTTTTTCTAATTCAATATCCTCTATGTATTAATCCTATCTTATGTTCCCCTAAAATCCAAGCAACTTGTCTAAATGCCCACTTGTGCAGTGGAATTCACCCTTGACACCCTATCTGCAAATCCACACCAAGCACTGTGCGGGGGTATGCTGCTGCCAGAAATGCAAGCATGTGTCAAACTTGCCATAAATGAGGCATTTGGGAAGAGCCTGAAATGTATGTGGGGCACTCGAAATCACGGTTACACTCTCCTGAGTCTGACATGAAGACTTACATATCACTGAACCTTAAATCACAGGGAAGAACCTACTGTTAAAAACTTCAAGAATTCATTTTGTGACACGTGGTACTTGCAACAAAACCACTAAATATAAAGACAACCCCCAAAACATATGTGTACAAATCAAACGCTCAGAGTTACACACCGTCCCATCCAACATTAAAATATAAAAACTCTCAAGCCCTGGATTGCAGGGGAAACACAGTTGCTGAAAGATGAAGGATAAACTGCATAAGACAAACAGTGTTTGCAACAATCCCACTTAATATAAGGTCAAACCGAAAATGCATGCATACATCAAACACGCAGTGTTACACACTTTTCCATCCAACATTAAAATCTAAAAACCCTCAACCTGTGTCACGGGTGAAATGCTGGTGCTAAAAGCTGAAGGATAGATTGCATGAGGCAAACACTGCTTGCTACAAAGAAGCTAATATAAGGTCAAAACCAAAATGAATGTGTGTAAATCCAGCATAGTGTTACACATTCTTCCGTTCAACAATAAAATCACAAAGCATCAACCCCTGAATCGTATGGAAAACACTGCTGCTAAAAACTGACGGGTGAATTGCTTGGGACAAATGGTGCTTGTGACAAACTCACAAAATATATGTCAAACCCGAAATGTATGTGTCAATTAACACAATGCCACACACATTTCCATTCATTGATCCAACATCAAAATCTAAAAACCCTCAACTCATGAATGGTAGAATGAACACCGCTGCGAAAAAAGGTCAACGGCGAATTGCTTAAGACAAATGGTGCTTTCTACAAACTAGCTCTATATAAACTCAAAACCGAACTATATGTGTGCTAATCCAAAACGCAGTGTTACGCTCCGATCCAATCTAAAAACATAGAAACCCTTAAACCTTGCATAGTGAATATACGCTGCTAAAAGGTTTTGGTTGAATTGTTTCAAACACGAGGTGCCTGCAACAAATTCCTTAAATATAAAGTCAAACACGAAAACGTATGGGTTAGGCCTACCATACGATATCACACCTCCTCAATTCATCACAATACCTTCACACCCCGACCCTTCTGTTACGCAAGATGCTGCAGATACAAAATCACGGGTGAATTCAATGACACGCGTAATGCCTGCAAACAAATTCGAGTAAACCCCCAATACATACGCGCCACTCTTTGACACAGGTGATGCTTGGTACAAACTCCATAAATGTAAGGAAAAGCCCATAGATCCAACATTAAGACCTAAAGATTCACTCAATACAAGTAAAAATTCCACACTTATGCGTAGCAATTTGACACGCGCTCCTACATCTGACACTGATACATAAAAACCCCTAAAACACTAAATTGCACATCTAACCAATTAAAAACTCAATCCTTGGGCCGATAACCACGATCTCCAGATTTCTCGGCCAATTCGACAGAATGAACAAAACTTAAGAGCCTTGCAATTTTACATTTAATAACACTCTACCTGGGATTACTGAAGGGGCCGATTTTGTTGGCATATAGCGGAACATGCTCCCCCTTGCTGTATTTGTGATCTGATGCGCCGCCAATAACTCCGCATACAAACGCCAAAACCAGTGCTAAAATCGCCGTTAAGTTGTTCAGAGTCCCCGCCATTATTGTTCCCACTTTGAAGGGAAAAACCCTGCCTGGGCTTCGAACAAAACCCTGATACAGCTCCGAATGTGTCTAAAACACTTCCATGAGCTCGTCCTTTTTACTGTAATGGATTGATAGATCCATCAGATCTGGCGAAACAAATACCACCTTCCTTGCTTCATGGAGGGTCCCTCTTCCTGCCTTGGGTTTCGTACCCGCTAGCGCACGATCACATCGTGGGTTAGAGGCTTCAAGCATTTGCATTGCATGTCAATAGTACTATGACACTATAGTGTTGTGTTAATGTTACGAGATTTGTATTGAATTGAATGGTGTGTTCTCGTAAGGACGAAAACTCCATACTTCAATTTTTATTATTATTATTATATTATATTTGCATTGTTATCATTTTCATTTTATATGTTGTTTGTGGTTTGATTTTTTTTTGTTACTAGGAAAAATATTAATATAATAATAGTAGTTTTAACAATTGAGGTAGTTATAGGAACATCCAAAAATCATTGTTAAAGAAGTAGTTGTGACAGCAACAATAAAAATTATGAGTACATCATTGCTTTAGAAATAGATACAACAAACATATGCAAAGTCTGAACAAAATATTTAACTTCAAAGAGGCTTGTAAGGCTTCATGGAAGCTAGAAAGAATACAAAACAACCTTTTTGCAACAGTAAACTTTGGAGTCCATAACTAGAAAGAGAGAGTAGCAATAGTAGTAGTCTATGACATTCCCAACCATCCCAAGAATGTCCCAAACAAAATCATTGGCATGAGTAGGAAATATAATTATCCAAAATAGCATAAGAAAAGCATCCTCTAGTAACAACAATTAGCAAAGAAGGCTTCATCGTCAATTCTTTCGTTATCTTCACCATTATTCTTCCAATGGAAGAAATAGCCAAGAGCCAATATATGATTGTAAATGGCAGTTTTGAGCTTGCGAAGTAAGGTTTGAGATCCAAAGTTCCAGCATCATTAGATGAGTTTTCCATATGCATACATGATGGTAAAGCTTTATCATATCTTTCAGTTGGCTTAAAACATTTTTGTTTGTTCATGAATATCTTCCAAAATTTTAATGACATTAAGGCTCAATCTAGGCATAGTTTGCAGGACCCAGATTTGGAGAGATAAGTTGAAGCATGCCATGTGAATTTCAATATGCAAGGGAAGAAAGGAATGAGAAAAAAGATAAGTAGGAGATAGTTTCCACAACACGTCAAATTGTGATATTGCTATTAAGATTCAACTGTGCAGTGTTTGAGCCAAACTCATTGACCCATGTTTCATGAGCAGTGGTTCACAAGAACCCATCTCTAATGAGAATGAATGGAACACTTAGCACCCATTGCATCTAGGTGATGCTCATAGAGGTGAAGCATTGGGACTTCCCAGGAGGTCGCCCATCCAAGTACTACTCCAGCTCAAGGGCACTTAACCATGAAATTTCCTCCAAGGTTAAGTCCACTTTGCTTGCAACCCCATTTGCAAAACCTTCAACAAGTGTTGTTCCTTATGAACCATTCATTAGAAATCTCCTTAAGCTAGTCAATTGATAAGTAGGAGATATTTTCCACAGCAAGTCAAATTGTAATTGTTATACACTAAGTTCGCGCCTTTGTCTCAAGCTCTCGTAGTCTTGATAACCTAGTATAACATGGGAATCATCTCCAGGTTGTGGGACCTATGCTAACTAAGATGAGACCTCCAAGTTCTAGGCTGGTTCCTCTTGGATAATCACCTTAATTTGCTTTTAGACATGAAAAGTGAATTTTTGAAGGAAAGGGAGAGAAGAAATGCTTATAAAGGGAAATGACTGAAAGCAAACTACCTATTAGGTGATGCACTGAAATTAGGGTTTGGATCTCAGTATAGAAGAATGGAATCAATGAAAGGCTCAGGTCTAGTAGGTCACAACTTACTGAATAGGCTTGCATAAGTATTTCATAGAAGGGTCTGAACGTAAGACACAATTTATGACCTGCAAGTAGACATTCACTTCTACAACTTGGTGTAGGAATGAGACAAGACTGTTAGGGGGCTGAAGTATGCCCACAAAAGCATCTAAATCGGATCAAACACAATAACACACAAAATCACAGAAAGTAAGAGGGATCAAGAACCCTAAGTTGTCATTAAAAAACATACATATACTTTGATCCAATAAGAGATGACCCAAACAAGGAAGCATAGGGACATGAAAGATTGTCACAAAATACCTCTGCAATATCTAAATAATCAATGGGAGAAATACAACTGTATAAGCCAAAGGGTAGAGATGATACCACAGATGACCCTTAAGAAAAATGAAATTCTTTTTACAATTGTCTAACTCTAAGCTCAAAAGCTCCAAAAAAATAATATATACATACTCAACTGCACGCAGGCAGGAGTTAGAAAACCTAACTAGGGTTACAAGATTTTCACATTAGAATAACAAACCCTACATCTGTCAAGTCTGATCATGGCTATAACTTTGCAAATATGGCCGATCAGACCTCAAGTTTGCGTGCCCATCCTTGTACTACATCAACCTATAGACAAGCGACCTGGATTCATCTACCTTCCTGCACAAAGTCTCGCCATGAATGCTCAAGATGGTACTTTTCTGAGACAAGAATCGACCCATGACGGCCGCCCAAACCTCCTCATCATCTTCTTTCAACTGCAAATGTCCTGGAGACATAAATTTTTTGAGCTACCTCCCTGCTTGTGGCCTACAAATCAAATACTGGTGAAAACCCTCTTAGACACATTTGAATTTGAAAACTTAATGGCTAGCCGGTCATTTTAAAATGCGACCGTCGATATCCTTTGTTTCCCGACAGATGAATGGCTCAGATCTATCCTGAAATGGTCGTGAAACCCTTTTGAAAAGTTCAAATCCATATCAGCAATACGAGGACCAATGAAATTTTAGCACGTCAGCACATTTCGACCCACCTCGAGTTTTCCTCCTTTAAGTCATTCAGCGACTACGCGACTGAAGAAATCTAAGTCGCGAGATCCTTTGGCTTACCTTGGTCTGGTTAAGCGATTCAACGAACAAGGCTTTTTGCTGAATCGATGGGTCTTTCTAATAACCCTGGTTACATTAAGCGAACATGAGAAAAGCTTCGATCGTTGAATCGCAGAATACTTCCTTAACCGCTTATGAGAATCTGGCCTACATTTGGCGAACTAGCGACCGAAGACAATCGCTAGGTCGCTAAGAACTTTAGGGCTTCACTAATTGATTCTGAGATTCTGTGAATACACACATTTGTGCATTCGCCAGATTGATTGGAGCACTATTATTTTATCAGACAAATACGCGACCAAAAGGAACTTATCAGAGCCGCCAAAACTTGTTAACCCTGGGCCCATCTCCACATGTCAATCTTCTATTTTTTCTCGACCGCCCCATTAGTAGACACCTCGGCAAGCCTTCTGACAACGGACCCACCTAGAAATAAGATTCTGATCCAACGACGGGCACATGATCTCATGGCCACCGAATATTCCTTATGCCTTTGCGCCAACCGCAGATCCATATTAGACCAGGACCCCTCTGACAAATGGACCCACCTATAACCTTGTCAGCACTCGGCAACCAATCACGAACCTCCAAATCACTTTGACCTGGCATCGGACCCACCTGACAGAGGCTTGAACACTTGGCAAAATGGACGGCTGGCATAAAATCTCATGGCTCTGACACCATTCATGAGAACACACACCAGCCGTCAATCTCTATCCTTCTAACATTCTACAGGCGTTCCAACATGGCCCCACTGACATATGCCTAATCATCATTATGTGGACCAATCAAAAGTCATCATTTGTATACATGTAGCAGTGGACCCGCCTGAATGAAGAGTTACGTCACCAGGAGGAATCAAGGACAGTCTTAAGTTTGCAAGCTTCTAACACTTTTCATGAGAAAACACGCTAGCCATTAGATCAAAAGAGGACTGACAACCGGGCCCGCTGACAAATTACAAGTCATCTCCTTTCGACCAATGAAATACCTCCACATAGGACACCATGGCAATGGACCCACAAAGGCATGAAGCGCTAAGGAAAAGGAAAGATCAATGGTTGTCATAAGATCGCGAGCCTCTAACACATGCTATGAGATCTTACGACAATCATTGATCCCTTCAATTGGGACCCCATTACAAATTTAATTCCAAAAGCCTTAGCGAATGTGTGACCAAAGGAACTTATCGCTCAGTCGCCGAATAGAATTCCTAACCCTGGTTAAGTCTGCAGAATACGCGAACAAGACATTTGCAAAATTGTTGAGTGTTAGTCCAACCTGGGGGTTTCAGTTAGCAAATGCCTGACTGAAGGGCAATCCGCAGAGTCACTGAATACTTAAGGGCACCGCCAATTTATCTTGCAACTAAGAGAAACACTGCAGTCGCCAGTTCGTCGAGAGGAAAAGGTAACCGCCAGAAAACTTAGAGAATTGGCGACTGAGGGAAGGCAAACCGCTCGCAAAGTCGCGGGACGTTAAGAACTTAACCGCCTGGATTAAGAGATTACGCGAACCATTGCAGTGGCGTAGTTGGGGAATGAAAGGTCCAACCCGTCGGGGATTAGGAGAACTTGTGACTGAAAGGAAAGAATTACGCACATGGGTTTTTGGGGACTTAAGTGGCCGAGATAAAGTAACATGAAAATAGAACATGGTCTAGGGTCTCTTAGGGTTTTTTAACACCAACGGCTAGTTTATGAATTTTTTGACCTGCAGACCAGAGAGCTAAAAGATTACAGGGGCCAGGAAACAAGAGATAAATTCATGAAAATTTCAGGGATGCCTGGCAAGGTGAAAACAGAGACTCTAGAGTAGATTTTGGCCAAATTTGCATGGATATGAAAATTAGGGTAACATTTTGGCGATTTCTGCTGGATGTCAGCCTGCTAGACATGGAAAACTAGTGGCCTTAAAGCAATTCATTGGGCATGGGGTCATTCCAGGGGTCATTCCAGGAACACAAAACTTTGACAAAGACAAAACTAAACAGAGGGACAAAACTTGTGCACAAGCACTTCTTGAAAAGCAGGAAACTAACCTAGAAAATAGGGAAAGAAAGCAGGGAAACTTATTTACAAAAATTTACAAAGAGGGGTTAACCTCAAAACAGGGCTTCAGGTGGAATCCATTCATTGAGATAGGCAGGGAAACTCTTTCAAGATTTGATAGCTGGAAAGGATTGGATCCCTTGCATTCTGTGATTACAAATGGTCCACCCCAAAATGAATCAAATTTTGTATGCCTGCCAGGTCTGGATCTGAACTCATCCCATTTGAGGACTACATCCCCAACCTTGAAATTTCTGACCTTGGCTCTTTTGTCAAAACTCCTCTTTGCTTGAATCTGATGAAACTCCATATCTTGCATTGATTTGTCTCTGATTTCTTCAAATTCCATCAACTGAGCATATCTGATCTGCAAAGGATCTCCTTCTTCAAATAGGGCATACTGAGTGGCTAAGTCCAGAGCTAGCAATTCAACTAAGATAGACAACTTGGCCTCTCTACCATATACTAGCACATAAGGAGAATTACCAATTATTTTCTTTGGGGTAATTCTGTCTAACCACACTGCAGACCTGAGCTTAGTATGCCAATCTCTCTGATTTTCTTGAAGAGTCTTCTTGATTATCCTAATCAAGTTCTTATTTGTTGATTCAGCTAAGCCATTGCCTTGGGGGTAGTAATTAGAACTGGTATTCAGATAGATGCCATTCTTGACTGCCCACTCTGAGACTTTGAGGCCTATGAATGCCAATGCATTATCTGATATGATGGAGTTAGGAGTGCCAAACCTGTAAATTATATCATCATAAAAACTTAGGACAACACTCTCATTGGCCTCCTTTAAAGTAATTGATTATGTCCATCTAGTGAAATAATACATTGCAGTGATTATCCATTTATGGCTTGCATTAGATGGAGGATTGATCATACCAATGAAGTCTATGCCCCACTTCATGAAGGGTTGCTCTGTTTTGACTGGTTGTAGGGGCAAGGCTGCAAGCCTTTCTTTTCCTACAAACATGGCACACTTGATGCATTTTCTCACATAATCATGGCTATCCTTGAAGATAGATGGCCAATCGTACCAGGCCCTCATGATTTTAAAAGCAGTAGTCCTAGGAGAGAAATGTCCACCAAAAGGTCCATCATGAAACTCAAATAGGACATCAGCTATCTTTTCTGAAGAGAACTTCATCTATCATCACAAAAGGAACATATTGTAACCTATAATACCTCCTTTTTGCTGAATCCAAACCTGTAAGACATTGTCCTATCTTCAAGTAATTGATCCTACTAGGCAACCAGCTTGTTGCCTTGGCTTGTTCTTTTGTGGAATGCACCACCAGAGATGCATCCAACTGTTCTAATTTCTTTGAACTTTCATCTGATGCCAAATGCTCACAAAGGCCTCTTCCTCTAACTAGCTTGGTGGTTTGAATATCTATGTCATATTCCATCACCTTGGTGATCCAACCAGCTCTTTTCTCATTAAGGTCCTTGGAAAGCAAAAACTCTTTGACACTTGGATGAGTAACTTTCAAGTGTACCTTGCTATGGGTCAATAGATATCTGAACTTTTTAAGGCTCTTCACCATAGCAAGTACATGTTTCTCTACAAAAGAGTATCTCTATTCATACTCCTCTAAACCTTTGCTAAAGAAAGCAATAGGCTGCTCCAATCCATCTAAATTTTCTTGAGTCAACATTGCAGATATAGCATCATGACCCCCATAAGCATAAAGGATAAAATCCTTACTAAAATTTGGGTTTAGGAGGGCATGGGCTTCTGTTAAGGCCTCTTTGATAGCCTAGAAATTAGCTTTTCCTTCTTTAGTCCAACTGAAAGCTGAACTCTTCTTTAGCATGGCTGTTAAAGGCTTTAGTAAATCTACAATGTTAGACAAGAACCTCCTAACAAAATTAATCTTTCCTATGAAAGATTGGAGACTTTTCTTGTTATGTGGTAGGGGTAGCTCTAGGATAGCTGCAATTCTCTCAAGATCTATTATGATCCCTTCTTTGGATACTACATATCCCAGCAATTTTCCTTCATGAACTGCAAACACACATTTCTTGGGATTAAGAGATATCCCAAATTCTCTACACCTTTCAAAAATCTTCCTCAGATGTTTGATGTGATCTACTGCCTGCTTTGAATAGACAGTTATGTCATCTAAGTAGGCCAACACAAACTTGTACATAAGGCTTTTAAAGGCCATATCCATTGCCTTTTGAAATGTAGCACCTACATTTGACAAACCAAAGAGCATCTTTTGATAAGCCATGGTTCCCCACTTAGTTGTAAATGCAGTCTTGTATTGATCCTCTTTATTTACTAAGATCTGATTGTATCCTGAATACCCATCCAATAATGAAAATCTCTTGGATCTAGAGACACATTGTAAGATTTGTTCCATGGAGGGTAGTGGATGGTGGTCCTTTAATGAGGCCCTGTTAAGATCCCTTAAGTCAACACATAACCTCAACTCCCCATTCTTCTTCCTGACTGGAACAAGGTTGGAAACCCAACTAGTATGCTTGATGGGGTAGATGATACCACTTTCTATTAGTTTGAGTACTTCTTTATGCATAAGTGGCTCAAGCTTAGGATTAACAGGCCTTTGTTTTTGCCTCACTGGTTTGGCATTAGGTTCTAATTCAATAGTGTGTTGAGCAAGGGTAGGATCAAAACCTTTGAGGTCCTCATATTGCCATGCAAAAACATCACTGAATTCCTTAAATAATTGGGTATAAGCTTGCTTTTCCAATTCAGTGTCCACTTTTCCAAATTGTAAGCTCTTACCTGGTTCCAACTCTAGTTCAACACAATGTTCTTGTTGGACTACCAGGCCAACTTTATTTTTCTTGACTTCATCATCCTTGTTAAAGACGGTCTCTAATGTAACAAGACCTCTAGGCATCTTATTGGACTTCAGTTGTATCACCCGATCACCATAGTTTTGTGATAGCCTATCTTGATTATGCTCTGAAAAGACATCTTCTTCAAACAAGAACTGCAGAATTTGTTCATCATTATCAAACACCTACCAATTAACATCATTATTAGGAATAGATGGTCTAACAATCACTTTGATATGCTGTTGATCCCTTTCTTTTGAAATGCTATTTGGAATATCATACTGAGATCCAACAGCAACTAACCTATCTGCGTTTTGATTTAACTTTCTAGGGATAGCAACAATATTGAAAGCACAAAAATCTTCAATTACATCCCAAACTCTATGTTTGTATGCCTTGAAAGTGTCATTTTTTGTTGCACTTATCCCTCTCACTTGGCTGACAACTAATTCACTATCACCATAAACTTTTAAGGCCTTAAGCCCTCTTTTTCTAGCCCACTCTAGTCCATTGACTAGACTTTCATATGCTACAGTATTACTAGTGCAGGAGAAATTGAATCTAAAGGTAGTATAATACCTTTCTCCTTTTGGGGACACTAGCATGGCACCACCACCAGAACCATGCCTGCTTCTAGCTCCATCAAAAAATAGTTTCCAAACCTGATTATTTTGATCCTCTGAATCAGTGTCTTCTTTGAAAAGGCTTGGCTCTATGACATCATTTTCTTGCATCAAATAACTTCCCAAACCAAAATCCCAAACAAGATTTCCTTGGGCCTCTGAAGCTCTTTCATCTAGAAGAATATCAGGGATACTCTCTATCTTTGTGCTTGCTTCACTAATGGTTTGGAAGCCATTGTCATCAAATATAGGGCAGTTTACGTTGATGGTATTTGACACATATGGCTCTATATGGCATGTTGCTAATGGTTCTGACTTGATGGTGACTTTGGTCCCATACCTTGTATGAAATAGCATGTGAGACCAGTCAGAAGATATATAACCTCCTATCTTGGCTGTAAACTCCCTTGAAAGACATATAGCAAATAATGCAGGGAGATCTATGATGTATATATCAAGGAGGATGGAAAAATTAGGACTAGCATGAAGGATCAGATACTTTCTTAGGCATTACAGTGCTAGTAGCTCCACTATCTACCATACAATTATGTACTAAAGATTTTCCAATAATTAGAGATACATAAAGGGGAGGTGGCTTTGAGTTCCTACCTTGTGTGGCATTGCCTTTGGAGTTGCTACTTGGAGTCTCATTTTCTTGATCAGTGTTAACCAACATTGGCTTTGCAGCTTCTTTTGTAGGTTGAGGAGTTGCCACTTCTGTCATGGCCTTCTTCAAAATTTCAGGCTGTCCTGGAAGAGCCAAAGAGTCCCACATGGACATGGTGACATTCACCTTCTTCATGTTGTCTACAATATTAAATGGTGTCACAATGTGTACTCTCTGTTGTGCTTTCACTATGATGGGCTCCACTTCTTTGGAATGTTGGCTTTATTTGCTTGTGATGACAGGAGCCTCCTTAAGTGTGATGGGATTAGCTTGCTGCAGTGGCTCTGTAGATGTAGTGGCTTTGGCATTAGAATCTACTCTCTCCATGTCTTGAGCTCTTCTCTTTGCTCTTGTATAGGCAACAAAAGCAACCTCATTGTTGACTCCATTGAAGTCTAGTTGCTCCCAATTGAAAAGAGTAGTCTCATTTTCTTGTGGTTCTTGTTGAGGAACTGACCCACTGGATGGAACCTCTGATTGAGCTTGTGAGGCATTTTGAACCATTAAAGTTTGGTTCATCCATCCATTTGAACATGTAGCTTGATTATGAGGCTAATTACAAGGAAAGCACCATTCATTATCCATAGCCACATTATTTTGACTAGGGACCTTATCCCTCACTAGATTTGTAGAATTTAGAGGTGTAGGGTTATATGGTTGGAATGGTCTTTGATTAAAACTTTGTCTTTATCCTTGATAGCCTCCTTGGTATGGTGGTCTATTTTGTTGATAAGGCTGTCCCTGATTTTGATATTGCTGATTAGGACCTTGGCCTTGTGATTGAAATGGTGGTCTGATTCCTTGACCTTGCTTCTTCAAATTTGTGACCTCTTTAGTCAAGGTCTACAACAAGTTTGTTATTTCTTGCTTACTACTTTCTTGACTGTTCTTTATCTCTTGTAACTCTTGAGAGAAACTAGCTCTCAGCTCTTGACCACTAGTACTAGCCTGAGGTGCTAATATGGTGGGAATAGGGGTAAATGGGGGTACTTGTGCAGGTGCAATGGGTTGAAGGCTATGGAAAATGGGCATTGGAGGCCTTCTAGCAATCATGCCTGCTTGAATCAAACAATTTTTGGCCCTGACAGCTATGTCAAAAGCCTGGGGTAAAGAAGTACCACCCATAGACTGGATCATGATAGAGATTTGACCATTCAAACTTTGCAAGTAATATAGAAAAGCATGGTCAGCTGATGGTCTTACTGATACTAGAATTCTATTCCATGTTTTGAGGAATCTACTATTGTAATATGTCATTTGTTCTTGAGGGTCTCTCTTAATAGTTGTTAACTGCTCAACTAGAGACAAGTTATCTGATTTATCCTTAAAATGCTTACTTAATGCATCCCCTAATTCATCCCATGAAGTAATGGAGCCAACAGTTAGAGTTCTAAACCATTCAAGAGCTTTACCTTTTAGAGAGGCTGCTAATAATTTTGTGGCCACATCCTCTTGAGTTATGTTGTGTATGCTACAGATGGTGGTCACATCTCTTATGTGCTCAAAAGTAGTTGTCTTCCCTTCACCTGTGAAATCAGGTATACTCTTTAATGCCACCAAGGGCACATCATGATGTTGAGTAAAATTTAATGGGCTACCCTGATTGAAAGGTGCAAAGGCAAACTGTCTAGCCATTGTAGGAGTTGGAATATGAAGATTAACAACTATATGAGCTGTATTTACTGCTTGATTTGAATCCTCTTCTAGATCTCTGGTTAGATATCTGCCTCTTCTTCTAGAATGAAAGGGGAAAGGTCTCCTTTCTGAAGTATTAGGAGGTGTTGATTGAACTCTCCTTGCAAGGGATGTCCTTTGAGTTGACCTACCTTTGTGACTTCTTCTTGAGGGAAACTCTGAAAATTTAGTGGGCTTTGAGCTTCTAATCTCAATATTTCTCATAAACCTTAAACAAGGTTAGCCTAGATCTTTGAAATCAATGGAGTCACTAGATATAATTGATAGAACAACTTCTAAAAGCCTTTATTATGCTATTAGTATATTAGAGATAACATAATCTTTCAAATAATGAACTTCTTGTGTAGTCCCACCGGGCATGCCAGAATTGTTATACACTGGCACCAAGGTGGGGTGTCCTCGAGCTTAAGCTTGTACTGATATTCCTTGTGTATTGAACTTCCTTAATCCTTTTGCAGATGAACCAACAAGAACACCTTTAAACTTGAATCTGATCTTTTGTCCAACCAGGCGTGCCAGAATTGTTATACACTGGCACCAAGGTGGGGTGTCCTTGAGCTTAAGCATGTACTAATATTCCTTGTGTATTGAACTTCCTTAATCCTTTTGTAGATGAACCAACAGGAACACTTTTAAACTTGAATCTAATCTTTTGTCCCACCGGGCGTGCCAGAATTGTTATACACTAAGTTCGCACATTTGTCTCAAGCTCTCGTAGTCTTGATAACCTAGTATAACATGAGAATCATCTCCAAGTTGTGGGACCTATGCTAATTGAGATGAGACCTCTAGGTTCTAGACTAGTTCCTCTTGGATAATCACCTTAATTTGCTTTTAGACATGAAAAGTAAACTTTTGAAGGAAAGGGATAGAAGGAATGCTTATAAAGGGAAATGACTGAAAGCAAACTGCCTACTAGGTGATGCACTGAAATTAGGGTTTGGATCTCAGTATAGAGGAATGGAATCAATGAAAGGCTTAGGTCTAGTAGGTCACAACTTACTGAATACAATTGCATAAGTATTTCATAGAAGGGTCTGAACGTAAGACACAATTTATGACCTGCAAGCAGACATTCACTTCTGCAACTCGGTGTAGGAATGAGACAAGACTGTTAGGGGGCTGAAGTATGCCCACAAAAGCATCTAAATTGGATCAAACACAATAACACACAAAATCACAGAAAGTAAGAGGGATCAGGAACCCTAAGTTGTCATTAAAAAACATACATATACTTTGATCCAATAAGAGATGACCCAAACAAGGAAGCATAGGGACATGAAAGATTGTCACAAAATACCTCTGCAATATCTGAATAATCAATGGGAGAAATACAACTTTATAAGCCAAAGGGTAGAGATGATACCACAGATGACCCTTAAGAAAAATGAAATTATTTTTACAATTGTCCAACTCTGAGCTCAAAAGCTCCAAAAAAACAATATATACATACTCAACTGCACACACGCAGGAGTCAGAAAACCTAACTAGGGTTGCAAGATTTTCACATTAGAATAACAAACCCTACATCTGTCAAGTCTAATCATGAATGTAACTCTATAAATATGGTCGATCAGACCTCAAGTTTGCATGCTCGTCCTTGTACTACATCAACCTATAGACAAGCGACCTGGATTCATCTACCTTCTTGCACAAAGTCTCACCATGAATACCCAAGCTGGTACTTTTCTGAGACAAGAATCGACCCATGACAGCCACCCAAACCTCCTCATCATCTTCTTTCAACTGCAAATGTCCTGGAGACATAAATTTTTTGAGCTACCTCATCGCTTGCAGCCTACAAATCAAATACTGGCGAAAACCCTCTTAGACACATTTGAATTTGAAAACTTAACGGCTAGCCGGTCATTTTAAAATGTGACCGTTGATATCCTTTGTTTCCTGACAGATGAACAGCTTAGATCTATCCTGAAACGGTCACAAAACCCTTTTGAAAATTTCAAATCCATATCAACAATACGAGGACCAATGAAATTTTAGCACGTCAGCACGTTTGGACCCACCTCGAGTTTTCCTCCTTTAAGTTATTCAACGACTACGCGACTGAAGAAATCTAAGTCGCGAGATCCTTTGGCTTACCCTGGTCTGGTTAAGCGATTCAGCGAACAAGGCTTTTCACTGAATCGCTGGGTCTTTCTAATAACCTTGGTTACATTAAGCGAACACGAGAAAACCTTCGGTCACTGAATTGCAGAATACTTCCTTAACCGCTTATGAGAATCTGGCCTACATTTGGCAAACTGGCGACTGAAGACAATTGCTAGGTTGTTGAGAACTTTAGGACTTCACTAATTAATTTTGAGATTCTATGAATACACACATTCACACATTCGCCAGATTGATTGGAGCACTATTATTTTATCACATGAATACGTGACCAAAAGGAACTTATCAGAGCCACCAAAACTTGTTAACCTTGGGCCCATCTCCACATGTCAATCTTCTATTTGTTCTCGATCGCCCCATTAGCAGACACCCTGACAAGCTTTCTGACGACGGACTGACTTGGAAATAAGATTCTGATCCAACGGTGGGTGCATGATCTCATGGTTGCCGAATATTCCTTGCACCTTTGCACCAGCCGTAGATCCATATTAGACTAGGACCCCTCTGACAAATGGACCCACCTATAACCTTGTTAGCACTCGACAACCAATCGTGAACCTCCAAATCACTTTGACTTGGCATCAGACCCACTTGACAGAGGCTTGAACACTTGGCAAAATGGATGGCTGGCGTAAAATCTCATGGCTCTGACACCATTCATGAGAACACACACCAGCCATCGATCTCTATCCTTCTAACATTCTGCAAGCATTCCGACATGACTCCACTGACATATGCCTAATCATCATTATGTGGACCAATCAAAAGTTGTCATTTGTATACACGTAGCAGTGGAATCACCTGAATGAAGAGTTACGTCACTAGGAGGAATCAATGACAGTCTTAAGTTCGCAAGCTTCTGACACTTTTCATGAGAAAACACGCCAGCCGTTAGATCAAAAGAGGACTCACAACCGGGCTCGTTGACAAATTACAAGTCATCTCCTTTCGACCAATGAAATACCTCCACATAGGACACCATGGCAATGGACCCACAAATGCATGAAGCACTAAGGAAAAGGAAAGGTCGATGGTTGTCATAAGATCGCGAGCCTCTAACACATGCTATGAGATCTTACGATAACCGTTGATCCCTTCAATTGGGACCCCACTACAAATTTAACTCCGAAAGCCTTAGCGAACGCATGACCAAAGGAACTTATCGCTCAGTCGCCGAATAGAATTCCTATCCCGGGTAAGTCTACAGAATACGCGAACAAGGCATTCGTAAAATCATTGAGTGTTAGTCCAACCTGGGGGTTTCAATTAGTGAATGCTCGACTGAAGGGCAATCCGCGGAGTCACTGAATACTTAAGGGCACCGCCAATTTATCTTGTGACTAAGAGAAACACTGCAGTCACCAGTTTGTCGAGAGGAAAAGGTAACCACCAGAAAACTTAGAGAACTGGCGACTTAGGGAAGGCAAACCACTCGCAGAGTTGCGGGATGTTAAGAAATTAACCGTCTGGATTAAGAGATTACGTGAACCACTGCAGTCGCATAGTTGGGGAATGAAAAGTCCAACCCGCTGAGGATTAGGAGAACTTGCAACTGAAAGGAAAGAATTATGCACATGGGTTTTTGGGGAGTTAAGTGGCCAAGATAAAGTAACATGAAAATAGAACATGGTCTAGGGTCTCTTAGGGTTTTTGAACACCAACGACTAGTTTATGAATTTTTTGACCTGCAGACCAGAGAGTTAAAAGATTGCAGAGGCCAGGAAACAAGAGATAAATTCATGAAAATTTCAGGGATGCTTGGCAAGGTGAAAAAAGAGACTCTAGAGTAGATTTTGGCCAAATTTGCATGGATAGGAAAATTAGGGTAACAATATTATTGCTATCAGGATTCAATTGTGTAGTTTTTTATTCAAACTCATTGTCTTGTGTTTGTCTTCGACCCTTTTACAAAGGTTGATGGGGCATCTTTTGTGTAATGCCCTGCCAAGGAACCCAAGAGATATTAACCTAACACATGTTACTAAGTTTGCAAAATAAATTTTTTCTTAAGTGTTTATAAACAATGATGAATACACAAGAGGAGGTAAAACATAAAGTCCATAAGTGCATAAACATAAACATAATCTCCATATTAGATTACACATCTCAAGAGTTCCTTGACATAGAAGTTAGACAAATACAATTACATCCATTAATTACAATAATCATCTAGATCATCTACATATTACATCATAAATACATCTGAATAATAAATTATACATAATCTCCAACATCCATTGCACAAGTCACAGGGCATGTAGTTACAATTAAATACAAAGTACAAAATAGAGAAAGTACAAGAATAAAAATGAGTCTCAAAGAAGATAGGATAGAAAGAAACTACAACAAGGATCATCCAACACTGGAATAGGGACGTTGGAGTCTCAAATGGTAAAAGCATCACTACCTCTCGACCTCATGGAAACTTGTGGTTCCACTCCCACCATGCTGAGGAGAAAACATCAGATCCCACTCAAATAGCAATACCAATCCAAAAAGGTAAAACTAAGCAAGGATCCTAGAAGCTCCTATCTCAAGGGTACATCTCAAAATCAAAGGTAATACATACTAATCCAGAGGCAACCAACACATGTAGGAAACCTAAGATGAAATCAGGGAAGTGTCATCATATATGTCAACCCCTTGGAATGATCTCACTAGACTTTGACTCTCAAGTGTGATCATATGCAAAACTTGAAATCCTCTCATGCAGAAAAGGATAACCGATCATGCCAGACTCATCGCCACTACTAGACGGGCAAAAATCTTCTCTCACTCTCATCCTTAGCCTATACTAGCACTCAAGGCATGGGCAAGGAACCATTATCTTATTAATTCATTTTAACCCCATTTAATTATATTATCAATTAATTAACTTGATAAGGATTCCCAGATAGCCACTTACAGGGCTATGGCACCTCCAAAGCAAGCCACTTCCCCTTTTAACACCTAGATAACCTACCCTAGGATTCAAAATCTCAAATCATAACTCAAGGTCATCATAAATCATAATTTCCAAATCTGGTTCCAAAGAATAACAAGAACACACAATAGCAAATTTCCATCATAAGAATCAAGTCCATAAGGTTGGGTCACAATAAGATCAATTGCCACATAAGTATGCAAGGCAAACAAAATAAATACAACAACCCTAACCCCACCTCTGGTAATAGTCCTAATAGGCTAACGTAAAAGATTCCCCTCTAACCCAAATAGAAAAGGAATAAAATAGACATACAACATAATTTAAAAAATAAACTAATTTGTAAAATCCTATCACAAAATTAATCTATTAATAATCACTAATAAACTATAATTACATTTAACAAATTAAATTCTAACCCTAACAAATCAATTTATTATGTTATTAAAATAAATTAATTTTAAGAATATATATATATATATATATATATATATATATATATATATATATATATATATATATATATATATATATATATATATATATATGTATATATATACACACACACACACACATGTCATTGGTTCAAAACCCCGCCCAGTCTTACCCCCACTGATACGCGCACACCCATAGAGGTTTATGTTGTCATGTAGTCAATAGAGGAGTTTTTAGTCTACAGGTGCCCACCATGTTCTGTGCTCAACCCTTAAGACACAGTCTGCAATGCCATGTCGAGTTTCAGATCCGCACACCCACACACGATTGTTCAGGTACTTAGTACGTGGCCCAATCAATGCTAGGGAGGTATAAGGAGCTTTGGAGAGATAAGGATATGGGAGTTATAAGGTGTATGCAGTTAATTGCAATGGAGGGATAAGGTGTCAAAATTGGAGGTGTTGTTAGTTGGCTATAGAATGATTTCTAATTGGCGTGAGTTTTGAGCAGTTTGAACTTGAGGTTAAAAATAATGTTGAAGTCTACCAAAGATAACTAGATGTCTGGAAGAATCAAATGTAAGAGGCGTTAATGCCTTAGCAATGGTTAGATAATACCACAATAGGGATAAGGTCCCCAATAAATGTGACCTTGCTGGTTCATGCTCCAGTCAAAAGCAATAATCGGTATAAAAAAAAAATTAAACCAACTATATGTATGTATGTATTGATTTAAACAAGTAAATTAATCATATATATATATATCAAAATTCTATTTAAAAATTAATTTTCAAAACATATATATTTAATTATATTTAATTTAAATAAATAATATATATATATATATATATATATATTTTAAAAACATTGTTATGCAAAAGAGAAAGGGGGGACCTCGGGCCCCACCCTTGCTGCTGTAATCACCTAAAAATGGACAAAGATCAAATCAAGGCAAATCAAGTTAAATCAAAGCAAATCAAAGACAAAATTGAAGCAATTGAATCACAATGCATAAATAGCCAATCAAAATTAAAATCAAGTCTTAATTCAAGATAAATCAAAATTGAGAGCATTTTAATCAAGTGCAATCAAATCAAAATACAATTAAATCAATTAATTGTATAGTCTTGGATTAAATTAAATTCAACCCATTCAAGGGGTACATGGCTAAAATAAATCAATTAAATGAATTAATAAATTTCAATTACTCTCAACAAACCAAAAGGAGAGGAAAATCAATCAACCAATGAGATTTAAGGAAAGACATTCACATGGATCAAGCCAAATTCAATCTCAATCACCCAAAGTGAAAGAGAATCTTGTCCATTGATCTTGTCTACTTGTCCCAAGCTTTGAGGACACAAACTTTGCATTGTCTTCAAAGGGTGGAACCAAGGACTCAACCAAGGTTTAATCATGATCAAACACAACTACACCCCCTACCATTGGAAAATCTATAAAAGGAAGGCCAAAATCCTTCATTATTATCAACCACATATCTGAGAATTGCATTGAACCTCTTGCAATTTGAGTTTATAAAGGCATTTGAGAGCATAATTAGCATTTATTTTGATAATTGTTAGCTTTATCATTGTTTATCTTTATCATTCTCATTCTAGGACTGTCATTAATGAGAGCTTGCTGAGAGCTTATTCATTAACATCTTAGTTAGAGAGCCATAGGATGCTCAATTGATCATTAATTTGATATAGTTTGCTCTATTGCTTTGTGGTTTAATTTAGTTACTATTTCAATTATTGATGATTAACCTTAATTCTATGAAGATACTTTTATTAGTATACAGCTGCCATGACAACTTAAGCTGTCGTGAGCAGCCGATAATCCAGCTGTTGTGGGCAACTTAGCTACCAAGAGGGGGTTGGGGGAGTGGCCCCTACCTCCTCTCCAAAAATATTTTTTTTTTTAATAATTTAAAAAAAAAATTTAATTTATATATATATTTTAATTTCTGACAGACTATTATGTCTGTACTTGCTTCCAGCAAGGTACCCTTTTAAAAAAAATAGAACTAAGGAAAAACATTTATAATGAAATACTATATATATATAGGCTTAATTGTTTCTATTTAAAAAAAAGAAACTCCAAAGACATATATACTTTTTTTAAACAAATTGAAAGCCTAATTTGTATTGATTCATTCTGAGTATTTTCTAAAGTTTCTTTGATATTTTCTTCCAAACCCCTTATAGATCTAAATTTTTCTAAAAGAAATACTGTAGATTTTCAACCTAGGATTTACCAAACAAAATTTTCTTTCACAAAATTTGGCATGCAACAATATTCTAAATTTTAGCAATACCATTAATTCAAAACCCTAATTGAATTTAAAGAAAATTTAATCTATGAATTGTATACACACACCCAATTTTCTACAATCATTTTTTTTCAGAATTTCAATATGAAAGAAAATCACAAAGTAATCCAAAACATCCAAATCTGATAGGCACGAAGAAGACAATTATTTCAGAAATACCAGAATTACATCTATAAGGATTTTTAAATCCTACCTCAAACCACTAAATGAATAAATGTGATGAAGACCAGAAACATAGACAAATCCAAGCTTTCATAGAAAATTCCTCCAATTCGAATCCTTCATCGAATTCTCCAAACTTGTGTGTTGAGAATAATGGTCAAGATTTTCCAATATAAGAATTGAACTCCACATGCAAAATTTGGAACTCAACTCAACTCAATAGCCTTGTTTTCATCAACTCCATAATTCCCTCAATTTCAATTTTGAACTCAAGTATATTCCTTCCTTGTTTTTGTCAACTCACTTAACTCATAATTTACTAATTCTTTTATTTATTTATTTCAAATTGATTTGTGCAACTAAAATGTATTTAAATTAAATTAAACTAATAACATTTAGTCTAATGTTATTTTAATTTCAATTAAAAAATTATCTTTTATTTAAAAATTAAATTTTATAATTAATTAAACTTTAAAAGGGAATATATTTAATTAATCTTTATTAATTAAATACTTCTATTTCCACAATAAGCCTTTTAATTAAATCTCTAAATTTAATAAATGTATCTAATTAATTTATATTAATTAAATACTCCCACAATTAAAATAATTATAAATGGAAAGATCTAATTTATTTAAATCACATAAGCAATCTAAATAAATTATCTAATTATAACAATTATATTAACCAACCATAAATCAACTGAACCATCAAAACCATAACCATGCTCAAGGGAAAGATTATAACTCATGTCACCTAGATGAATTTGGGAAGGGTAAAATATCATAATCTTGTCCACTATTTCAGGAAAATAGAATGGCTTAGGTTGGGATTTGGATCTGAACATTATCTCCCCTCTTTTTCTATTGAGACTTGCGATAGGGCACGCTCATCCTGACAATTCATGGAAGTCAATGTCTGGTACCTGCAAACCTACATAAAAGACAAACATGCATGTGCACACACACACACACACACACATAACAAGCAATGGTGGGGATCGGGACATTGTGTGGATCTCCCAAGCAAGTAACAACAACTTTTTCCCTCAACCATATCAAACATTTCAAACATGAAAGTAAAAGCATACATGATAACAATACACATGCAAGTATAGGGTAAGTAAAATCATAACCATAAGCATCATCTCAAACATATAAATATTCATCATCAAAGTAAACTACATCATCTAACTATAATCATATAATATCCATAATTATTCAATCATCAAAATTACCATGTAATGTCATACATCCAAAACCACATAATAACTCAAATAATCAATGCACACACAAAAGTGGCCTAAAAGAGTTTTTCAATATAAAACTGAAAAGAAAACTATGGGTGGGCACTACATTTTGCATCTTCACCACAATATGGCTTGCATGCAATCTACGAGGCTTTCTTGTTTGACTCGCTTGAGGAGATTCTAACATTAACAATGATCTTCACACGATCCCTCTAACTTGCCTCAATGGAGCTATTGGATGAGAACATCGAGGCTACCTCGTCTCTTGCTCTAGTTGTTGGTGGGGCACCTACAACTGCCATTGTGGTTGTACATGTTGGTTCCTCAAAATGGACTTTATGCTAATGAAAGCAACCAATACATCCACAGATAGATTTTCAGGAATGGTCAGTTCCAAGTATGAACATTTGGGATGATTGGACCAACTATAGGGACATGACTACTCTCTTCACTTTTGGCTCTACAAAAACAAGGAGGGTGCTCCTAATCCAGCTCCACACATACAATTTCATAATAAATTCTGAATTTATTTAATAGATAAATGATAAGAATATACTAAATGATAACCAGTCATTTATTGATTCTCCATTACCATTGATGAGATATAACTTGCAAGTCATAATACACTAGAAATTTTCATAGATTTATATCAAATGTTTGGAATATAGACAAACTCTATTAAATAAATATTATTATAAAATAAAATCATTCTTGGCTAGTGCCTTATCCATTGGGCTATACTTTACTGCAAAGTAAGAAATACATAAACCAACCAAAGTTATTGATTCAGGATCCCTCAAATATTACCACCTTATGATAATACTGATCAATTTATCTTTAGATTCACACTACTTATAGAAATCCTTATGTAAACCAAAAATAATCTATGTTCTGTCCAAAGCTATTTAATTTGATCCTAGATCAAAGAAAAGGAATGACAACATATATATAGAAGAACTTCATGCAATGAATTAGAAAATTCACAACTCAAAGAGATATACACAAAGGAGAGATGTAAACTCTGGATTTTTTGTATTTATATATACTGAATCATTTTTTATGTATACATTGTGCTTCAAAACATAAACCACTTCAATAGAGGCCAAAAACTAGAGAACTTGCTATTTGATGTAATAATACAACCTAATACACATCTTCTATACCCTTGACTCAAAACTTGTAAGCAAAAACTCTCCAAGTTCTGGTCCTTCTAAATGATCTTGGAAATCTTTTTATAGAATAAGGATTGCAACAAGCCACAAATCATTTAGGAAAATGACAAAAGGTCATATCATACAGGACAAAAGACAACAAGTACAAAATAACTATTTTTTTGCAACTTTTACAAAATTTTCTACTAATTTGTGCACCAAGCTTCTGCAACATTTTCCAAAAAAAATTATACTCCTCCCAAGTGTCGTCCTTGCACTTACTTTTCTACACAAAATTTTACCCTGCAATTTGTTTCTTTTAAGGAGTTGGCGAAGTGCCACCTGTTGCAGCCTTAGTGGGTGTCTCATCTATCTTTGTTTCTTCTGAAGTGTATGTATCCTCCAAAGATTTGAACACTTATTCATTTAGCCAAGGAAAAGCAACCACCTCATCTCTCTTCTTCACCAAAATGTCCCAATCAACTTTTATTTGTTGAATCTCTTTATTTAGGGATCCAAAAAGTACCCTAGAATTTTATAAAGTCTCAATTGTTTGCACAAAAAGGATGTTACTATCTATATTTAAAATACTGCTTACTCTAATTGATAATTTATCATCTAATTGTCTAAGCCATATCCTTTTGTCTTTTAGCTCTCCATTTTTCCTGAAAATATCTGGAAACCTTTCAAAACAATCCTGATAATATTTTCCTCTTAATACTGATTCTTTTCTATGAATATTCTCTCTCTTGACAACAAACTCAAACAAGCCTTTAACTAACTTGTGACTACTCTTTATTTGTGCATCTGCATTCTGTTGAACCTTTGTTAAAGAATAAAAAAATTTCAATTTGTCTTGCCTTACAATCCATCTGTCCAAAATTGGATCCACAGTGGCCTTTTCTTCTTTAAAAGAATTCAAAATTTCCATTAGTTGTTCTCCACTTTGGTAAATCCTCTTTGGCTCAATTCCCTCAACAAATTACAAAATTGTATCCCTCGATTTATCTTCATACTTCATGTGAATTTCCAACTTTGCCTCATTAAAAAGTTGTCTCTCACCTTTCAATTTCTTACCCTTTTCAATAAGGACTCTTCTTGAATCCTCTAACATTTCTCTTTCAATTAGAAACTCCTCGTGATTAAATGGAGGCAAAGGGGAAGGAGGGTAATCTATAATAGGAATGAGGAAGTAGGCCTAGCAGGGGAGGAAGCAATCTGTAATTAAACATGCATTCAAGAATTTGCACTTGTCCTCCCAACTATTTTTGTAATTCACCAATTATTTTATCTTTTTCACTTACCTCCATTTCTCCATAGGCCCTCAAAATAGTTTCAAGCCTTATTTTTAGCTCTCCTTTCTCCTTGGCCTCTATCTCTGTCAACTTCATGTTAAGTTTGGTAGTTTCTAGTGCTAACCCTAAGGCTTTAACCCCTAAAGTCTCACTGACTCTCTTTACTAATAAACTGCCAAAAAGGTCACCCCTGACAATTTGTTTTCCCTTGTTTCCCTCCTCTTTCTTCAAAGACCACATGACCAAAGACTGGTGATCATCATTGAATGTGACACCCTTAATGGCTTGTTCTGCTTCCTCTTTGGCCTTGTGCACTGGTGTGATTTGCTTCCTGACAACATCTAGGATAATTGCATCGAGAATGTCCCATTCAGGGAGGATGAGTACCCCTGCATTTCTTACCTACTCTCTACCTTGTTCTAGGGTAACTTTTCAAACCTCCCCAAGATTTCTTTCTTGACCTCATCCTCAATGATGGTAAGGTCCTTTTCAGGATGCTCCTCCTGTCTCTTCTCACAAGTTTCTTTAAATTGGCTTATGTGAGTCCGTCATAAGAACTGCACAAAAGCCCTAGCCTTTACAAAGGCATCATCTACAAAAAACTCATCACATGCCTACTTGGTTATGGGATCCAATTCCTTTTCTGCTAACTCACTAATAGTCAAGTCCATTTCTACATGTTTAGGAGGCTTAGGGACTCCTTCATTAATTTCTTCATGGGTCATAAAGATTTGACCTAGGATCCCCATTCTCTGCAATTTCTCTATCACCTCCTATTAATCAATAATGTTTAATGGTGATTGAGTGTGAGAGTAAACATCCCCACTTTGTTGTGGTCTTTCCTCTAATCTCTGTCTCTTTAGGGGAGGTGGGGAATCAGAATCAATATCAATGGGTCTATTCTCTGGTGAAATGGGAGAATCCCCTATTTTCTCTTGTAATCCTACTCTTCTGGAAGAGGAATGGATATCTTCTGTCCTTTGACCCTTCTGTTAGGAATAGTCCCAAGAGATAACTGAGAGGGGGGGGGGGGGTGAATCATTTATCTACAAGATTCAATTCTTTATCTAATTAAGCATACTTAAACATAAAGCATAAACATGATGAAAGAACACAAGAACACAATGACAATCTTTTGGTTACGGGGAAACCCAAATAGGTAAAAACCCCGGTGGGAATTGACACCCACTAATATTCTACACTAGAGTATTATGATCTTTGTTAGAAGATCCTTAACCCTGTTAGGAGTTTCTTTACAATATATTTAGTACAATAGACTTGGTCAAGGGTCAGACCCTATTAGGAGTCTTTTACAATTGTCCCTATTAGGGGAGAGGACGCACTGTCTAAGAGCTCATTGCTCAAATGGGCGAAGGCTACAACCTTCTGAATAATAAATACACACTATATCTGGATCTTGGTGAAATACACTTTGACCTGCTATCTAGATCTATTCCAATGAATAACACAAGTACTTTACTTGGTCACATAGACCTTCTTCTGATGGCTCAACACTTCACACACTTTGCTTTGCTCTGCCTTTACTATTATGAACCACACTTCAACAATCACAAATGACTGCCTATAAATATCTTTCCTCTAAATGATATAATCAAGTAGGCCTATTAGAACCACCTTGAAATCATATTAGAGAAACCATAACAAACTCTAATAAACATTTTGTCAGCTCTACTATGCACGCAACACATTCTGGGACCTGTTCAATAAGATAATTGTAGATGCGCACTACACACTGTCAGCTCCACCAAAACAACTAAAACTTTCTCTGTAAGCTGAATTAACTCATGTGCTCTTAACCAAACATCAATAACTCTCCTCTAAGCTTAAATCCAAGGGTGCATACCCACAGGATAGGTGCAACTACATAACCAATAAAAACTTTGTTGGCTCTTCTGAATAAACAAAGGAAACTGCTGCTGGCGAATAGCGACTGCATAACTTCACTTCTACTCATCAATAGACTATGCATCCATAACTAAAACATCACCAACATGTCCTCAAAATATACCAAAGCACACAAGGCTCCATGATAACTTTATGGACAACCAAACACAGAACACTGCCTGTAACTCTATTAGGAACACTACTGACACCAACTACTATATAACTACCTGTACTAATAGTTAACCTCTGTGTCCATGATATCATGCTGATATCATGTCCATGCTTCATATATAGAAAGCTTACTACATAAGACTTCCACGCATGCTATTTTCTATATGTTGTCATCAATGACAAACATATAGTCAGTACTGACCTGCTGGCAAATCTCCAACACCTTCCATTGTATATTAGGCCTTGGCACCACCACACTATACCCAATCTTTCTTTGCACAATATACCTGCCTGGAGGAACCATCCTTGCAAATGTCAGCTTACTTAATACAAATTTGGCCCTCTCTGGCTCTGCTTGTACTACCATGTCCTTTTTCTCATTTAGGGTTTTCATTATACCCTCAAAATGGCTCATAAGAGCTTCAATTTTCTTCTCAAAAGGCATAAAATCTTTCAAGGGATCATATTCCCTAACAAAGTTTTGTACAAAATCTAGTGTCTTTTTATACACTAGCCATTTTTCTTTTCTAATCTCTTGCTCTTGTAGATCAATTACATTTCTGATTATGTCCTCAGGGAAATTGAAAACATGATCCATGGCTGCACACCTGGTCCTCTTCTTAAACATATCATTATAAAATCCCTTAGGATTTGCAGACCTTGCAACTGATGTAGTCATGTGGTATGGCTCCAAAATCTGTCCCATGTGTGTCCATCCACCTTTTGTGATCACAAACTAATGAGCTATGCTGATGGTTGGAAATATGGTTCCCTTACCTTTTCGACACAGTACAAGTTTGGAGAATCCAATTAAGGAGAGTCCAAACAAGCAGCCAAACACCACAATGCAAAATAACACAACAAGATAATGATTCAACAGAATTTTCATTAACATGCCTGGCTGTAAGGCCTTCCGAGTTAGGGCCAAATACAATCACAAATTATTTCTACTACATTTTCGCTAGTCCAGCTCTGAAACAAATCAGCAACTGATGGAAACCCTAAGGTAGATCTAAACTTGAGCTCACAAGCCTCTAAGAAATCTCCTTGTTCTAAAGCGAGCAACCCACTAGCTCTGCTATTACAACTATCAAAAAGAAATATGATCTTCAAGATCTTGCAGGATCCAAATGCTTATCCTTATCAGATCTACTTCCCAAATTTGACTCCCATCTGATGCCCCTTAAACAACTACCCAAACACTCCTTAAATACATTTCCTCAACCACAAGTCGGCTGGAAGAAATAATTAAATCCTAAGCCAAGTCAACTTCTACTACAAACAATTATTAAATGAAATAATAGTTAGCTCATAAATAGCCTTACAAATAATTAATTCTCCATGTCGACCTCTAGATCTACCTAGGAGAATGTAACAAAAGCTACCAACATTAAATACACCAAGTTGGCCAACCAAATCTTCAAGAGCTCCCGTCGGTAAGCCAGAATACCTAGCACCAGTAAAACAACCAAGCACGCTAGGCATCACCAAGCAAGTACGTCGATCAAGCACCACAAGCCTTGTTGAGCACAAGTTCCATCGAGTACAAGAGTTTACCAAGTTCCTTCAGTGACCGAGCCTCCTTCAATAACTGAGACCATCAGTTAAAGCTGCAACTAAGTAACATAGAACCAAAACAACACACCACCATATAGATTTTTTGAGTACCCTAGAATGCCTTATATCAGACACCCCAGGTTTGAAAAGATGTTCTCATAGGCTGGAAGAACATCTTCTAGGATTCAACACATAAACCCCAAACTAGTTCTTCACATAGAAGCCCTTCAAGTCTTCACCTTGCACACTCTTCCACTTCTGCTTCCTCTATCTTTTTAAATCTTTCCTTGATAACACATAGGCTTGTTCTCCATACTGATCCATCCTTTCAAAACTTATCAACTCATCTCATCTACCAAAGCTTAGGTTTCTCCTACTGAGTGTTGTATCCAGCAAAGACATCAAGGAAAGCTTACGATTATTCTTCTCAATAGTAAACACATTCTTGACACAGTCATACATAGCTCTGCAATCATATTGCCAAGGTCTACCGAGTAATATATGACAACTATTCATCTCCACAATATCACACAACACTTGATCCTTATACTAGCCAATCTAAAAATCAACAAGACATTGCTCCCTTACTTCTAGAGCATGAACATCTTGCAACTAGCCAATCCTATAAGGATAAGGATGTCTCATTATCTTCAAACCAAGTTTTTGAACCATGTCCTCAGCTACAAGGTTATCAGTACTACCACTATCCACAATAACATCACAAAGTTTACCTCCTCACTTGCACTAGGTTCTGAAAAAGTTACTCCTCTAACAAGGTTTCACCTTTGCACCGAGAAATATTCTTTGAACTAGTAAGTTCTCAGATTCAGGATCATTCTGAATGTTCTCATTTACCACAATAGTCCTTCGATCACCAAATTTCTTTTATGTACACGCAAAAGATCAGTGTCCTTTTTTACCACAATTATAACAAGTACCCTTAAAGATAACTCTACATGTCTTCTTCTTAGGTTCCATAGGTTTTAGTTCATCTTCTGCAGTTGGTTTATCCCTCACCGAGTGATCAAGCTTCTCCTTCACTCAGGGATTACTATGTTGTTTCCTTTTCAACTTATCTTCTACCTTCAAAGCATGCTGATAAGCATCTTCAACAGAATCAATCTTTAGCATACCAATCTCATCCTAAATATTGAATCTCAAATCATTCACATACCGAGCTACCTTTTCCTTACCAAATTCTCTATGTCTAGACTGAATAGTGAGTTTGTAGAACTCCTCAATATAATCTTCAACATTCAAATCAAATTTGCTTCAAATTCTACAACTTCTTAAATAATTCAAGCTCATAGTCGGCATATATGAACTTAGCTTTCAATTTAGTCACCATCAACCTCCACCAATTGATCTTCATTTCACCTTCATCTTCCCTGTCTCTTTGTAATTCTTTTCACCAAAGAGCAACATGTCCTTTCAACTTAGTCTATGCTAATATTACTCTAAGAGGATCTTCAATTTCTTCAAGCTTAAAGAAGTCTTCTAGCTCACCAATCCAATCAATCAAATTCTTAGGTTTCAAAGTACCAGAGAAGTTAGAAACTTCCATTCAGTAACTAGTACTTAACTAAGCTCCAGATCTCTGCAATTGACCAGTTCTGTCTTCACTAGATCTATCTCTATGATCGACTCTATCATCACCACTAGATCCAACAGCTTCAAAGTCTTCAATAGCTTCCTCATAACCATCCTCAGTACCAAGATTTTGAGGTACACCAGTCATAGCCTTCATGATATTAGCGATCATGTCATTCTTCATCAACTCCATCTCCAATCTAAAATCAAATTTCACCTTCTCTATAATCCTAGATTCCACAGTATCATAGAGATCCGCAATCACTCTAGGGTCTAGTCTTCTTAGAGGCATCCTCAAAGATAAGAAAATCCTCTACAAAAAAAACCCTACACTGACCACCTTGTGACAACCTCCAAGTTGTATGCAAGTTAGATTATCCTGCCACTTTGTATGAACAACTAGGCCATGATTTCACAAGTTCAGTAACATGGGTCTACAACTCAGATCACACACAATCTCTTCACCAACTCTCTCCTAACAAGATCAACTTCCCTCTGATACCATTTGACATAGTACAAGTTCAAAGAATCTAGTTAAGGATATTCCAAACAAACATCCAAACACCACATTGCAGAATAACACAACAAGACAATGATTCAAAAGAATTTTCATTAACATGCCTGGTTGTAAGGCCTTCCAAATTAGGGCCAAATATAATCACAAAGTATTTCCACTACCTCTCAGCTCTGAACTTGAGCTCACAAGCCTCTAAGCAATATCCTTGTTCCCAAACAAGCAACCCACTAGCTCTGCTATTACAACTATTAGAAAGTAATCTGATCTTCAAGATCTCGCAGGATCCAAATGCTTATCCTTATCAAATCTACTTCCCAAATATGAATCCTATCTGATGCCCCTTAAAAAACTACCCAAACACTCCTTAAATACATTTCCTCAACCACAAGTTGGCTAGAAGAAATAATTAACTCCTAAGCCAAGTCAGCTTCTACTATAAATAATTATTAAATGCAACAACAATCAGCTCATAAATAGCCTTACAAATAATTGATTCTCCATGTCAGCCTCTAGATATACCTAGGAGAATGTAACAAAAGCTACCAACATTAAATACACCAAGTCAGCCAACCAAATATTCAAGAGCTCCCATCGGTAAGCCAAAACTACCAAGCACTAGTAAAAAAACTGAGCACGCTAGGCATCACTAAGAAAGTATGTCGACCGAGCACCACAAGCATCACCAAGCACAAGTTCTATTGAGTGCCAGAGTTTACCAAGTTCCTTTAGTGATTGAGCCTCCTTCAATAACTAATTCAGGAGCATTTTGAGTTCTTGAAGATCTTTCTTAGTCTTGGAGGAATTCCTTGGCAGAGGGATGCAATACTTTGTTTTTGGTAGTTTTTTGAGTTTTTGTGTTGCGATGATCTGTGGAGATCTTTGGAATCTGCACTGAAAGGAGTTTTTTCCTTTATGTATGTGGAAGATATGTCTAAGCTTGTAGCTCTTGATGTGGCATGGTTTGGGAGATATTGGATGAACTGTTTCAAAGTTAGAGTTGTTTTCGTTGTCGTCGGAGCAGTATTTTCCTGCAGTTTTGGTGCTGATTGTGCATCATGGAGACCTTGATTCTTAATGAATCAGCCTTTTCACTCTTAGGGCCTTAAATTGGACCTAAAATAATATCTTTTCCCAAGGGTGCAACTTCTAATTCATGATGAGTCAAAAGTTATGACCATTTTGCTTGGGGACCTATTTTATGGCAATTTTCATGTGAAACGTGGAGTGTTTCTTTTTGCGTGGTTCTGTGTGATGAGATGGGGCCTTACATGGTTAAGGACATGTTCTTGGGTCATGTGTGGACCTAAATCCAAAGGTGCATTAAGTTTTGATCATTCTTGCATTAGTTTTGGTTTCTTTCCTTAGATTGGACTTATGTTGTAATTAAAGCCTGACTGGCCGACTTGTGGCTTAGCTAGCTATATATTGAGAGCTTGGGTAGATTTTTAGTAGTAAGTGGAGTGGTAGATGATCATTAGATCATTAGGAAGAGTAGAGTAGAAGCAGATTTGTGAATCTAGGAGTTTTTAGCAGAACTAGTGGCCTGCGGCCTTAGGACAACAAGGGGTTGCTTGGAAGTGTGAGTACAAGTTTAGATCTTGTGGTGACTGTTCCTATCAGAGGCTACATGTTGTAGATCTGAACTAGTTGGTGGTTCCTTGGATCTTGTGAGGTCTTGTTGATACTTTGTAATTTCATTGTAATAGGCCAAAACCTAGAAGGCCTTACAATCGGGCATGTTGAATGAAATTCTATTTTGAAGCATTATCTTGTTGTATTCCGCTATGTTTGTTGTTGTTATAACTTGTAGTGTAGGCTTGGATTGTCCATTATTGGATCCTCCATCCTTTCCCTGTATCAAGTGGTATCAGAGCTTGAAGATCCCAAGTGTGCAAATTGAGTTGAGGCTATTTGCACTAGGACCTTGTTGGTGATTTTTTGCCTTGGCTTTTCAAAGATCTTGAAGGATGTCTCCAAGAGGATTAGACCTTAGTGCGATTGTAGAGGAATTTAGAGCTTTGAAGAAACAAGTGCAAGACCTACAAGAGGAATTAAGAAGGAAAACTACAAAGAATAAGGTTGTGCAAAGACGATGACAGCTTGTGGAAGTCCCCGATGACTTGGCTAGAGTTGATGAAATGTCTATTGGTTCACATGCACTGATGGATGGATCTAGCATGGAACTTGCAGAGTATCTTGTTGTGCGCAATGAGATTGCTAGTGGTGAAGAGATTAGTTTTGATGCTTAGTTGGTGGAGTCTAACATGAAACTTGTAGAGCAACTTGTGATTGTTGCTGAGATATCTGTGGTTGTCGATGATGTTGTTGACCTTGTTGAGGCTGGTGAGAAGATTTGTTTTCATGTTCAGTGGGTTGTGTCTGACATGGAGATTATAGAGCATCTGGTTGGGTGTGATCAGATTACTGTTGGTGATGAGTTATCTATTATTGAACACCTTTGTGATGGTGGTGTTGGTGACTTTCTTTTGTTCAATGTTATGGTGAAGATCTTATTTGCTGGTTTTGGACTTAAATTGCTGGTTGACAGTAAGAAGTCTTGTGATGAGTTGTAGATATGTGATGCTGATGATGAGGGATTCCATTCTGATGTGGATCTGACTTTGGATCTACATGTTGGGGAGTTGGACACTCTTTTTACTAATATTAGTTATGGTGATCAGTGGTATGTTGATTGGATTGATGAGATTTATGTGATCATGATGTTTGAATGGATGAAGCATAGATGGTTGATTTTCAGATTTGTTCTCTTGTCCTTAATGGATTGGAAGCCTTTGGTGAAGATGAAGTTGATTGAAGATAATTTTTTTGAGATTAAAGTATGGGACATACTTTCTATTTACTTGGGTAGTCTGATGCAGGAGCATTTTGAGTTCCTGAAGATCTTTCTTAGTCTTGGAGGAATTCCTTGGCAGAGGGATGCAATACTTTGTTTTTGGTAGTTTTCTGAGTTTCTATGTTGCAATGATCTATGGAGATCTTTGGAATGTATGCTGAAAGGATTTTTTGCCTTTATGTATGTGGAAGATATGTCTAAGGTTGTAGCTCTTGAGGTGGCATGGTTTGGGAGATATTGGATGAACTGTTTCAAAGTTAGAGTTGTTTTCGTTGCCATCAGATTAGTATTTTCCTGCAGTTTTGGTGCTGATTGCATGTCATGGAGTCCTTGATCCTTAATGAATCAACCTTTTCACTCTTAGGGCCTTAAATTGGACCTAAAATACTATCTTTTCCCAAGGGTGAAACTCCTAATTCATTATGAGTCAAAAGTTATGACCATTTTTCTTGGGGACCTATTTTATGGTAGTTTTCATGTGAAATGTGGAGTGTTTCTTCTTACACGGTTCTGTGTGATGAGATGGGGCCTTGTGTGGTTAAGGACATGTTCTTGGGTCATGTGTGGACCTAAATCCAAAGGTGCATTCATTTTTTATTATTCTTGCATTAGTTTTGGTTTCTTTCCTTAGACTGAACCTATGTTGTAATTAAAGCCTGACTGGCCGACTTGTGGCTTAGCTGGCTATATATTGAGAGCTTGGGTAGATGTTTAGTAGTAAGTGGAGTGGTAGATGATCATTAGAACATTAGGAAGAGTAGAGTAGAAGTAGATTTGTGAATCTGGGAGTTTGTAGCAGGACTAGTGGCCTACGGGCTTAGGACAACAAGGGGTTGCTTGGAAGTGTGAGTACAAGTTTAGATCATGTGGTGGTTGTTCCTATCAGAGGTTTCCTGTTGCAGATCTGAACTAGTTGGTGGTTCCTTGGATCTTGCAAGATCTTGCTAATACTTTTTAATTTCATTGTAATAGGTTGAAACTCGGAAGGCCTTATAGTCGGGCATGTTGAGTGAAATTCTATTTTGAAGCATTATCTTATTGTATTCCATTGTGCTTGTTATTGTTATAACTTGCAGTGTAGGCTTGGACTATCCATTATTAGATCCTTCATCCCTGCCTTACGCAAATAACTGAGACCGTCGATTAAAGCTGCAACCGAGTAACATAGAACCAAAACAACACACCACCATGCAGATTTGCCGAGTACCCTAGAATGTCCCTGCATCACTTTTCCTATGAGAGCCATGTCTTGTAATCCTCCAATCTACCTTAAAATTTATACTATGCCAACCTTTAAAGGGACTTGGTATGGCAAGATAAATGGGGTGCCTTTGAAACCATATACTCTGAAAATAGTAGAAACAGGGCATAAAATGATATCTCCCCAATTATGCACTATCTTGATGTCAGTGGATAACTCTTTTGGCCTAAGAAAATCCAATAATATTCTTGGGATCCTTGGGTTCTCTAAAAATAATAGGGCCCTAAGTCTAGATGAAAAGCATCTATGAAAAGTTATAAAACTGGCCTCATTCTTGTCCCATGTCATGTTTAGGTTCCATAACCTGACTGGAATTTCTTCACCATCCTTTTCTTTCAATAGATCCATCTCCTTCTCAAAATAGTTTGAACCTTTATAGAGGAACATGTACATCATTAAAGAATACCAACCAAAAGGCCTATCAACCTTAGCCCTCTGAATTCCAATCAACCCATTATGTATTAACTCAGCCAGGAAAGGAGAAAAATCAAATCTTACTACCAGGTAGGGGTGCAAAAATTGTGCCATCATAAACATATAATGGATTGACATCTCTTATTTAGAATCCTCACCAAAAATTTGACACAGAGACCAATACATACCCTTTTCTTTTAGATTGAAATAGTCAAGCTTAATGAGCTCTGGTGTATTAGGTCCTACTATAGTCAATCCTCCCACCTTATCAAAAAATTCCCTCAAAGGACCACTTATGAGATATCCCTTTGGGCATTGTAAACCTATTTAAGCTCATCAAAATTTATTCTTTCCAAGGCATTGGTAGGCTCACTCAATCGAAACACCTCTCTAATTTCCTTAGCATAAATACTAATCAGAGGGTTTCCATTCATATCCCTAACCACCCTTGCTACATGATCATAATTTTTAGTGACCTTGAGTAAAACATCAGCATCCATGAAAACATTTGGGAAAACCAACTTCCCCACATCAAAATGCCACACATTACTACTAGGAGAAAAAGCATGCTTCTGTCCAAAATCTACCATGAACAACACCAAACCAGAGACACCAATGTTTGCATTTCTCATGTAGTTTCCATTTTCATACAAACCATCTGTAACCCTAAGCCTAGGGTTTTTAGCCACTAGTTCCTTCAACTTTGAAGATTCATTGGTGGAATGATCCAGTTGTTCCAAGAAATCATCACATACAACTCTCTCCTGGTAGTCTACCTTCCCTTTGAATTCTCTCCTCGGTGCCATCTTTTAGAATTAGGGTTTTAATAACAAATTTTAATCACAAACACACATAAACCCTTCTCACAAACCCCAACGACATAAATTACAGGCAAAATGATAGCAGAAACACCACAGTTCATAGAATCACACACTTGGTAAATAATTTGCCAGAATATACAAGACACTTTGCAATTTCACTCCACTTTAAGCACTTCAATAATTTTGTAGCTTTGATTCTAAAAAATGAAACATTGAATGATATACTGTGTATGAAAAATACATTAACTCTTGACAACCATGACACATGTTCCTGCCATTACTCTTCAAAAATTTGAAAATAGAATCATTGATCTTCCTTTAAAACATAGAGAGAAAGTTTAAAATAGAATTGTTGATCTTCCTTTAAAATTTGAAAATTACTTTTTGCACCAAAGAGAGAAAGTTTAAAATAGAATCGTTGATCTTCCTTTAAAACATATCAGACAGTTATCGTGATTCCTTGTTCAGTAACTGTAGATCAAGTCTTCATTAAGGTTTCATGCCCTTTGTCCGATCAAAATAGATCGGACGGTGATTAAAACTAGGTATACTTTCACCCCACTTACCTTTTAGGCTCAACAATCATTGTTGGATCAAGGTCATCTGACATCTATCTTTTTCCACTTAATTGTGACCCTACTGGCTTGCTTTATATTAACCTTGATTATCGGATGATAGGCATGATCCCATGATCACTAATCTCCTTTTATCTTTTCATTAAGGCATCATGAAAACCATCCGATATGAAGGGACATGTCAAACCCTTTACAAACCTTTATCCCTTGGCCCCACTGATGTCACCCTTTGGTGAATAGAAGATCTAATGGTTGGTGTGATCTCGTGATCGGTAATCCTTGGTTAAATTTTCATCAAGGCATTACGTCAATTGTTAGATTAAAATAGAACTAACAACATCTTAATTCCTCCATGGCTGGGCCCATTAAACATGTATCTTTAGATTAGTTTGATCATATGATAGATATAAAACTTAAAAAGGTTGGTCCCATTTGCTTTGATCTTTACTGACTGAAGCATCTAACGGTTGGCTTGATCATGTGATTAGTAATCTTTGATCAGCTTTTTATTGTGGGAACACGCACACCATCATATCAAAAATGACTTTAACAAGTTTGATATATTGCTGAGACTTAGGAAAAAATAATACTGAAGACTTTAGGAAAAAATAAAATGCTATCGGGGTTTTACACTTAGGAAATATTAAATGGTTCACTAGGTAAAACAACTTAAAAGATTTAGCCCCACCCGACGATGATTGAGAACATGTGCTTTAAAGAAGAACTTATGTGGCTGAAAAAGGTAATGAACGATTATAATTTTTAACAATGACCTAGGGTTTATTTTCATAACAAATACTTAGGGCTTAAAAAATAAGACCTCACCTAGGGTTTTAGGAATAGAAACTAATTCCCTTTGAAGACTAAGGATATGGATGAGAAATTTAAAAGAATGGCCATAACCAGACATAAAAGACCCCTTTGTTAAATCATAAAAAATCAAAACATAGAGTCTTGAGCTGGAAAAATAAGTAGTGTTAACAATGGCTCTAACTAGGGATGTATGCCTCTCACAGGCATGGCAAAAATTTAGAATCTCTGGGTTAAGAAGACCATCTACCAAAAACCAACTACTCCTACACACACAACTGAAAGAAATATACTACTAAAAAGAATCCTAACCTATTATTCATGGATAATAAAAGTACCTCAGGAGAAGTACAACTTCAAAAATTGTCCATGAACTGGCAATTCCAAGACATTTCCAACCAAATCCTTAATAATATAAGAATCAAAACTCCATTTAGCATCAATGAGATATGGTCCCAACCAAATTGGGTCAAACTTGCCATGTTTGCCTTGGTCTTCTAATCTGGCATTCCAAATTAAAACCATATCATCAATATAAAAATTTCTAACATTGGTCCTTTTGTCATATAGATTCTTATATTGGACTTGCAATTTGATATTTCTATTATGAGCCTCCCTTCTTTATTCATCCACTTGTATCAAATCTTCCATTCTGATCTTCATTTCATTATCCAAATCATCATCATATATCTAGATGAACCTATACATTTGCAACAAATTATTTTGTGGAAATCTGGCATGAATTCCATATACCAAATGAAAAGATGCACTACCAATTGCCTTCTTTATTGTTACTCTATCAGCCCATAAGGCTTGTTGCAATTTTGAGTCCTATGCCCTTTTATTTTTATCAAGAACTCTCTTTAAAATCTTTATCAGGCTTTTATTACTTGATTCAACTTGACCATTACCTTGGGGGTGGTATGGAGATGAATATGAGACTTGAATCCCATATTGGTGATAGAAATTGCTGAATTCTTCAAACCTGAAACACATAGCATTATCAACTACTATAGTCTCAAGGCATCCAAATCTTGTTAAAATATTCTGCATCATGAATTTAATCACCACCTTACTAGTTACTCTCCTAGTGGGAATTGCTTCCACCCACTTGTGTGTGTGAAAATTATACCTAGCTGTGGACACAACACTTCAGTAAAATATTAGAGGTTAGCAAATCAAGAAATTTGCAAATAAATGAAACTAAGCCAACTAGGCAATTTACTGCCTTCTAGTAGGTGCGAGTATGTATTCTCAGATTAGATCGAGATCAGTGACAATGCAACACCTAAATGAAGGATTTGAATGCAAATAAAAGAAATGAGATATGAATGCAAATGAAAGAAATGAGATATGAATGCAGATTAATCTTTTTATTTTTTATTTTTTATGCAATAAGGTATGAATCTAATCTAGATGAATGAAATTGATATGCAAATTATTCCAACAATTCTATGCTATGATATGGAAATGGATGCAAAGCTATGAAAACAATGAAAGATCTCACAAAAATTGCTTATCGCAAGTACTTGATTCTTCAGATGCAATTTCGCTAGAGTAATTATGCAAATTCGAGAGATATTTTGTGAAGAGATGAGCCTTGATTTTATAGAAATCCAGGGCTTGAGGATGCATTGAGAAAAGTCATAAATCACTCTTCATAAACTTAAGTTGATTTTTGAGTTAACAAGAAATCAGAATTAATTAACTCATAAAATCATGCAAAAGCACTTTTTGACTCAAAATAGAGTTTAGTTCACTTTTTCAACTCACAATCACATGCTGAGTTTAGAAAGTTAACAAATTGAAATTGAAAATTGATTTAAAGTTGACTGCTTTTTTGATTGTGCATGATTTAATATGAATTAATTTAAAAATAAAGTGATTTATTCTCAACTTAACTGATCTTGAGTTTAAAAATAACTGATTTATGGGTTAATCAATTATTAAATCAAACTTTTATTCTAAACTATATTATTAAATATTGACAACTGAATTTAATCAATTAAATAAGAATTCAACTGATTACTCATAGGATTTTTTATTTATTGTCAAAATTAAATAATATAAGTAGGAATAATTAGAATTAAATCTAATTAAATGATTAAATGGCATGATTAAATTAATTAATTAAATATTCGACATATTCAATTAATCAACTTTAGGATAAATGAGATTTATTGCCAAATAATATTCAATTAAAGACAATTAGATAAATTAGGAATATTCAAGGAATATTCTTCGATGCAGAATTAAGATAATCAATTAGGGTTTCGATGAAATGATGTGTAGATGTGCCTTGGGTTAGGACTTCGATGTCGATTTCGTTCGATTTGAAGATGTAGGAGGTTAATGAACCTATAGCCCATTTTTGGGGTATTACATTTTGCCCCTCTTTGAATCACTGTGTGAAGCGCAGCGGTTCAAAGATTAGTCTATTTTTTATGTTGAAATTGATTTGAAAGATGAACTAATTTTGAGACAGAAACTGATTGAAAGATTGGAAAAGTTGACTCAGGTCCTGGTTGACCAAGAATCGTGATGATGTTAACTATAGCAACAATGAACCGATTATTACAAAAAAGTATCAAAATGCCTGATTTTGAACTTTATGATTACGAAGAAGTGAGTGACCTGATTCCAGAGCCGATTGTCAAAAGGAATTGAAATGGTATCGCATTTGAACCCTTCAGTTACGAAGAACCAAGGAAATAACATTAATGAACTGATGGTTACGAAAAGATGACACAATTTATGAGATTGATTAGGATACTAGATTGATATGGATCTCGATGAATCTGATATGCCCCAAGTGACAAGGTCTTTTGATGAATCAATAATTAGATGTGGTTGTTGTCTTGATCACTGAGGAAAGAAATTTGATTTACTGATTTGATTGATATGCAATACCATGCCCCCTTTGGGATGAAAATCAAAATCTGACAAGAAAAGTCAGCGTTGTAGTTTAGAAGCATGTTAATTGATTTGAGAAGTGGTTATACACATAGAGGTCCTGAAGACCAAGTTTGACTAGGTTTGACCATGAGTTGACCATAGTGGACCAAGTTGAAATTTGAATAGTTTGATGTTAGATAATCAGTTACGTTGAATCCTGGATTCGTTTGATGTTTAGGAGGTCAATTATGCAAGCAGCCGACCGTCCTAGGTCTGAAAATTTTAAATCATGTTTTTGACAATGTAAATGATCTCAAATTTTGATTTTGATCCTGAAAATGGGTTCAAAACGTCAAAATTAGCCAGGGGTGCAATTTTTGTGGAACATAGAGCACTTTGAAAAATTAGGTCAAAACCTATATAAGGGCCAAAAGGGTCATTTTCAATTCATTATTCACTTTTGACTTTAGAAACTTCCATGGAGCCCTCTAAGAGAAAAATGGCTGAGATGAAAGTTCCAGTCTCCTCACACCGATTCAAGGGCAACTGACAATACCATCAACCTCCCCAGTATGGGAACCCGGTAAGTGGACCTCTGTGCCTCTTTGTGAATTCAAATTTTTCATGATTTTATGCTTTCAGGATCTTTTTCACATGCTTTTTAGTTTTTGAATTTTTGCACCACAAAAAGTCAAACGAAAGTCTACTGGGGCTCGTACGAGTTTTTATTTTCATTTCAATTGTCATCCTAGAACTACCTGAAACGTGTATGAGAGGGACCCATGTGTCGTACGACATTTTATCTGGTCCCTCAATTATCGTACGAGAACATATGCTTTGTCGTGTACTCATGGATTGTTGTATGGCAACTTGTAGAAACTCGTATGAGTTTTGATACCAGTTTGAAATGTCGTATGGAAAGCAGAGAGCATTTTTCACCTCCTTAGGTAAAATTTTTTATTTTTCTGATTTCATAGGCTGATTCTGTAGCATTTAATGTACCTTCTGAAGTGTTCAACTTTGCAATTTCTATACTTGAAGCCTAAATTTTGACCAAGGTACTGATAGGGTACCTTATTTCTGTATTGTATAGGTCATCTACCCTGATGTGCATGTCTAGATTTTGCACCCGGTGACCCAGAGATTGTGCATTTCACTGCTTGACCCAATGAGGGTTCACTTAGCTTCATGTGGATTTGAGTACTTGATACAGTTGCCTAAGATTCGGGTGAACCACAATTTATTGACTGCTCTAATAGAGAGATTCCACTTTGAGACACAGACCTTCCACCTACCTACTAGAGAGCTCATAGTTACTCCTGAGGACGTCTACCAGATATTGCGGATACCGGTCCATGGTCCTTGGCTTGACAATGTCAGTTCGGGGAACTCTGGTCTGCTTACTTTTAGGAGATTATTCGGTGATGACACTCAGCTAACTCGGTCTATTTCATGGGAGTCATTAGTTTCATGATGTGGGCACACATAGAGATTAGAGTGGATCATAGTTGGGATTATCGGTGGGATCATCATGTTTGACCATCAGCAGAATGATCTATTGATGGGATGGGCCTTGATGGTGGCTCGATTGATGGTGACTCCTTCTGAGTTGGGTTGGGGATAGTGTATGCTTGGCCATATGTTCTCTAAGATGCACGAGATAGTGTATCAGGAGAGAAAATCATTTTCTTCTGGTGCTTTAGTTCTTTAGATTTGAGCATGGGAGCATATCCCAATATGTCAATCGGTATGTTAGTCACAGAGACAATCGTAGGAGCCCATGATATATGTTTATTCTAGATATTTCACATAGGTGCACATGGGCATTACTGAGTATTGGAGGCATGTCCATGATGACATGACCTATTGTATATGGAGACCTTACTTACAGGTTAAGGCCTGGCCTATTGCTTGGGCTCAGTTCGGTTATTTCTGCCAGAGTCAAATACTGATAGGTATATCCACTACTATTCTTGAGCGTTTCCTTATTTCATGGGTGTGGAGATAGTATGGCCTCATCTAGGATGTACCATAGGAGCATGCTACTTATGAATGGTTAGTCTGAGAGCTTGGATTGGGATGGATAGTTTATCTGTCTTATGCTCTTTGTATGTAGGAGTATACATGTATTGCTCTGAGAGATTTGGATTATAGACCATAGGTGGTTGATGCTGGGGTTACAGATGCTTTCATTTATTGGTTGGTAGAGCATTTGATGCACAGGTTTTTTGATCCTATTGAGTTGATACCTTCTATGGAGGAGGCTGCAAATGTCATAGGTGCACCTATGGGTCAAGGTCAGAGGTGTTGTGAGGTTCAGATTCTGATTGTACAACCTACACCTCTAAGGCCTAGAGCTATTATTACTCCATAGAGGCCATCTGGACATATGAGACCACCTCACCCCTCTAGTTCTACAACAGGCATGCCTATAGGTTTGCAGAGGGGATCTACTAGAGGAGAGCATGGTACACTTGGTAGTGCAGATGAGGTATTGGGTGCATAGCAAGATGTAGGCACTGATATTGATGCTGCTCAGATGGATACTAATTTTGATCTTGGTGCAGAGATTAGATGCTGTAAGGTGCACAGAGTAGAGGGTGTTGATCAGCCAGGTGAGGACACAGATATGCCCACCGCAGATGTAGATCCTAGATTGGCTCAGACTCCACAGGATATTATTAGATGGCTTGGATTACAGATTCAATATTTGAGATTGTAGAGTGCTAGACTTGAGGTACACTTCAAAGAGTCTGAGAGGCAGTGGTTAGAGCAGTAGGTAGAGAACAGATGGTTACATGTAGAGGTTACTCATCAGATTGCACAGAGTGCCTACTATGTCTCTGCGTATTATGGTGTTGTTCCTGCTAGACAGAGAGTACCTACATACTCTCAGTATATGATTGCCTCAGAGGGAGCCAGAGCACCGTGGGCCGAGGCAGCTCCAGATGCACTAGCACCACCTCCACCAGATGTAGAGGATCAGGCAGATAGCTGATTTGTCTTAGTTTTCTGATCATTTTTGTCATTTTGTCCATAGATATTGATTTGAATCTGATAGCTCACATGAGCTCATTCTTTTGTATACTGTGCCATTAGTGCACCCTTGACTATTCTAAGGTTTTATGATATATATATATATATATATATATATATATATATATATATATATATATATATATATATATATATATATATATATATATATATATATATATGAGATCATGTTTTGGTTATGACATCATTTGTACTTGTCATTTTATGTATGATGATATCATGTGATGTAAATGCTTTGACTAGTGTAGGATGTATGGAATATGCAATGCAATGATTTCTTTTCAAATGTATGGATTTGTGCAAATGTATGTGATTATGGAAAATGTATGATAATGTATGTTTTTTTATTATGCTATGCAATGATAAATGCACATGTATGTAATGCAATGTAATAGATGTAATACCCCAAAAATGGGCTATAAGTTCATTAATCTCCAATATCTTCAATTCGAACAAAATCGACATCGAAGTCCTAACCTAAGGCACATCTAAACATCATCAAATCATAATTGATTATCTTAAATTCTACATTGGGGAATATTCCTAGTAATATTCCTAATCATCATAATTATCTTTAATTTTATAATTATTTGGCAATAAATCACATTTATCCTAAAATTTGATTAATTAAATATTTTGCATATTTAATTAATTAGATTTAATATTTGCCATTAATTGTGTAATTAAATTTAATTCTATCTATTATTAATTGTATTATTTAATTTTGACAATAAATCAAAATTCCTATCTTTAATTGATTAAATTCTTATTTAATTAATTAAAGCATGTTGTCATTATTTAATAATATAATTTTTAATAAAAGTTTGAATAAATAGTTAATTAACCCATAAATTAATTATTTATTTTCAAAAATCAGTTGAGTTGAGGATAAATCACTTTATTTATTTATTTAATTCTTAATTATTATGCATATTCAAAAGAAACAATTAAACTCCAAATCAAAAAATCAATGCAAGTTATTGACTTTTTGGAACTCAACATCCTTTTGGAGTTCAAAAAGCTGATCTAAACTCTAATTTGAGTTAAAAAGCTATTTTTGCATGATTTTGAGAATTAACTATCTTTCATGATCAGATAACTCAAAAATCAATTTGAGTGATTTATGGTTTTATCCATGCACCTCCAAAGCCTTGGATTTCTATAAATTAAGGCTTTAGCTCTTCACAAATCATCTCATATTTTGCACAATCACGCTGGAGAATTGGAATTGAAGAATCAAAGCTCTTGTGAATCGACATCTTTGTGAGATCAATCTTATTTTTGCATTCATATTACATATCATTGTTAGATTCATAGCATATGAATTTCATCTAGCATAGATTTATATCGGTTTTTATCATTCTTATTGCATAGAAAATATCAAAAAAATAGATTAATTGCATTCATATTTCATATCTAGATCAATTGCATTCAAATCCTTCATTTAGGTGTCGTCTAGGTCACTGATCTCGATTACAATCTGAGAACATTAATCTCGCACCTACTAGAAGGCAGTAAATCACTTGGTTAGATTAGATTTCAATTTTGCACGATTTTGATTATCACTAACCTCTAATGTTTTACTGAGTGTTGTGTCTACAGATCAGGTACAATTTTCACACACACAATAGATGGGATGAGTATGATATGCAATGTAAATGCAAGGATACACATGATATGTTTTTGTAGGTATTGATGAAGATAAGTACTCAGTCTTTTGTCAAAAAGGATGTCTAACCCAGGATGGTGACTGCTTGCAAATTTGTAAAGAGACCTTCATGTGAGATTCAACTCTTATGAGATCTCTTAGCATTATTTGAAGAATTGTTTAAGCGTTCAAGTTTATTCAGTAATTGTGAGATCATGCAATCATGCAAAGTGCAAAAATGACATGCAGAATGAGATGCAAACCTAAGACCTAGGACCTAGTCACTGATCATGTGTTAGTCATTTTCATCACTAAATTTTTAGGTAATCAGATAAATCAATACAACATCCACTAGTTAGGAAACTACAGATATATGAATATTGATTTGTGTGCTCAAAAGTCAATACAATGCCCACTAGCTTAGACAACCATGGACATATGAATATTGACTTTGTTGTCAGAATATCAGATTAGCTATAAGCACCAAGGCACAAATGCTAGGATGACCTGAATACCATGTCCATTTTAATATAGAAATTTGTATAAGCATCAAAACATAGATGTTGTGATGACTTGAATACGCCTTGCAGTTCAAACACATCAAGCAGTCAAGAGATCATTCTAAATCCAGTGTGAATTACCCATAGTGACCCTTTATCATTCACATCCTTAGGTAAGATCATGTTTCACAGTAGGAGTAAGAACTCACTCAAAAAGACATTAGTTAGATCAAATGTCCTTGAATTTTCTAGGTATCAATGGTCGAGGTACACATGGCCATCGAATACATGATGGAGGCTCTTACAAATGGACACCATTTCAATCCAGAATTTCCAAAGTTGTTAGACTTTCACTAAAAGTAAAAAACAAAGAAAAGATTATGCCCCCAGTCATCACTCTCTAAATTTTGTAAAGGACATCATTGAAGAGCTCAAAAGGACACAATATGCAAAAATCTCAATGCGAATCAGTAAGCAAACAAGGAGATAAAAGCAAGTGAAGCATAGATTGTTTTTAGTTTTGTGTTGATGTTTGTTTGTGTCTAATTGCAAAATCCTTTTTGGTAAGGAGATAGACAGACAGACTCGGATATAGCTTCAAAGGACCTTGACTAGATATGACTCATCTAAAGTATACTAGAGACCATAGGATATGACATTGATTGCGCCCAAGTTTGAAAATTGATAGGATACAGACATTTGAGCCGATTGGTGTACAGACCAACTTTATTGAAAACAAGAATGCAGAAACAAACCAAAAGATATGTACAAACTAAAGCAAGACTAAAAGCTGGGAAAGATCAAGATTATGTAGATAGATGGAGCATTTTGAAACAAGTGGTGCCTGTTTGCTGGGTTTTCACCATCTTGACAGAGATTCTATTTTTGTTACCAAGGCGCTTGTTTCTAGGTTTTCACCAAGGCACTTTTTCTTTTTCTCATTTTTTTTGTATTTCTCATTTTTTGATTTTTTTGTGAATTTTCATTTTTTGATTTTTTTGTGAATCATCAAGGCACCCATTGCTAGGTTTTCACCAAGATGTTCACTTTTTCAGGACTTTTTCTGATTTTTATGATTTTTTCAGGACATTTTTGAATACTGAATGCGTTAGGCATTGAATTTCTTCAGATGGAGAATGTTGATTGGTTCTTGGAGCTGTTCTCCTTTAGTCGTTGAGAGTTGATAGGCTCTAGAGCCAAAAGTAGTAGTGATAACAAAGGGGCCCATCTAGTTGGGTTCAAACTTCCCCTTGCGTTCTCTATGTGATTGATTTTTAGGATTCTCTCTCAAGACTAGATCGCCAACCTAAAATTCTCTATGTCTGACTTTCTTGTTGTAACCTCTAGACATTCTTTTCTGATATACTTTGAGATGATCATATGCTTCTTATCTGTGTTCATCTATTAGTTCAAGTTCTTGCAAGCTAGACACTCTGTAGTCACCATCAGTTACTAGACCATGCATTCTAATTCTGAGTGATGGGATTTCAACCTCAATAGGTAGTACTGCTTCAGCCCCATATACTAAAGTGAATGGTGTAGCCCCAGTGGGCATTCTGATACTTTTTTTGTAGGCCTAGAGAGCTAGATTGATCATGAGATGCCAGTCTCTTCCTATTTTATTTATTGTGTGATGTAAGATTTTTAATAGATTCTTGTTTGAAGCCTCTGCTTGTCCATTCCCCTGAGGATAGTATATGGATGACCAATGTTGCTTGATCTTGAATTTGGCACATAGATCATCTAAGTCTCTATTCTTGAATTGACCACCAATTATCTATGACTATTGAATGTGGGATACCATACCAACATATGATGTAGTTCAAGATAAGCATAGAGATTTGCTTGCCGGTTGCTTGAGTCAAAGGGACTGCTTCTACCCATTTTGTAAAATAGTATGTAGTTGTAATAATATGGGTATGTCCCTTAGAAGAATGGGTATGTATGGCTCCAATAAGATCAAACGCCCATTATTGAAAATGTCATTGTGTAGTAAAGGGAATAAGATCTCTCCCTGGTGCATGAATCAAGTTTCCATGTACTTGATACTTTTGACAATTCTTTGCATACTTGATAGCCTCTTTTTCCATGTCAGGCCACTAGTACCCAGCCCTAATAAGTTTTTGAGCTAGTGCTAAACTGTTTGAATGTGATCTGCATATTCTATCATGGACTTCTTCTAATGTGCGTTGAAACTCCTCATGTTCTAAACACCTAAGAAGAGTACCATATAGACTCCATTTGTATAGATCATTGCCAATGATAACATATTGAGATGTGTTTCAGATAAGGTTTCATTTCTCATATTGGTTAAAGGATTCGGGAATGATTTGGTCTTGAAGATAGGAAAATAGGTGTTTGTATCTGGAAGAATCATGACCTACAACATTGCAAATCATTTGGGTTTCTGGGCAATCATAGGCTGGGAATGATAGTGCTTCCACCAGGAATTCACAATGTAGCTCATGTTCGGGCTGCTGTAGTAGAGATGATAGCAATTCCATAGCATCAACAACCTTATTCTCTGTTCTAGGAATCTGTTCAAATGTGATAGTTATGAAGTATTTCTTAAGATCATCTACCATGCATTTGTATGGAACAAGTTTCTCATCTTTTGTCTGGTATACATCATTGACTTGGTGTATGGCTAGCTGTGAGTCTCCATGAATGTGCAACTCTGCCACTCGCCACTCTATCACTATCTTCATTCCATTAAGTAGAGCTTCATATTCAACAATATTGTTAGTGCAAGGAAATTTTATTCTAAATGCTTTAGGTTTTGAGTAACCTTGTGGTGTTATGAACAATATGCCTACTCCAGATCCATTCTGTGTGTAAGATCCATCAAAGAAAAGACACCAAGTCTTGGAAGATATGTGCATGATGGATGAGTTAGTAAATTCCATTTGTAATGATGTATCATCAAACATTTGTGCTTCAGCCAACTGATCTACAATGACTTGACCTTTAATAGCTTTTCTTTCAATATATTCAATGTCAAATTCACTTAGTAGCATCACCTACTTAGCTAATCTACCTATGAGGGTAGCTTTTCTCAATAAGTATTTCAATGGATCTATCTTAGCTACCAATTGTGTGGTATGAGCTAACATGTAATGCTCTAGTTTTTGTGATGCAAAGATCACAGCTAAACAAGCTTTCTCAATCATTGAATAGTTCTTCTCATATGCTACCAATGTTCGACTGATATAATAAATAGCTCTTTCCTTCTTATTCTCATCATGTTGTGCTAGTAATGTCCCCAGTGATGTATCAGTGGTGGAGACATATAGGATCAATGGCTTCCCTTGAGTAGGAGGCATCAAAATAGGAGGATTTTCCAAATATTGCTTGATATGATTGAAATTATTTTCACACTCCTCATTCCATGCAAAAGTCACACCTTTATGTAATGTTTTTGTAAAAGGTTGTGATATATCAGCTAACTGAGATATGGAACATCTGATTGATTGCACTCTTCCTTGTAAGGTTCTCATTTGACTGATATTTTTGGGAGGTGTATCATCTTAAAATGGAAGCACTTCCATGTTAAGAGTGTTTATCCCTCTGAGTAAGTGGTTTAGGGTCATGATTGGCATCTTTGTCTTCCACTTCTTCTCTGCACTTGATTTCTTCATTCTAGGTGAAATTAGGGTTAAGGTCTTAAGGACTTTCCTAATTTTCTCTCTTCCATGGCTCCATTTTCTAGGTAGGATTTAGAAATGAGACCTCCTAGTCCTTCATCATATCATTCCAAGGATTTTCTATCTATTCCTGACACTGGGTCTTGTTTAGACATCAATTTCTAAGTTTCTAGCATCTCTGGGATCTCTATTGCAGAACATGACAAAGTTAGGGTCTGAGGTCAAAGTCGAACTTGACCCTAACTAGGTTAGGGTTGACCTCAACCTTGATCTCTTCCCACCAGGATTTCAAATTATCATTTGCCGATAATTTAGCTTTCGGGAAAGTTATTTCCTACCTCTGAGTCGGCTGTTTCGGGTTTCAAAACAGTAAATCCTTTAATGGTATTTAATCAAGGTATATTTTCTAAAGGTGAGGACCTAATTGGTATTTAATTCTTTAAGGTGGCCCATCTAGAGGAGTGTGCCCTAGATCACTATAAAAGGAGGCCTTCCTCTCTCATTTACACATCACTCCAATATCAAGTTTACATCTCATCCAAGCAATCAAGCTCTCAAGTTCTCAAGGTGATCAAGCAAGCATTCATTCAAGTATTCAAGTCTTCTTCTTCATCTAAGTTCTCCATTGAAGATCAAGGATTCAAGCATTCAAGCTATTGAAGGGATTTGGCTCAAGCATTCAAGATCTATCATTCAAACCCTAGATCTAGCCACCATGGCGGTGTGATCTTCCTTCAAGATCCTTTGTTCATCTTCAAGATCCACATCATTATTTCCTCAAGGTGGATTTCAAGCATACAATCATGGAGGTTTGATCATGTTATGTTCAAGCTTTCATATCAATATATTTGATTACATTCCAAATACATTAGCATATTTATTGAATTGCATAGCTTCATTATTAGATTCATTTCTACTAATTGCTAGCATTCTCCTATTTCAATTTCAATATTAAGGTTGATTCCAAACCGGGGTTTGACCAAGGCAAACCCCCCAAACAAACAACAAAACCATTTTTCTTGCAGGCACAAGTGTGGAATCTTAGATCTGAGAGCAAATTTGGATACCCTTTTCTGCAATCTTTTAGGATCTGGGAACAAAATCTGAATCGGACATCAAATAAACAATGTGGTCTTTGACCTTTTAAAAGGTCAAAGTCGACCTGTGTGAATTTGGAGAAAAGATTTATGGGTTTTGTTTGCCTCGACATTTCTAGTCCAAAATAGGTGACAGAATCTTTAGAAAGTTCATACAGAAGCCAAAATTCAACATTTTCCAGATCTGCCCTAATTCACGGTTAGTATTTGCACTTCAATTATTTTAGATTTCAAGCTTAATCCAACTATAGGGAAGTATAGGGTCTCTCTCTCTCTCTTTCATATTCTTCATAGATTGATTCAATTGTGTATTAACCTCTTGGTTGATCAAATTGGATCTCTCCTTTGGGAATTTGGATTTAGGAGTGAATCTTACATTTTCCGCACACACATACATAAATAGTGGTGATTCCAAATTACCTCTATTCATTTTGGTGAACCCGACTAGCTTACTCTCTTTTCTTTTTGGTGTTAGATTTACATTTTTCTCTTGCATCTATATTTCCAAAATTCAAAAACATCTATATATTGAATAAAATACAAAAACATATTTCTTGCATTTTTATTTATCATGAAGATTGTTAAGATGTTTTGGTGCATAATCATGTTTGTTATTACTCTTCTTCTAGCATCTATTTATAATGCATTTGATGTTTATAAGGGTATTATTCATTTCATAACATTGATGACCCTTCACTTTGCTCTTGCTTATGCTTTTGTGAAGTTGACTGATACTAGTCTACCTACATTTAAAACTTTTCTTAGGGTTTTATGTGGTAGCCTTATTCATCTTTTGGATTATGTGAAGAATGTGGTAGATGATACACCATCTCCTAATCTTCCTAATCTTCATCCTACTCTTCATCCTAATCTTCCTATTCTGATACCCGATTCTCCATCTATTAATCCTCACTCTTCCCATACTTATGATGGGATTCAAGCTATAGTGCAGGATGTGGATGTGCAAGATTTCTTTGATTTACCTTCTCCTCCTAATCATGATGATCTTAAAGGAAAGGGTAAAGAAACTTCTTCCAAACCTATTATCCCACCTTATACAACCTTTACTCATGAACATGATAAACAATCACCTCATGTAGAAGCTTTGCATGATATGTACACTATTGGATATAATATGGTGAATAAACAAGGCTATAAAGGTTTAGGGTTAGGAGTTAATGAGCATGGTATTAAATTTCCCATTAATATACCTCCTAAACCGGATATGTGTGGTGTTGGAATTTCTAAATCTCAAGTCAAGTTAAGAGGTGTGGATCTTCATCCTCCCCTTAATGCTCATCTCTCTACATCTCTAATGGATAATCTTCCTATTTTGATACTTTATTTTCCTTCTATTAATCATCATTCTTCCTGTACTTATGATGGGATTCAAGCTATAGTGCAGGATGCAGATGTGCAAGATTTCTTTGATTTACCTTCTCCTCCTAATCATGATGATCTTAAAGGAAAGGATAATGAAACTTCTTCCAAACCTATTATCCCACCTTATACAACCTTTAATCATGAACATGATAAACAATCACCTCCTATAGAAGCTTTGCATGATATGTACACTACTGGATATAATATGGTGAATAAACAAGGCTATAAAGGTTTAGGGTTAGAGGTTAATGAACATGGTATTAAATTTCCCATTAATATACCTCCTAAACTAGATATGAGTGGTGTCAGAACTTCTAAATCTCAAGTCAAGTTAAGTGGTGTGGATCTTCATCCTCCACTTAACGTTCATCTCTCTACATCTCTAATGGATAATCCTAACACTCGTCAAGAAATTGCTAAAACAGTATATGTGGAGCTAATGAATTCTAAGAAGGAAAGATTTAGACCTATACCTATTGATGCTTTGTATAAATTTAAATGTCCTTTCCACTATCATAATACTCATTTTCTTGCCGATTGTAATAACTTCAAATTATATGTTAGGGATAGGGCTACGCGTGGTATTATACCTTTTTCTCGTGCCGTCTTACAACTTCTTCATAATTTTGATATAGGGGATTCCCCTCCATTAGAGCTAGAGTAAATGTTCCTATCCTCTTGTCTCATGACTGGGGGGCAAGAGGCATCATTTTATCCAGTCTTTTAGGATCCATTAGGTCTTTTTATTAAGATTTAATTGGTATTCTTCATGTTTCCTTCTTCCATAGTCTTGCATGATGTTTTTATCCATTCCTAGGAATTATATTTTCTTCTTAGGAAATCTTTTCTAGGACATTTGTTTTGTAAAAAATACCTTGTCTTTTATCCCTTGGGGGGGCAAGGTTCTTCCTTCTTTCTCTTTTTCTAGGGGAAATTCTTTCCTTAGCTTAGTGGTATTTGTTTATATTGCAATATTATTTCATCATATTGATAGATATTTTGACTATGGATAACCTTCTTACATGAGAAGTTGTTGTCCTAGGTTGTCACTTCTTCTCTATGTTGCAAATTATGTTCTTTATAAACTCTCACCCTTGCTTTAGTGTTAGATTTGTTTCCCTCATTCCTAAGATTCCTCTTGCTCTTCTTCACAGGGGGCTTGATGATTGAATCTTTGTTCCCACCAATTGAAAGATGATATCTTATCTAAACACACTCTTCTTTGATGGAGGTCTTGGTGATAAGATCTTTTTCATTGAGGGTCCTTTTCCATAAGTGACATATCCTTTTCATGATTATTTATATTCTTGGATGTAGGGGTCAATATCTCTCGCTAAGGATATACTATACATTGTTGTAAATAGGATATCTCCTTTCTTTGTGAAGTAGGTATCCTCTTCCATCTTTGTTCCTACACTTTGGGGGAAAAGATGCCTTATTCTTCTTTTCTATCTTCAAACATTCACACATGGAGTCACAAATACAGGTTGTGAGTTTGGTAGAAGTACTTTAGCCTTGGAGGCTTGGTATGCTTTTCTATCTTATTCAAATCTATGCATTGTTATTTCATTCGGTATTCTCTTCTTTTCTAGGCATTCACCTCTTTCCTTGGTTAAGCAATATTTATCTATTATGTGATATCCAATCATACATGAAAATTATAGTTTGCATTTGCGAACCTATGTCCTTTATGCAAACCTTATTTGTTGTTTGACATTGGGTTTCCATGGTTGATACATCTCTCACCTTGGAAACTGAATAGTGTGCTATCCCTCATTAAGGGTTACTTTATTTTCACTTCTTGCATGATATCTTTTACATTCATCCCTTCCATGGCCTCATAGGAGCTATGACCTTCTTGGCTTGGACTGGGTGTTGTCTATGGATATTGTCTTGATACTGAAGAAGGCTTTATCCTTGTTCTTTCTTTCCTTAACATGACAAAATAGTATGTTTTTTGCCATATTAAGGAGGGGGGCATATACAGGGTCTCCCTTGTACTATAGTTTTTTATTTTTATATGCTAAATCTTGGAAGGTAATGCACATAACTTGCTAAATCCTAAAAAGACATGCATTCATATGCTAAATCTTCTAAAGGTAACGCACATAAGTTGCTAAATCCTGAGGAGACACGCATTTTTCAAAATTTTCAATATGCTAAATCCTCTGAAGGTAACACACATAAGTTGCTAAATCCTGAAGGGACACACATTTCCAATTTCAAATATGCTAAATCTTGGAAGGTAACACACATAAGTTGCTAAATCCTGAAAAGACACGCACCTATATGCTAAATCTTTCGAAGGTAATGCACATAAGTTGCTAAATCCTTAGAAGACACACATTTCATATTCATAGTGATACAAGAAGGTCGATCTATGGATATTCCAGAAGCCGTTAGAAGACGCATTACAATTACAAGCATAGTTTATGGGTGAACCTGTTGGGCTCTCCCTCTAGGGTGATTCACGGTAAGGTAGGCATCTTACCGGGCAAGGTAATCACTTTCTCTTTTCTCTCTTTTTGCTTTCATGCTAGTAGGACTGGATCATGAAGCTATGTTGTCTATAGTGTTGCTCTTGTCTTTCTTATGTAATCATTTATGCCGTTATGATAGCTTTCCAAATATGATATTGGTATGAGAAATATTTCTTAGCAAGGTTTCTTATGCTAATTGATTTGGGTTGTTTTGTACTAACCCTTATTCTTTTGTATACTCTCATGTATGTATGTTGAGTTAGAATCCTTGGTCTAGGGGCTTGTGTCTTCAGCTAAGTGTTATTTTATCTTGTTTTGAATCCACTGAGATTTCTTCTCTCTTCTCCTTTACCAAGAGTTTGCATCGAATCCATACTCTTGCTAAAGTGGGGGCTTAATGTATCATCTTAAAATGGAAGCACTTCCATGTTAAGAGCATTTATCCCTCTGAGTAAGTGGTTTAGGGTCATGATTGGCATCTTTGCATTCTCCCTTGTCTTCCACTTCTTCTCTGCACTTGATTTCTTCATTCTAGGTGAAATTAGGGTTAAGGTCTTAAGGACTTTCTTGATTTTATCTCTTCCATGGCTCCATTTTCTAGGTAGGATTCAGAAATGAGACTTCCTAGTCCTTCATCATATCATTCCAAGGATTTTCTATCTATTCCTGACACTGGGTCTTGTTTAGACATCAATTTCTAAGTTTCTAACATCTTTGGGATCTCTATTGTAGAACCTGACAAAGTTAGGGTCTGAGGTCAAAGTCGACCTCGACCCTGACTAGGTTAGGGTTGACCTCAACCTTGACCTCTTCCCACCAAGATTTCAAATTGTCATTTGCCGGTAATTTAGCTTTCGAGAAAGTTATTTCTCGCCTCCGGGTTGGCTATTTCGGGTTTCAAAATGGTAAATCCTTTAATGGTATTTAATCAAGGTATATTTTCTAAAGGGGAGGACCTAATTGGGATTTAATTCTTTAAGGTGGCCCATCTAGATGAGTGTGTCCTAGATCACTATAAAAGGAGGCCTTCCTCTCTCATTTACACATCACTCCATTATCAAGTTTACATCTCATCCAAGCAATCAAGCTCTCAAGTTCTCAAGGTGATCAAGCAAGCATTCATTCAAGTATTCAAGTCTTCTTCTTCATCCAAGTTCTCCATTGAAGATCAAGGATTCAAGCATTCAAGCTATTGAAGGGATTTGGCTCAAGCATTCAAGATCTATCATTCAAACCCTAGATCTAGCCACCATGGTGGTGTGACCTTCCTTCAAGATCTTTTGTTCATCTTCAAGATCCATATCATTATTTCCTCAAGGTGGATTTCAAGCATACAATCATGGAGGTTTGATCATGTTATGTTCAAGCTTTCATATCAATATATTTGATTACATTCCAAATACATTAGCATATCTATTGAATTGCATAGCTTCATTATTAGATTCATTTCTACTACTTTCTAGCATTCTCCTATTTCAATTTCAATATTAAGGTTGATTCCAAACCGGGGTTTGACCAAGGAAAACCCCCCCAAACAAACAACAAAACCATTTTTCTTGTAGGCATAGGTGTGGAATCTCGGATCTGAGAGCGAATTTGGATACCCTTTTCAACAATCTTTCAGGATCTACGAATAGAATCAGAAGTGAACTTCAAATAAATAATGTGGTCTTTAACCTTTTAAAAGGTCAAAGTCGACCTGTGTGAATTTGGAGAAAATATTTCTAGGTTTTGTCTGCCTTGACATTTCTAGTCCAGAACAGGTGACGAAATCTTCAAAAAGTTCATACAGAAGCCAAAATTCAGCATTTTCCAGATCTGCCCTAATTCAAGGTTAGTATTTGCACTTCAATTATTTTAGATTTCAAGCTTAATCCAACTATAGGGAAGTATAGGGTTTCTCTCTCTCTTTCATATTCTTCATAGATTGATTCAATTGTGTATTAACTTCTTGGTTGATCAAATTGGATCTCTCCTTTGGGAATTTGGATTTAGGAGTGAATCTTACATTTTTCGCACACACATACACAAATAGTGGTGAGTCCAAATTACCTCTATTTAGAACGTTGCATCTCCATGATAACTTTGACTTTAGATCAATCAAATTCAATGCCTTTCTTTGAAACAATGTAACCTAGGAGTTTTCTAGAAGTGACACCAAAAGCACACTTTTTAGGGTTCAGTCTGAGACTAAACTTCTCCATTCTATCTAGTATTTTTCTTAATTCATTTAAATGTTTGGATCTTATCATAGACTTAGCTAAGGTATCATCAACGTAATCCTCCATGGTTTGATGCATCATGTCATGAAAGATTGATATCATTGCTCTTTGATATGTAGCACTAGCATTCTTAAGACCAAATGGCATGACATTCCAGCAAAAGGTACCCCATGCACATGTGAAAGCTATTTTCTCTTGATCTTCGAGAGGAATCTTGATTTGGTTGTGTCTAGAAAAACCATCCATTAAAGAATACATCTCAAAGCCCACAGTCATGTCCACTATCATATTGATGTTTGGTAATGGAAAATCATCCTTAGGGCATGCTTTGTTGACATCTCTAAAATTTGTGCATACTCTAATGGATTTGTCTAGTTTTGATACTGGAACAATGTTAGAGATCCATTCAGCATAATCAATAACTCAGATAAATCTTACTTTTAGTAACTTTTATAGCTCAGCCTTTACGAGAAGTGCAACATGTGGATGCATCTTTCACAACTTCTATTTTATAGGTTTGACTCCTAGAGCAATAGATAAATGGTGCATTATGAGGTCAGGATCTAATTTAGGCATATCTGAATATTTCCATGCAAAATTGATCTTCTTTTCTATTAAGAAAGTATTGAATTCTTGTTTTTCTTCTTCTAAAAGAGATTGTACTACATGAATTAGTTGTGATTCCTTTGTTGTACCCAAGTTGATATATTGGGTGGGCTCTATTAATACTGGAGATCTATCTTATAAATGACTCGAAAGGACATCAAATATCTCATCCTTAGGCACCTCAGAGAGGTTTTCACCTTTAGATATGTCTTTTATTTTTACTATTTTAGGTTCTGAGACTGCCACAAAGTGCTTTTCACCCTCATAACTCTTTTTCTTTTTATTTTTGTTCTTTTGACTGAGATATTTGATATTCGACTCTGTCATACTAACACTAGGTTTGCTGATGGAAGTCGTCATAGGTTCCATTGCATTGAGGTTGCAAGAAAGGGTATAGTCATTTTGAAAGATATAGATATCTTGGCTCGGATCAGTAGATGTTTGGTTAATAAGCTCTGGATGTTGGATAGTCAATGTAGGGGAGGATTGGCTAATCATGTTAATACACACAGTATTTTCATAATTGGAAATGATCTGACTCATGAAATCAAAGGTGATACTACTACTTGATATGTTCTGTTCATTAAGAGTCACAATGTCATTATGAGAGTCCACTTCGGGAATAGGTGGATCAAACTTGTTAAGTTCAGTTCTTTGCTCTAGACTTATGTCAGGTGTCAGTGCATATTGGTGAATGACATCAACTTTTTTCTCTATAATGAGTTCAGCTTCTTCTGGAATGACTCCCCATTCATAGTCATTGGATTCATCTTCTGATTTTGGACCTATAGGAAATCTAAGAACATGTGTAAAATCAGGGCAAATCCCCCAAGTAGGATTTCCTTCCGAGTCTGATTTGAATTCATACTCATGGAATATGTTTTAGAATAGCTACCACCTTCCTCCTTATCTATGTGCTTTTCTTCAAGATCAGCTAGTTCTTGTGGTGCAAATGTCTTTTGTTCCATAGTAGGTTCTTGTGTTTCTACTACATTGATTCTTTTTATTGGCTCATCTTTAGCTTTGAGAAGATCTAGGATTTCTTGATGTAAGTGTTCATAAGGAATAAGTTCAGAGCTGTTTGAATCATCACTATCTGATTATTTGTTATCTTCTTCCTCGTTGTTGGTCTCTTCTGGTTTGATCTATTCTATCACATGAGAGGAGCTACTCTTGAGATTAAAAGGTTTCTTTCAATAGCCTAGGCCTGTAGTATCTTTTTTTAGCCGACCCACATGTGCAATGGGTGCCATGAGACCTTTGCCTCATACTCCTAGAGGTTCTTCACCAGGATATGACATTTTAGCTATCAGTTTATTCCCTAGCCCATATGACTTGGAAGGAATTTTTGGTGTTTTAGAGTCACATGCTGGAACAGTTTTGGATTGAGACCCATCCTTGTATAGCCATGCAAGAACAACTTCATCTTCTTCAAATTCTTGTTTGGACACTTGTTTTAGAACAAAACTTCCATTGTAGATAACTTGAGATTCTTTAGATTCTGGTTTTGGCTATTTCAAAGACTGTCCATAAGATTTATGCGAGATGGGGAGAGATATTAGAGATAGGACTGGTTCCATAGTATATTATCCCATGTCATTGTCTTTTATTTTGACTTCTTTTGCAATGTCTTCCATCTTGGATGTAGATGCAACATCTGTTTGCTTAGTGGAAGATTCTCTATTATTCGAGACAAGTTTGTCAACACTTTCTTTCAATGCATTGCAAGTTGTAGATATGTCAGTTGGAATGGTTACTTCTACTCCCTCATAAGGAACTTTCACACATTGATGGTATGTGGAAGGAATAGCTCACATTTCATGTATCTAGGGTCTCCTAGGAGAATGTTGTAAGCCAAAGGTAGATCTAGAACTTGACATGTGATGTCTCTGATAACTAGGCCTATCCTGATAGGTAAGACAATTGTTCCTTTGGAAGACCTTTCTTGTTCATCATATGCCTTGATAGTTATCTTCTTTTTAGGATCAATGTCAGCTTCTGATAATCCCATTTGTATGATCAAGTTGTAAGAAAATTTTTTTAAACTAGTGCCACCATCTATCAACATGTGTTTGACTTGACAGTTTTGGATCAAGACCTCAATGTGCAAGGGTTGGTTATGCAGATGACTCAATGAATTGTCATCTTCCTTTGAAAAGGAGATATAATGGGGTGATGTCAGATGACCAACCATAGTCTGAAATCTGTCTAGATCAAGATTGTCAGGAATATTGGAATGGAGCAGAGCTTTATCCAAAATAGCTCGATGATTAGGAGATATCCGAAGCAACTCAAACATGGCTATTTTTGCATTGGTATGCTAGATTTGTTGGACAATACTATATGATGTTGGTCTCGTCTCTTTAGGAGTTGATGATTTTGAGGAAACCCTCTTTTTAGAAGTAGATGAAAGATTAAAAGGCCTCTTAGGGACATTTGATGAATCTGAATTTTGTCCTTGTAGATGCACCCGAGCTTGTGATCAAGTAACTACATTTGCTGATTGATTATCTCTATCTTTTCTCACAATAGTGATGACATTGCAATGTTTAGATAGGCATGGTTCAACCATGTTTATGAAAGCATTGTTTCTAGATTAGGTGTAATTGACTTTAGCACCCATGTTAGGTTGAGAAGATGAATCTCCTTGACCATGTTTCGAAAATGGTTCCATGAATGCCGTATGATCATTATTGCTCTTATGATTGTAAATTACAATTTCTCCATTATCAATCTTGTCTTGTGTGAGATGCTTCAAGTGTATGCAGTTATTGGTTTTATGACCCTTGTTGCGATGGAAGCCACAAAAATCATTCCCTTTCCACCATTTTGGTTTAGGTTCAAGATCAAATGGTCGGATCTCAGTAATGTGATGATTTTGTTAGCCAATGGAGTTTTCATGGCGGACTCTAAGGATTCTCCAAGAGGAGTAAACTTGCGTTTAGGATCGGTAGCCCAAGGTTTGTAGTCAGATGGCTTCTTGTTTGATTTGATTACCTTTACCTCTAAGGCTTTGATGGCTTGAGTACCAATAGTAAGATTGAAAGTAGTTTCCTTGGAGGGGTTATAGACATTGTCAACAATGCCATCTGTGATGATGCCTTTATTCTTGTTCCAGTTTTTGTTCTTGTCTTTGGAACTAGATCCAGATTCATACTTCTCTTTTTGAAGCAATATGTCTCATTTTTTCACAAGTACTTTCTCAATTTTGATTGCATTATCTACCATCTTATCGAAGGATGTGTGATCTTGCATTTGTAAAGGGTAGTTGATTTCTGGAACAAGATTGTTGATGAAAATTTCCACCTTCTCTATTTCTAGAATGGGTCTAGAATATAGAGAAAACTTCTTCCTCCATCATTTGAGGAAAGTTAGGAATGGTTCTCCTAGGTATTGTTTCAGATTACAAATTTCAATCATAGTGACCAGATGTTTGATGTTGTAGGAGTATTGTTAATAGAATAGCATGATAGAATAGGAGTATTATTGATAGAATAGGAGTATTTTTGAGAACCAATGAATGGCTCCTCCTCCCAGAGATCATGGGAAAAGATGCATTAAGTAGGTTGGTTCATGCATGAACTCCATGGATTGAGTACATAATTCTCTAACATGATCTTAGGGATCAGAGTTTGCATTGTACTTGTCATATTTAAGCATTTCCACTCTCTTTGGGAATGGTGACATGTACAAGTCTTTGTCAAACGGAAAAGGGCATAGAGCTTCCATGGAGAACTCTTTAGGTTCCTTCTCTTTTTTGAGTTTGTTGAGCTTGACTTGCATGACATGCATCTATTTCATCATAGCCATGATAGGAGTTTCTTCCTCTTGAGTAACGATATCTTTGAAATTAAAGTTTGGAGGAAGTTTAGCTCCTTGTTGAGATAACTCTAGAAAGTACACCTCTTTGTCTTCCCTCAAGAAGTGTCTCATCATTCTCTTGAAGTTATCATCATTCTGATATTGGGCAATTTTAGAGGGTGTTGGTTCGGGATCTCTGCCATGATTGGAGTGATGACCTTGGGAGCCTTGGTTTGCTCCACCTTGAGACATAGTGCTATTGTGAGGACCATTGGCAATTGATTGAGGTGGGGTTGGTTGATTACCTATGTGAATTGATGCAGGAGGAGTGACATAACCACCTTTTAAGAAGAGATTTCCAAGAGCATCTTCTCCAAATTTAGTAGTGTCGTAGGGTTGATGAAATGTCTGAGCAATCATAGAAGATGCTGCTGAAGAGAATTTGGATTGTTCTCCTTGTTTTCTTTGTGATGAAGCCCTAGTTTCCACCATTAACCTCGAGTGAAGCAAAAGAGAAAGATTAAGACAATTGAAGAATGACTTGATTCAAGAAGATTGAATGACACAACCTTGTCAAGATTGGGTTGATTTGATGGAAATATTGATTTGGATGTAAATGAAGGATACCGTGCCCTAGTTGTATGGGTAGATGCCCAATAGATGGTGGACATGAGCTCACAACACTGGGCCATTTTTGATGAAGATTGAATTGAAGATGATTGACAAGGTTTTGACACAAGATGAAAAATATTCAAATTAATAGATCAAGAGGCAGGATCAAACTCATGAGACCACTTTTGGAAAATGATTGGATTCTTCTGGTTTTTGCTATGTTCCTGACACAGTGAATTTTATGATAGAATTTGGGTAGGCTCTAACATGACAGTTGACAAAAATCATATGACAATTGACACTAGGATTTTTTATTTTGCTTGACTTTGAGACAAAATTTGTACGACAATGTACATGCTCTCGTACGATAATCTGAGGGTTCTTAAATGACTCTTGGGAAAAACTCATATGACTTTCTAAGACTGTAGGATGATTTTTGACTCCATAAAGGAATTTTGCTTCAGATTTGCAATTTTTCAATTTTTTAGTTTTAGATTGTTTGTAAAGTTTTCTATCTAGGTTTGAAGATCTATGCAATAGTTCATCTTGGGTTTGTTTGTTTCAAGTAACCAAGTAGATATCAAGCATGCAAAACAACAAGCAAGGGAAGCAAGAAATCATCTTAAAATAATGAACAAGGGAAAAAGAAACCTTGCACATGAACAAGCAATAGTGACTTATTATGCTAATCCCTAGGAATGCTACTTGTGTATGTTCTCAAGAGTTTTTCAATAACGCACATAGTCCTAGAAAATGAAAAATTGGCCCCGCTAAGGTTTTTAGTAATGGTCTGACTCTACAACTTTTGTGATCTCAAGAGGGAAAACTCCAATCCAGGTGCACCAGGGTTTTGACACAATTTGAGAATTTAATCAATCAGGAGCTGCTAGGGAGATTTGATAGCCCAACAAGAGACCACACTTGTGGAGATTTCTTCCACAAGACATTTATATAGTGACTATTGCTACAATGATGAAAATGGCTATTACTGCTTGAGGTTCCATCCATGTGGTTGACCCAATAAAGGGAATGTCCACTACGGTTAACCCTCTCTAAAGGTGACTCACAAAAGATACCACATGGGGACTTGGTCTAGATTCAAGGATCTGAGTTTCTGATACTACCCAAAAAGGGAGTAGAGCATAGTCCTCTAGCCTTTTCACTTTTACCCAAACATAACAGACAGATTCTTTGACATGCTAAGATTGAAATTACCTCACCAAGATTTGTGATGTCAATAATAATGTCTACTGAGCTCTCTAAGTGAGACCATGAGAGAATGTACCGATCAAAGTTGAGGACCAAACCAAGTGAACATGTGAGATAACCATAGTATCCTCCCTACCTACAAGGGGATCTATCATCAAGAGGAGATTCACATGCAAAACAAGTGAATGAAGCCCACTCTCTCAAGATCATCCAAAAATAGTGTTCATAGGGCCTAATTACTATGTGTAACAGATATGCAAAAAGTAAATCTATGTTCATTTTATAGCCCAAAACTGAAGTGTGAATTATGAAAGCTAGAAAGGCACACAAGCTTGACAAATGAGGGTTCATTTTATATCCCAAATTGAAGTGTTATCATATGCAATAGAATACTTGAGTTCCTTCACAACACGCTTAGTAGATTTTAACCTAATTTTTAGCTATGTTGAGAAATCCCACGAGCAAAGAGATAAGAAACAACAGATATCAGTCATTAGGGTTAGCTGTCAAAATTTGAAATCAAATCTAAAATGACTATTTTTGCAATTCTTCTATAAAAAAAATTTGAAATTCTAGCACCAAAACTCGTATGACAGTGGACTGTTGATTGTACGACAGTTCAGGTATGAAATGACAGTGGGTCAGCACGTACATGACTTTTCAAAAACTCATACAACAGTCTGCATATAGTTGGCATGACACTTCAGATTATCATCTGTTGTATGATAGACAGGGGTCCTGGTACGACAATCTGTCAAATGTCATATGCAAAATGTACAGACATAAAGTAAAAATCATAGTTTTGAAAGAAAAATCATAGAAAATTGATAAGAAAGAAATGGAAACCCATTTTAGGGCCCCACAATTGGTGCCAGAAATGTGTGTGTGAAAATTGTACCTAGCTATGGACACAATACTTTTGTAAAACAGTAGAGGTTAGCAAATCAAGAAATCTACAAATAAATGAAACTAAGTTAACTAGGTGATTTACTTCCTTTTAGTAGGTGCGAGTATGTATTCTCAGATTAGACCGAGATCAGTGACAATGCAACACCTAAATGAAGGATTTGAATGCAAATGAAAGAAATGAGACATGAATGTAGATTAATCTATTTTTTTTTTGATTTTTGATGCAATAAGATGAAAAACTATATGAATCTAATCTAGATGAATGAAATTGATATGCAGATTATTCTAACAATGCTATGCTATGATATGGAAATGGATGCAAAGCTATGAAAAACAATGAAAGATCTCACAAAAATCATCTGTCGCAAGTACTTGATTCTTTAGAAGCAATTTCACCAGAGTAATTGTGCAAATTCTTGAGATATTTTGTGAAGAGATGAGCCTTGATTTTATAGAAATCCAGGGCTTGAGGATGCATTGAGAAAAGCCATAAATCACTCTTGATAAACTCAGGTTGATTTTTTAGTTAACAAGAAATCATAATTAATAACTCATAAAATCATGCAAAAGCACTTTTTGACTCAAATAGAGTTTAGTTCACTTTTTCAACTCACAATCACATGTTGAGTTTAGAAAGTTAACAAACATACATTGAAAATTGATTTAAAGTTGACTGCTTTTCTGATTGTGCATGATTTAATGTGAATTAATTTAAAATAAAGTGATTTTTTCTCAACTTAACTGATCTTGAGTTTAAAAATAACTGATTTATGGGTTAATGAATTATTAAATCAAACTTTTATTTTAAACTATATTATTAAATATTGACAACTAGATTTAATCAATTAAATAAGAATTCAATTGATTATTCATAGGATTTTTGATTTATTGTCAAAATTAAATAATATAATTAGGAATAATTAAAATTAAATCTAATTAAATGATTAAGTGGTAGGATTAAATTAATTAATTAAATATTCAACATATTTAATTAATCAACTTTAGGATAAGTGAGATTTATCGCCAAATAATATTCAATTAAAGATAATTAGATAAATTAGGAATATTCAAGGAATATTCCCCAATGCAAAATTAAGATAATCAATTAGGATTTTGATGAATTGATGTGTAGATGTGCCTTGGGTTAGGACTTCGATGTTGATTTCATTCGATTTGAAGATGTAGGAGGTTAATGAACCTATAGCCCATTTTTGGGGTATTACACCACTTAGTGAAATAGTCTGTTGCCACTAGAATCCAGGAATGACCCCCACTTGATTTGTTTGAGATATCTCCAATGAAGTCCATTCCCCATTTCTGAAAAGGGGCCTCAACTGGTACAAGCTTTAGGGGCATGTTACCACTAAATTTCAATTTTCCTACAAACCTTTGGCAAGCATCAACTTTTCTAACAAACAGATGAGCATCTTTGAAAATAGTTGGCCACCAGAAACTAGACCTCAATATTTTATGTGTAGTAGTTTTAGCCATGTAATGGCCACCACACACACCATCATGCATTTCTTGCAATAAGTCTTTATCCTTTTGATGATCAACACATTTGAGCAAGACACCCTCATTGCTTCTCCACCATAACTCACCTTTAGAAATCACATACCTCATAGCATGTAATTTTACAGTTCTCTTTTTTTCTATCATCCACTTCAGGAGGAAGAATCATCTTCTGCAAGTATCCAACAATATCCATGTACCAATCACAACAATATAGATCATAAATGTATGGCCTTTGTTCTTCTTCAAGAAAGTTAATATGATTTGCATCTAAGATACTTTGGGCCTTAAGTTTGTCTAGTCCCAATCCTCTGACTAGTTTTGTGATTTGGATATCAATATTGAATGCTTGGATCCTATTGATCCATCTACACCTCCTTCCCAAAATTTCCTGTTGTACTATAATATCTTGTAAAACAACACTAGGCACATATGCAACTATGGTTGCTCCAACCAAGTAACACCTAAAATTTTTGACAGCCTTCACCAAAGAATATGCCTATTTTTCATTTATATCATACTTTAATTCAACTTCTTGTAAGAATTTTCTGAAGATAGATATAGGCTGCTCAAAACCCTATGAGTTCTTTTGTAATAATATTGCAACAATGGTATGATAAGAAGAAAAAGAAAAGATTTGTAGGGGCTTACTATAATCAGGGGTTCTTAAAATAGGAGAATTCTTGATTTCTTGTTTGATTTCATAGAAATCCCTCCTAGCTTCTTCATTCCATTCCACTTTAGTACCTTTTTTCAATATTTTGGAGATAGGAACACTGGTCTCAACAAAATTTGTAATGAATCTCCTGAAAAAGCTTATCTGACCAAAGAAAGATTGAATTCCTTTGAAATTTCTTGGCAAAGATACTTTGTTAATTGCAGCCACCCTTTCAGGGTCAATCCTAACTCCATCCTTGGATACAATATGCCCCAAGATCTTACCTTTTGTTACCCCAAAAGCACATTTCTTTGGGTTAAGGGAAACACCATACTCTAAAGCTCTCACAAAAAATTTCTCAAGATGGCCACAGTTTTGATCCTCTTTTGTTGAATATATTGTGAGATCATCTTGGTATACTACCAAATTTTTTTTTATAAAATTTGCAAATGCTACATCCATAGCTCTTTGAAACATTTCTCCAGCATTTGTCAAGCCAAAAGGCATCCTGACACATACATATGTGCCCCATGGGGTAGTGAATGCAATCTTGAATTTTTTAGAGTCTTTGACAACAACTTGATTATACCCTGAAAAACCATCCATCATTGACATCAGTTCAGACCCAGTAACTCTTTGTAGCATGGCTTCCATGTTTGGTAAACCATAATTATCCTTTAATGAATTCATATTCAAATTTTTGAAATCTACACAAAGCCTAATGTCTCCATTCTTTTTTCTTATTGGGACCAAGTTAGAAACCCATGTTGAATGTCTAATAGGTTTTATGATTCCCACATCCCTCTTTTTCTTCAATTCCTACATTTTTGGTGGTGAGGTAGGGTTTACAAGTCTCAAATTTTGTTTGAAGGGCTTTATATCCTCCTTCAAAGGAATTTCATGTTAAAAAATATCTTCTCTATAGGCTTTTAAGTCATCATAAGACCATGCAAAAACATACCTATATTTTCTAAGAAGATCAATTAAAAAATTTCTTATTTTAGGAGACAACTTTCCTCCAATATATATATATTTTAGGGGCTCTAGCTATCCCTAAATTTATTTACTCTAAATCCTCTGGTTTGTTTATACTCTTTGCTAAAAAATACTTTCTATTATTATCAAATTCTCTCTCAAGCATAACCAGACCCTTTGGAACTCTATTTGATTTCAGTCGTAGCACTTCTTTGCCAAAAATGGTATCCTTTTCATCTAAGGTTTCTACATATCCATTGAAATTTATTTCTTTGTCTTCAAAATTGGCATCACAATGTATGTCCAAATCATCCTAAAAAACCTGCTAGTTTTCAATATTGTCTGGTATAAAAGGTCTATATTGAACCTTAATCTTGGATATTCTAGCAAAAGTAACATCCTTTGGCCTTAAAGAAATATTTCTAGTAAGTCTGCCATTCTATTTTGACCTCTGTCCATCTAGTCAATACCAAATACATCAAAATTTTCTATCTCATCCCAGACAACATTTATGTACTACTTCAGTCTTTTTTTTAAGCATATTTGGACTTGATTTGAGATACTACAAGTTCTGGATCTCTAATTACCCTAAGGTTTCTTATCTTATGTCTTGAAACCAATCTTAATCCTATCAACAGAGCCTCATACTCTACATTATTGTTTGTACAAGGAAACATTAAAGTAAATGAATATTTAAATGTCCTTCCAGTAGGAGCAATCAATAATACTCCTGCACCAACTCCCTCCTTAGAGCTTGCACCATCAAAATACATGGTCCATAAACCATCTTGGTTTGTTAAATTGTTCTTATCCTCAGATAAAAGTAAAGGTTCCTCTTTCCCTTCAAATTTCATGTTCTGTACTTGGAAAGAATTAATATCAGTGTCAAGGAAACAATTCATGTTTTCATTGTCTGTCTCTTCCTCAATCATATGGGAAGTTCTAGTTTCTCTGGATACTCTGACATTTTCATCAGCAATTTTGAAAGTTGCAAAAGATAGGTCACATTGCATACTACCTCCCATTATTGCACTCCATTTTATTGATAACAACATTTTATACTGAGGAGGGATATCAACAAGTAGGACACTCATTGTTAATTTCCTGTCAGGATAGGCTGCAAGTCTATAAGGCAAAGCCTTAATTGTACCAATGACATGTACTTCTCTAGAATCCATGGCCTAACATCTTCCATGAGAGGTATCAACTTGAAGTCCCATTTATTTCATGACCTCAGCAGGCATGACTATACTGGATACTCTAGAATCAATCATACAATTCTTTAACATATTTCCTTTTATAACCAAAGTCAAGAAAAAAGGGTCAACAACTCCCAAAGAAGTATTTACAATATTTGTGTCTAAATAAATTTGGGGTATCTCTGAAACATTCTCTTATATTTCCTTCCCCTTGTTTTTAGATCTATCTTTTGTTCCTTTTAATTTCTCAACATTTCCTGTATTTTGAACATTTGTTGAAAGAACACCATTCACCCATGTAAGGTCTTTTTCCTTATGCTCCCCTATCCTCATCATTTCCATTAATGGAAATTTTATAGTAATTTGAGACAACAAATTCCCCATATCAATAGGGGTGTACTTTGCATTAGAGAAATCTTATTTGATTGGAACAATATTTCTATTTTCAACCTGAGATGCTAGGTTCAGCTTGTCTCCCTCTTTTTGCTTATTGTCAATGTGGGGAATGGGAATATTTGCCTCTGGTGTCTTTAGTTTTATCTTGGTACACATTATTTAAACCATTTGGCTTTTCATCCTTCCTTATCTTAACTTTCTTGACACCTTCAACATTTTTTTCTTTTTCATGTGTCTGCTTAGCATCTTCCTTATTTTTCCTTTATAAATAAACTTGTTGGTCTACCATCTGCATTACCAACTATCCTATTTCTCAAAACATAATTACTCCTATCTTGAGTAACCATATCAGTAGTGATTTGAGATATTTCTTCATTAGGTCTTCTTAACACAATAGGTTCTTCACCATCTTCTGTATTACAAATTATGTTTTTAGTTTCCTCTTCTTCTTCATCAGAAAAGACTTACTGATGATAAACTTCCCTTCTGCTTTCAGATCTAGACACATCCTGGTTTTCACCTTCCTCTATAGAATCAACTTCATCCCATAAATGTTAAGAAGTCATGGCACAACCACAGTCATCATATGATTCATCTTCCTCACCAATGTGTTCCTCATTTGCAGATACACTTTGAGAGACTGCACAATGATCAGGATCATTTGGGGATTGACAAGCTATAGACCATGGAACATCATAAATCATGTTAACTGAGTGTTTTTTCAATGTGTTAGGGGTTTTATCACTAGGCTTTTCATTCCTTTTTGGGATAATAGGTTTCCCATCCTTCCATTAGGTATGGTAAGGAATGTTTTTCAACCTTGGTTGCTTATTAAAATTGTTGAAAGGAGGCTTCTCATTATTTTGAGCCCTGTTTCTATTTTCACTAGGCTTCAGGTCCTTCAAAGCATTCAAGATTTATTTCAAGTTATCATCCTCTTTAGGTTTTACATTGGAAGGTTTATCTAATTCCTTCTTTCCAAACCTAGGAAGCTTAGGGTCTTCTCTTCTACCTAGTTTGCCTGATACCCTTATGTTACTCTCAATATTCACAAAAAATCTTTGAGCTTCCCTAATGGTTCTTGGAATTTTTTCCTTGAGAAGGTATCCCATCTTGGCATCAAAAGAATTTAAATATGTTGCTAGACATACTTTCTCATCTAGTCTCATAACTTGGAAAAGCTTGAGCATAGCCTTCTAAAATCTTACATTAAATTCAAGGACTTCTTCATTCTGGTTTTTCTTAATGTTATTGAATTCATTTAACATGAAACCCTCATTTTTTTGTCACCATATTGGTCCTTGAAACAATTAATAAAATCATCCCATGAACCAACATAGTCATGTGGGAGTCCTCTAAACCAGTCGCTAGCATCCTCAGTTAATGATTGAATAAATATTTTGATAATTACATCTTCATGTTCAATTTTATAATCATCTATCATATAACTAAACTTTTTCAAGTGCTCTTCACATGTAACAACATTATTACTAGTAAATTTTGGTAGCTTTTCTCTAATTTGTTTAGGAATCAAATTAGGATAACCATGAATACCATCAAAGAGAAGTTGTATGTACCTTTCCACATGAACTGATCTTCTTTGCAATGATCTATCATTTTGAGAGGTAGATGCTTTATTGTTTGATATATTAGCAACATTAGTACCAGCCAATGGTGGGACAATGGCAGTATGCTTAGTAGATTTTCCAAAGTTTACACCGAGTACTGAAGTAGAAGTAATCACATTAGAAGGGCCTGAAGACTGCTTGAGAAAATCAATTTTCTTCTTTATTTTCAAAGCAGTAGCCTCAAGTTCCGCCTTCTCTAATTCTTTGGCTAAGATTTCCTTTTCTCTTTTAGCCCTTTTAAGATCAGTATCTGTTGGAAATTTGGCTGAGTTAGATATCTATATATTGTCATTATGAAAACATATAATCTACATGAAGACCGCATATGACAGAGAGCAAATATGATCGAGCGCAAAACAAAATTGTCTAAGTATGTGCAGTATTTTCCCAGTGTACCTAGGAGATAGTTTTGATTGGCGATGTCGATTGAAGTAAGTTCAGTGCTTGCACACTTAAACATAGATACTATAATGACTATTGAAGACTCACCTAAGAGTGCAAGTTTGTATGACATGTACAAAATAAGTTATGGCAATTTTACCAAAGACAATGTTAAGCCGACAAGACATAATTGGTAAAGAGTTAAGGGATTATTTTGTTTATCAAAATAATGTCTTAATAATATAAAGGGATGACATCCTAAATGTTAACCCTTGGGTAAATATGTATTTTGTGTAAAGATTTATGTTATGTAAAGCCGACTGTAAAAGTTATTATTCCTACTAACTTGTATAAATGTAAGGCATATGAAATGCAAAAGAGATGAAGTAATTTGTAATGAGATAGATGATATAGTGAAAGATATTGATGTGAAGTTGTGAAAGAAAAGAAAGCAGTATAAGGTTATGTACCTTACTTTATTTTGTAATCATTGATCTTTGTACATTACTTGTTTGGGCAGTGGGCTCATCTTGTAATCATTTGTAATCAGTACTACCAACTCTTAGTAGGGTTGAGGCTTCTAACAAGGCCTATAGTCCCTTAATCAGGACTGAGACATTATATGCTTGTAATAGGCTCCTAACATAGTCAACATTCTTAACATGATAGTTTTGATTAGTGGATCTTTGTGGGTACCATCCCCACCGGGGTTTTCTCTTGGATAGGGTTTCCTCGAGAACAAATAATGTGTTATGAGTTCATTTGCTTTATTGCTATGCATGTTATTTAGTTTACTATGTTATGCATGTATTAAGATAATCTATTATATCCATAATTGGGTGAAAGCAAAAGTTTGCAGAATACTGATTCACCCCCCCTCTTAGTATTCCCTATTTCTAACAATTGGTATCAGAGCCTAGTTACTCAAAAAAGAATTATTTAGAGAAAGCCTAGCAGCTTGAGTAAGATCTCTATGGATATGGATCAGTTACAGAAGAATCTTGATGAAGCTCTTGAATAGATTGATTTACTTACTAAAGAAATAGATACTTTGAAAGGAAAATATGATGATGCAAAGAACCTCATTGAAAAGATGAAGAATACGTTGGAGGAACTGAAATCAGAAAAAGAATCTACAATTCAAGTTGAATATCCTAATGATAATCTAGAAAAAGGAAATGAGATCCTTAAACATGAACTGAAGATAGTAAATTTGAAGTTGAGTTTGAAAGATGGAAATAGAAAGAACGAAGCAAATTTGAAATCTGAGAATGAAAATCTAAAATATGAGAAAGAAGATCTAAAATCTAAACTTTGTAAAGTGACATCTGAACTTGAGAAAACCAAATTACAGTATGTTGAACTTGAAAAGTATAATACTATTGTGAAAGGTGAATTGACTCAATCTAAGCAACAAATTGAGAAGCTATATTCTACTAGTGAGAAGATTGATGACCAAATTTCTTATCAAAAGCCATTCTATGATAAAACTGGTCTTGGATTTAACTCATCTAAAGTGAGTAAAGAAAGCAAGGAACCAAATCTGAAAGTTTTTGAAAACATAGAAGAAAATAAATTTGATGAAGTTGACAAATCTGAAGAAACACCTAAAGAAGAAGAACCACCTAAACAAGAAGAATCACCTAAAGGTATGCAAAGATAATTTAAAGGTAGATGTTTTTCATGTAATACTTTTGGTCATATGAAGAAAGATTGTATAGGTAAGCAATTTAAACCTCTTAATGGTTATTGTTATAATTGTCATGGTTTTGGACATAGAGCTATTGAATGTAGGAAGCCTAAATTTAATGAGAATAATAATGGTAGTAGAATGTTTAGAGATACTAACTATGCAGATAAGAAAACCTACTGAAGATATGAACAGAAGAAATGCAGTAGTATGTTATATATGTAACAAGGTTGGACACATTGCCATAAATTGTAGATCACAAATCAATAAGACTGGACCAAGATACGGAAACAATGGAGTAGTTTATCAGATATGCAACAAATTTGGTCATACAACAAAGTTTTGCCATATGAATAACATGAGGAACCCTAACCTTAGAAGTCATGCAAGGAGAAATGAAAATGCAAGCAATAATCATGGAGGTTGTTGTAGTAATTCAGAAGAAGTGAAGTTTATTAAAGCCATAGATCAAGGAGATACATTCAACACTAAAGGTAATCAAAAAGGTGAAGCATCTAATGGTAAGAGTGAATCTCTACCTAACCCATCTCAAAGTACTTAATTCATTAATAAAATATAGTAGAATAGGAACTTAGGATAGTGTAGAAGTTAATATAGGATGAATTGAGTCTTGTGCAGTTGATGCAAGATAGTATATGATGTAGTGTTGCTATGGTTAAGAGTGCATGAGTTAATATGAGGTTATGCGAGATCGCAAGAAGTTTTAAGTTTTGCAAGTAAGCAGGAACAACTTTTTGGAAAGAAGTGGCAAAAGAATTGAATGCGATGTTAGAATCTAATGAGATTGAAAGATTAATAGGTTATGATCAGTATTGTTTGATCATTAAAGTGAATATAAGAAGTTAGGAAATCTACAAGATCAACTCCACTAGGGAAAAGAGTGAAAGAAATAGCTACTAGACCAGGTAAGAGACAGAAGATAATAGTGCCACTAGTACAAAGGAAAATAACAGAGATAAAAGAGGATGAAGATATTCAAGTGAAAAAGAAGACATGGAAACCAAAGATTGATAAAATGTGAGACACATGATCCTAGCAGATAAGAAGTTTGACACAATTCAAGGTAAGATACCTGATGATTTATTTGAGAAGCTAGTTAACAGGAAAAAGAGAGCAACTGAAGAAGACAATAAAATTAGAGAAAATCTTGTAAGAAAACTATGTGAAATCAAAGATGATCACTTTAAGGAAATAATGAAAGAACTTGGAACCCATTTGAGAACAAAGAAAAGAGCCATTCAGATAATGGGAGGAAACTATGAAGAGATAAACAAGGAAACATAGCAAGTAATAGTGAAGGTAATGGCATCTAGTGTTGAAAAACACTCTAGTGTAGCAGAGTTAATAGAACAGGTAGAGGAAGCTGAGCATCAGAAGAGTCCCTCTCCACCATCAATCAACATTGAAGATGAGTCAATGCATGTGGAAGGAACTAAGATCACATTGGATAGTGATGATAATCCTTTTCAAAATCTTCAAAACATTGTTGACAATTCGGCCTTAGAAGAACATGACAGATCTATTGTAGAAGGAGAGAAAGAATCAAGGAAAGAGGAAGAAAAGAAAATAGAGAATCAAGAAAACACAAAAATTCAAGGATAGAAAGAGGTCCCTAACAAAGAAGAGATCAGTCTTACACTTGAGATTACAAAGAAATCATAGATTGGATCAATATTTGAAAGTTTTGGGAAAGAGGTAGATGATGATGGTCAAATGGAATTGATCACATCCTTGAAAAAAATTATTGGAAATAACAAGAAGGTGAAGAACCTTGAAGGATCTTTATTGGAAATAATAGAGAAGTTAAAAAGTGTTGTGACTAACTAGATAGCAGAAGTAGACCCACTAGAAAGAGCTAAGAAAGTTATGAATGCATTTGATAATGAGCTCACTAACTTATCAGATATGGCTAAAGTGTAGGTTTAGACAACCTATGAGGCCAAGATGTTTCATGATATAAGTCAGAATATTAGAAATGATATTAACAATCTAGATGTTTGTATAAAAGACTTGAGAGGAAATTTGGACAGAGGTAAAAGTTTGTATATTCAGTGTACACAATCTGAAAATCATGTATGTGAAGAAGTTGAGAAGATTAAGGCTAAAGAAGCAAAAATTCAGTCAGAGACAAATATTTTAGTCATCCCTAATGTAAAGATATTGGATATTGAGAAAAGAATCAGCAAAGAAAATGATGAAATAAGGATTCTAAATGATGAAAAGGATAGGAAATTGAAAAGATTCACTCTTCTAAGAGAGCACATTTCAATAAAGATAAGCATTTTTGAAGGACAATTGGAAGAATGTCTTGCATCGAAGACATCTTTTGAGAAGTTTAGTTTTGCAAATCTTCAAGCATGTGAGATTGCATCTTATGGACTATGTGCACTACTCAGTGTTGCAGATTCCATTAAGAAGCATGGGAGAAGGAGATAGAGAGCATCAAAGTGAATTTTGCAAATTGTGTTGCAAGCCTACCGGCTCTGCAATACTGAATCAAGGTATATGACTTTTTTTGAACACAATTTTTGGCATCCTTTTTTGTCATCGTTGTCAAAGGGGGAGAGATATATAGCAGAAAATTGATGTATGTATACTAAGGAAGTATATTCTTAGGGGGAGTATAGAATATATATAAGATTTATGGAGTTATAAGGATAGCAGATATATTTTTTTGTTATGGCCACAATTTTGAGTTTTTGAAGTTTTGTGACTTAGCCCATTTTCTCATATGTTGCCACCAATGACAAAGGGGGAGATTGTTGGAAATTTGGATGAGTTAGATATCTAGATGTTGTCATTATGGAAATATATAATCTACATGAAGACCACATATGACAAAGAGCAAGTATGACAGAGCGCAAAGCAAAATTGTCTAAGTATGTGCAGTATTTTCCCAGTGTACCCAGGAGACAGTTTTGATTGGCAATGTTGATTGGAGTAAGTTCATTGCTTGTGCACTTGAACATAGATACTATGATGACTATTTAAGACTCACCTAAGAGTGAAAGTTTGTATGACATGTGCGGAAGAAGTTATGGCAGTTTTACCAAAGACAGTGTTAAGCCGACAGGACATAATATGAAGACAAAATTGGTAAAGAGTTAAGGGATTATTTTGTTTATCAAAATAATGTCTTAATAATATAAAGGGAAAACATCCTAGATGTTAACCCTTGGGTAAATATGTATTTTGTGTAAAGATTTATGTTATTTAAAGCCAACTGTAAAAGTTATTATTCCTAATAACTTGTATAAATGTAAGGCATATGAAATGCGAAAGAGATGAAGTAATTTGTAATGAGATAGATGATATAGAAAAAGACATTGATACGAAGTTGTGAACTTCATCTCTAGTAGGGGGCAATGGGCTCATCTTGTAATCATTTGTAATCAGTACTACCAACTCTTAGCAGGGTTGAGGCTTCTAACAAGGCCTATAGTCCCTTAATCAGGACTGAGACACTATATTCTTGTAATAGGGTCCTGACAGGGTCAACATCCTTAACATGACACTTTTAATTAGTGGATCTTTGTGGGTACCATCCCCACCGAGGTTTTCCCTTGGCCAGGGTTTCCTCAAGAACAAAAAATGTGTTATGAGTTCAATTGCTTTATTGCTATGCATGTTATTTAGTTTACTATATTATGCATGTATTACAATAATTTGTTATATCCATAATTGGGCGAAAGAAAAAGTTTGCGGAATACTGATTCACCCCCCCTCTCAGTATTCCCTATTTCTAACAATATCTAATTTGGACAACTGAGCTGTTGGAACCTTATTACTGATAGGTTCTTTAATCAAAATCCCTATTGCAACCTGCTTACCTTTATCCCTAGGTTTTCTAACTTCAACAACTGGGTGGATAATAGGTTCTTCATCATTTTTCTTAGGTGCTGCAACAACATTTATTACTTTCAAGGTTAGCAATTTCCTTCCTAATTGATCTGATCTAATTTGAGCTTAATTTATCCTTTAATTTGATCTAATTAAAGAATAAAGAAGGATTTGAACATCCCATAGCCTTTTTTAGCAAGTCATTGCAGTTTGCTGAATTGAATTATGAGTTAATGGAAAAACAAGCATATGCAATAGTCAAGGCAGTTAAAGCTTTTAGACCTTATCTTGTTTGTGCCAAGGTTAATGCATATGTACCTCATGCAGCAGTGAAAGATATTTTGGTGCAAAGTGAGGTCACAGGGAAAAGGTGCAAGTGGATCAATAGGATTCACGAGTTTGATCTTGAGCTCCACATTACCAAATTGGTGAGAGGTTTGGGACTTGCAAAACTAATGACTGAGGAAAACATGGATCTCATACAAATGAATAGTGTTGTTGTTAATGAAGATACAGTCACTAGCATTGAAATGCAACCATGGTACAAATATATTGTTTATTTTATCAAATATGCTAAATGTCCACAGGAGTTGAATGATAATCAGAGGAGAAGTTTGAGATTGCAGGCCCAGAGGTATGCAATGATACATGGTGATTTGTATTGAAAAGATAATGATGGGATTCTATTATTTTGTTTGGACAAACACCAATCAGAAAAGGTATTGAAAGAAATGCACTCTGGGTTGTGTGGATGAAATCATTCTACTTGGTCCACATATCATAAGATTTTAAGGGCATGATACTATTGGCCTATATTGTTCAAAGATACTCACTCTTTTGTTAGAAAGTGTGAGCCATGCTTAAGGTTTTCCAACAAACTAAAATTTTCAGGTGCTTTGTTGTTGAACCCTGTGGTTGCAAAAGCCCCTTTTGCTATGTGGGGTATGGACTTTATTGGGGAATTTTCTGAGAAATCTAGTAGGGGGCATAGTTGGATTCTGGTTGCTACAGATTAATTTACTAAATGGATTGAAGCAATTCCAACTAAAAAGGGAACTGGTGCTATTGTAATTGAGTTCTTGATGAAAAATCTAATCACTAGATTTGGTGTTCCTATTAAATTAGTTGTAGATAATGCCATGAGTTTCAGATCTCAGGAGATTACTAATTTTTGTTCAGAAATGGGAATAATTTTGTCTTATTCATCCCCTTACCACCAACAAGCAAATGGGCAGGAATAATCTAGTAATAAGAGTATCCTACAAATTTTGAAGAAAACTCTAGAAAAGAACAAAAGGAGTTGGCATGTAAAGTTGAAACTAGCATTGTGGGCTGATAGGATTAATGAGAAAAGAGCTATAGGGAAGTCCCCTTTTGAGATGGTATATGGTGTGAAATCAAGATTACTAGTAAACAACTTCTTACCAATATACAAATTCATGCAGGAAGAAGGTATGGAAATCAGTGATCCATTGCAAGATAGGATGATTCAGTTGGTTGAATTGGATGAGATTAGAAGGGAAGGACAAAAGGAAAATGTGAAGGTGCAACAAAAAATGAAATATCTTTTTGATAAAAGAGCAACTTTGAGAAAATTCCAGCCGGGTGACATGGTTCTTCAATGGAATGCCATGGCTGAAGGAAAAGGGAAACACAAAAAATTTGAGTCTTTGTGGATGGGACCTTTTGTCGTTCATCAAACTCATGGCAAGGATTCATATTTTTTGCAAAATTTGGATGGTGGAGAATAGGAATTGCCAGTGCATGGACAGTTCGTGAAGTTTTTCTTCAGTTAGTTCTTTCTCCTTTTCCATGCACAATAGATATGTATATATGTGTAGGTGTGTTGGTTTTGTGGTGTGTTTGTTTCCTATTTTAAGTTAGGGTTTTGTGGTCTCCCTCCCAGAGATTCATAAGTTATTGCTTTGACCTTGCACTCAAGCATCCTTAGATAGAGCCACTGTTGGGCTTTTTTCAGGTTTTGTGAGGTTTTCAGTTTCAAGTCATGGTTTAATCCTTCTGCAAGTTTAATTTTTGGGGTTTAGGTTTTCAAAAAATCCATCAATTTTGTTATAACCAAGCCTAAAAACCCTTACCCTAGGTTTTGACCTTTTGCGAAAATCTTGTTTCTTCGAGTAAACCCTTAAGTTTCCCTAATCCTTATATTTCATTATTACTTTTGGCAACTTAAGTGTTTTGATTATGCACATGATTATTTCATCAAGTGTTCACTAAATCACATAGTATTGTTTCATGTCTTTGAGTTATTCAACGAACTGGCGAATGAGTAAAACCCGTGTTGTATGTTTTCTTTAGTCGCTAAGTCTCCAAGTTATTCAGTGGTCACCTCAACCTTTGCACGAACTAGCGAGTATGTAGTCTCCTGTTCGCTTATTTTTTGGTGGTTTCCAGTTAACTTCTAGCAACCTGGTGTGGCAGTGTTCTCTCATTCTCAAAATCAGGTGGTTAAGACTTATATTATCTAGCGATCTGGCAAGGACCGTTGATTATCCTTATGATCGACGGTTATGTTTTAATTTCAAAGTATTTGGATCCTACATAGATTGATTTGGTGATTTGATGACTGTGTTATAAGTTCTATGTGCTCTAAGTTTGGTGGCTCTGACAGTTTGGTTTAAAATATTGGACAAAAGTGGTTTTCCCTATTGTTCGCGTGATCTCAAAATAAGTTGGCAAGGTTCTAAATCTTCTGGCGATCTGGTGAATGAAGTGGTCACGTATTCTCTTAAAAGGTTGGTTATGATGAAAATCATTCAGCGAATGGGTGAATCAAGCTGTCAAGTAAGTTTTAACCCTTTGTTCGCTAAGTCTCATAATCAAAAGATGATTGTCTTAAAGTCTCAGTGAATTAGCGATGGTTATCAATTGAGGTCACGATCAACAGTTGAATCGAAGTCTTGGTTTGAAATAGGTAGTTGGGAAAGAATTCAATGACTTAGAGAGTAAGCTTATTCACTAGTTCTCCTATTAAACATGTGGTTAAGGCTTCCATTCAGCAAACAAGCGTAGCCTTCAGTCACCAAGTCTGAGAATAAATTAGCAGTCAACTAAAACATTCAGCGAATAAGCGAAGCCTTTAGTCCTAATTCTCCAAATTGTGACCATGGTTAGTTGCTCGGGCAAGGTTTTCTTTGTTTGTTGGTTCACTAAATGGAGGAAGAATTAAGAATTTGACTCAGCAAATAAGTGAAGCCTTCAGTCGCTAATTCTCTGAATATGAGCCATGGTTATCTTTTCACTTAGTGAATAAGCGAGAACCTTCAGTCGCCAGGTCTTTGAAATGGGCTCATTTAAAGAAAATAATAAAGAAAGGTTAAAGGTCATTTCCATGTGGATAAAATACACTGTCGAGCTAGAGAAAAAGTAGTTGGCCCTCCAATCAATTTTAAAGGAGTAGTTTATCACCTAAGCAGGGTGATAGAGTAACAAACCGCAATCATTGCCTTTTTGCCTTGTTTTCAAATTTTTAAATCTATCTGTCAACATCCCTGCATCAACTAGCACTAATTTGAAAATTGGTGATGTGTGAATTGAATGCGGAAGTAATTGGAGGTAGATTTGTAATGATTTTGGAAATTGTACACATTTCAATTTCCATCAATAAATGGGCTAAACTCATTGTTTTCTATGTTCGAAGTCATTTGAAGAGAATTGTGTTTTCTGGAGTAACCTTTGAGTGCCAAGAAAATCAAGTTTGCAAAATTGAGAGAAAATTTGTAGAAAAGAATGAGTCAACCAGAGCTGAGCATGACTTCTTCCAATGGTGAAGCCAAAATGAAAGGTGGGGAAGATAGGAACAAGCCAAATTATTTAGATGAGTTTCTCAAATTGTTGCCTGGTTCCAGTCAGAATAAAAGAGCTCCTGATGATGTCTTTGAAGATGTTTTAGGTCATTGCAGAGATCCTGTTACACCATCCTGCTTAGGTTATACTATTTTAAGTTATTTTTATCAAAATAGGGGTGGGCCAGTTCCTGTTTGTAATGTTTGGGCTTTGGGTTTAGGGAAATTGATTATCCCTAATGTGTTTTTAGATGTAGACCTAATTGTTGCATTGGCTAGGTTGTATGATCCTATCTCCAAAACAATTAGGAAGGTAGGCTAGTCACCTTTGGTTACTCTTGATAGGGGTTATTTCATGAAAGCTTTTAGTTTTTTCATGTCTTCCTCTACTGAAATTAATCTGAGCCAAGAGAGAGAGAGGTATACAAAAAATATAGGGTTAGTAAAAGACCAGATGGTGAAGCATATCCCAAAGAAGGGCACATATATAGCTCCCCTCCCTGATAAAATGAATACACCTTACTAGTTTAAATCCCTCCTTTACTATATGAAGCAGACTTGTTATGGGTTGTGTAGAGTATTGGGAATAGATGGGGATGAAGAATTTTTGCCAGCTGATGTTTTGATGATGATTTTAGATATCTAGAATTCTCTAGTAAACAAAGATTATGATTACATTCAGTATGTAATCGACAGGATGCATGAAGGGTTAATGTCTGTCAAAGAAAGTAAGAAGCCCATCAAGTTCTTGCATTACTCTATGTTGATGCACTTAATTCTATTTTTCAATATCAACAGTTTTGATTTGAATATGTTGAAACTAGAATTCACTTTCCAAGATCAACATAATCTAGTACAACTATGGCTAAAGGTATGGAATAGTACTGCAAATAGGTGTGAATTTTGTGTTTTCAAGAACTTCATTATTTTTCCTATTCTAAGCTGGCTGGGTATCAATGTTACAAGGTTACCACCTAAGGTCCTAAGGATGCTAATACCTATGAAATGGGAGGAAAAATGGGAGGGAAACCATAATTGGGGTGATTTCTACTTAGGGGAAATTCTACAATTATAAGAGTTTATGATTGCCCCCAACCCCCACATTTGTTACCAAAATTTGTGCCACCAAGAGTTGCTTCTTTAGAATTTGTTTGGTAGTTGATGTGGATAGACAAAGAAATTTTTGCTCCTCATAGAAAAGGTACTTTCACACCTAGGTAGTTTAGAATCAGTGACTTCTTGATTGGTAAGAGGGCTTTCCCACAAATTACCACTTGCTAAATCAATTTAAGATGGTATCTGATTTTTGCAGACATGTGGACCCTGAGGGCTTCATTAACACTGCAAGGTTGACACTTATACCTGGTATTGGTGTCAACAAAGAACATGAGGGCCTTGATGAGGAGGATTTGATTAGGAATATTGTGGAGAAGGATGAGATCACTACAAGATGGAACAAGTTTTTTGACCTAGAGGATTTGCAAACTCAGTTGAAGGCAGCCCAAATTCCTTTTAACGGTTTCTTCCCTGACCTTCCCTACTTAGAAAGAATTAACAAGATGATAGAGATGTGTGACACTATCAAATCAATTGGAATGGTTGATTGATCAGAAGCAAACAAAGAAAAAGAAGGATTACTCATCTTGTGATCATGAGGATTTTTATGATGGATCCCAAGAAGGAGATAGCCCACCACAAGTTGGAGACTTACCAGTTATTGATCTTATTAAAGACCAATTAGAGGTAGAGGACCTTCTAGAGCCATCTTTGAAGAAGTAGCAGCTTGAAGAGGGAGAGCCTTCTAAGCAAAAAAAATAGAGAGGGAGGATTGATAGAGCATCTGCTCTTGTACTAGGTGATAGGGCTTACCATCACCAATTGAGGAAAATAATAAGGGCTAGAAATATTGTGGCCACTAATGAAGGAGATGAAGAACAGTCCTTGTGGTTAGGACAAGATATTAGAGAGCTATATCAGGAGGAGTTCTCAAGTGATGATGAGTTCATCAAGAGTGATGAATTTAAGAATTTTCTTATCTGGAAAAAGCAACAAGATGTGGCTAAGGTTATACCTGAAGGAGTAGAGCCAAGTGAAGAAACCATGAGAGCATTATCCTCTTATGATCCTAGCCTTGATGCTATAATTGTAGATGAAGCCAGAGAAATGCTTAGATCAAGTGGAATGCTATTAACTCCAGGATGGGATTTGACCTCTACTTTTATCATTGATAAGATAAGAAAGCAACTAGAGGGAAATTTATCCTATGAGGTTCATATTGGTAAAATGATAAGAGGGAGTGGCTATGACCCAAGGTCCCAGGCTGTTGCAATGTGGTCTATTTCCCCAAAGACTCAAAAGCCATCTCTACTAAGTATAGAGGATCAGATGGAAGGAAATAAAATCATATGGACTATACAAAATACAACTAATCTTGAGGTTTCCAAGGTAGTGACCCATTTTGCTAACTTGAATGAAGCAAAGACAGCTCAGTTGTCTGAAAGGTATGCAAAACTATTTGAGAATGCAAGTGTAATGGTCAAAGATAGGGACTTGGAAATGATGAAGATCAAGCAATTGGAAGATGAGTTGGTTGATTTGAAGGTTAGGCTTGTTGAAGCCTCAAAGGTAGTTCTTCCTCCTCCTTTGCAGATTGAGGTCCTTGTTCAGACAGATACAGAGGTTCTTGATAAGCCTACTGAGGACTTAGAAAAAATAAGAATAGATGCATCCTTGGTTATTGTAGCAAGGATTGTACAATATAGGTAGGACAAAATAAAGGACAGGATGGAATCATTCCATCAATCAGTTAGTCTATTACACTAGGCCAGTGGAAAAGTTAATGAGTTTTTGACTACCTTGGAGCCACTTTTTAGTGCATGGTTAGGGAGGAGCTCACTATTTGATAAGCTTGATGATTTGTAGGAATATAGGTCTGGTATTCCTAAGGTAGTATCTGAAGTTTTTGAAAAGATTGGTTTAGTAAGTGCTATATCAAAGTTCTTTAGAGGTAAGTCTAAACAGATAGTAGCCAAGCTAGCTATGTTTGATGGGAATAGCAGTAAGTACTTGCCTCTTATATATGATAATGGTGGGGGTACGGTTAGTATAGATGAGTGGAAAGTATCAATGGATAAAATGATAATTAAGTAGGATTCTTTCCTTAACAGTGACAATACTTTAGATTTAGAAAGATGCAATAGTATAATTGACAGCTTATTTAAAATTGAAAGTGATTTCATATAGTTTGTAGCAGATGCTAAAAGTGTAACTGATTCCATGTGGGATCAGTAGATCAAATCACTATAGGAGTTGTAGGCTTACAATTGGCCATCTGATGATGATGTGGCAGTGTGGGACAAACTGACAAAGAAGAAGAAGAAGAAGCCAACTGCCCAAATGACATAAGAGGAAGAAGAATAGAGTACAAATGGCACCTGATCCATAATTCAAGGGAGAGCATGTTTTAAACAAGGGATGATGTAGGTTATCCATATGGAAGTCATCATTCATGCAAGAAATTATGTAACAGCTTTGAAATATCTTTAGACAAAGGTGCCACTTGTAAAATTGTTAAGTAGTTGAGAACTACTTTTTGTTGTTATAGTCACAATCTTTTGATTTGTACTATTTGTCTTTTGTGCAAGATTGTTTACACAACCATCCAAAGCTTGTTGCATCCTTTTGAAGATTCCAAGATGGCTGTGGATATATATAGCAAGTTTTTACTCTTTTTAGAAGTGGTTAATACATTTTGGAAAGAAAGTTGCAAGATATATAACTTTATTTCTCTAAAGTCATGGTGATGTTGTATTGATACATTTTGAATATTAATACAAAGATATTGAAACTCTATTGTTACTACTTGTTGTCTTTGTGTATGGATGTTTAGTTTCCTTAGGCATTAAATTGTAAGGCTTTTCAATGCATTGTTCACAAGGTGAATATAGGGCTTAAACTTAAGTTCTTTCAATGAAAGAGTAAAATCTTAAGGGGACGGTCTATGTGAATTCATTGTCCATGTCTGAATTTGATAGCAGGTGTAGGAATTAAAGGAATGGGATGTCAGGCATTTCATTTGGGTTTTAGTATATCTATCTTAATAGAATCTTATGGAGGTAGGGTTTGACTCTGACGCCCAAGTAGATAAGGCACTGGTGTAAACTATATTTACATTTGGACCACCAAGAAGATACAAATAATTGATTGATTTTACCTTTACTACTTAATCACTATATCAATCATCTATGACAAGTTCATGGATGTATATTGTAATGCGTTAAAGAAGCACTGAAAAGGGAAAGAGGTTATCCTTCCTTGAGTTTAACTCTCAAAAAGAAGAAGGATGAATGTCCTGATGCCATTTTTCCATGTTATTGCTTTCATAATTTTCATCATAGTGTTTTGTATCAATATAATTTGGGCCAAACTAAGAGTTGTGATGTCTTATTGAGTCAATTTTGAAAGGGATAACATAACAGTGAAGGAGCTGATTCACAATTCAAACCTCATTTGAAAATAGTGAATTGTTATAGGTAAACCCACTTGAGTTTCATACTCAAAGTGAAGAAGGTTTGACAACCTTAATACCTTAGTGCTTGCATTTTGTTAGATGCATCTATTGGGATTTTTGGAGTTATGGTTTTGTCAAAATTTTATGAATCATAAATCATCTGCAGATTTGAGCACTAATAAAATTGGTGACTCTGCTGGGGAATGATTGAATAAGAATGTACAATAGATGTGTGCAATACTGTCCATTATATGTTTGCAGGCCAGCATGATAATTTGATTCCCGCTTTTTAGTGGGTGGTGACTCTGATAATCTATGTTTACCAGTCGCTGGTATTTGTAAATTTTTTTATATATTTTGTTGCGACACACCATGAGTTAGCCAAGGTTCACGAGATCTTATTTCAAAGACCACCTTGAGAATAATATGGGTGATGAGCTTCGTACACATGGTAGAAAGAAATTGTCTAGGAGAAATCAAATTACAGCTAATTCCCCAGGACCTTCGAGAGATAGAGTCCCTACACCACTTCCCTAGGAAGCCTCCTCCTCTTCTGATGACCCTAAACATGTTAAGAAAGTCATGCCTAGTGTACACTTTCCCTCTCATGAATAAGAAATCATAGAAGTAGGTTATTTCCCTGCTAGAGAAACCCTAGAGCAACCAGGAGAAACTTTTGCTGCTGAAACTGCCTCATATGATTCTAAAAAATTGAGGGAAGAAGTGATTTCTTTAAGGAAAAAGGAGCGTGAACAATGACTAGAAATTGCTAATAGAAGGAAGGTGAGGGAACAACAAATATATGAATTGCTCATGGAAAGGCAAGATTTGATGAGAAAAACTAGGAACAATGAGATCTAGGCTAAGGATCTAAACCAAGATGTTAAGGATTTAGATAAGAATTTGTTTGGTGATATGGAGGTTTTAAGAAATTAGGCAGAAAGTGCTAAGCTTGAACATGATGAGTTTGAGGGAACAAGACATGTTCTCTGGCAATTGCACCCATCTGAAATCCTGAGGAACAAGGACATTAAAAATTCCACAAAAGAGATCCCTGATAAGGGAAAGCAAAAAATGGTTGGTGTAAATATTAGTGAGCCCAAGAAAGTTGTTGTTCCTGGTATACCTTCCCAAGCAAGCCAATATTTAGAAAGGGCTAGAAAAGATAAAGAGGATTTGGCTCTTCAGTTAGAGAAACTAGAATTGGAGGCTACTGTAGATGAGATGAAGAGAAAGATTGCTTTCTTGCATGCTAATATAAACACATCTGCTAGTAGCTCTATCCCTATTATATCAGGAATGATCCCACCCAATCAGCTTAGCAATTCTTTTCCAAATCCTCAAGCCCCTCATCCTGGACAAAGTATACTTGGACCAAATTTGAATACTAGTCAGTTTCCCCCTGTAGTTAGTGGTACAATGGGGACTGTACCTTGCCAAAATGTTGCAGCAACCCCTTTGATCCAATGAAATATCCAAAGAAGACCAGTTCATTTGGATAGATATAGACCTTTATTTTTTGATGGTATTCTTGGCCAACCCAATGCTATCCCTAATGAGATTAGAAAGAAAATCCCATTATTTACTGGAAATAATGTGGTTGCCTATGAAGAGCACCTAAAATTTTTCACAGATAAAGTCAATGATTATGAGATTGAGCACGAAGATGTTATAATGAAAATTTTTGTTCAATCATTGGTTGAAGATACTAGAGACTAGTACCGGGGTTTGCCTGAGAATAGTATTGCATCGTGGGATGAGTTTGTTAGATGTTTCAACGAGCAATATGCAAAACATGTGAATTCAAGTTACATGCTCAATGAGTTCAATAATATCAAAAAGCATTACAATGAGAGCATGTCAAAATTTAATAGCAGATTCCAAAAGGCTATGTACAAATTGTTCCAAGTATTAAGGTTGGATGATGCAGTCTGCCTGACCACTTATTTCAATTCTATGGATGGTAAAATGTCTTATCTCCTGAGAGATAAGAACCCCCGTACCCTTAGGGATGCATTAAAATTGGCCATCAATATTGAAAGCAATCGAAAGGAATCTGGTCAAATGTATAAGAGGGATGAGGGTAGGTTGTGGAAGGAAACTAGGTCACAACTTGCAAGGCCATCCAAAGAGGATGATAAAGTGGATAAAGGATTTGGTGTTACCAAAGAATTCCCAATAAATTTTGATAAGGGTGGTAGGAACTTTCAAGACACAAGATCACCCTATCAGAGGTAGGACATAGCCCCTAACTTATGAGATATGCCTTACAAGACTAATTGGAAAGATGGGAGGCCTGTTCTTGAAAATAATGAACCCTAAAAGGGAAGAGATACACCAGATCCTTTGAAGAAAAGTACAACACATAATGTGGAGAATACCCCTTGGTGTGTGGCTTGTAACATGCCCCATTCACCATTTCAGTGTGCTATGGCTTAGGCCTTGGGAGAAGAGGCCAATAAGTCATATGCAGGAGATTATGAAGAATCTAAAAACCCTACTATTAACATGTTTACTATTGAAGTAATGGGGGATTTTTTGTCTTCAGAGGATGAAGAGATTTTTCCTGATATTGATCATAAAAGGAGGTTTCTCTCAGATTATGAACAACAAATATTTACTCACTTAGATCATGATGAGTCTGATAATGACAATTGCAAAGCTCATATGGTAGAATCAGGGTTAGATGAGAAACAATGGAGAAAACCCAATGATGAGGAAATTAGAACTCTAACTGTGGCTGCTATAACTCAAGCCAAATCTTCTTACAACTTGAGAAATAGAAAGGTGGATACTGATCAAGGAGTCCCTAGGTCAATGTTTGTTAAGGATAACCTTCAGAATAATGATTCCCCAAAGCCCAATGTTGTAAATAACAAGAATAAAGGGCTTGTAACTAAGAAAAGGAGTGAGGATGTTCTTGTTGATAGGGTTAAAAGGAAAGTTGGTAGGGAAAAGGATTATCTTGATATTTCTGCTGATCCCCCTACCTTTGATATGGGACATGCCCTGTCCCAAATGAAGGTTTCCATCGCTTTATTGGAAATGTTGAAAATTGAGGAGCATACGACATCGGCCTTGGCTCTCATAAGTGAACAAGGGATAGCTCCTGCCATGCAAGAGAAGGCAAATTCATTAGAAGGGCCTATTTCAATTGATAACATCTCTGATGTGTGTGTTGGAACCATTGTGACACAAGAGCCTTCCTCTATTGACCCTTTCTATGTGACACTTGTGTACTCTAAATAGTGTACTTCTCTAAATCATTGCTTCCAAGAGAATCCATGGATTGGAAACCTTGAGAAATCAATTTAGAGCTCCCTAGGCATGGAGTGCAAGGGTTTTAAGAGTGCTCTCAGCTAGAGCTATTAAGCCAATAACCTTGCTAGTAAACCATGCAATGGGAGATTCAAATGAGAACAAGGGAAAGAATGCCAATATCCCCAAGAATCAAATGGAAATGAAAATGCAATGCAAATATGCTAGAAATGGAAATGCAAGCTATGCAATGAAAGGAAATATGCAAGTATTACAAAGCCTCCTAATTAAGCTAGATGAAGTAATCTAAAGCATAAAGGAAACTAAGATAATATGAAGCTATGAATGCCATGATAATTCAAGAAATGAAACTATGATAGCATGTAGATGCAAAAGCCAAGAATGCTCCAAATCTTCAAAAGCTCCAAAGTGACCTAGAAAACCTATAGCATAACATTAGCATAAAAAGTTGGGGATCTATAATGAAGAAGAGAGCTCTCCTTTTATAAGAAATGAGAAGGAATGGACCATGGAGATTAAGAGGAAAAATATTTAATCAATGGTGGAGCATCAAAGAGGAGAAATCCATGTGCACAAGTATCCTCCAATAAGAAAATAAGAGTTGACTTTTGTGCCCATATGAGACAAAAAGTGCTTTTTCTTCTTTTTATAAAATAAGAATAATGCTTTATTTGTGCAACTTAGGATAAGAGGAAAAGGGGGCTTTTTATTTAATAAAAGGGGAGGGAATTCCTTTTAAATAAATAAAGACTTAGGATAAAATGGTTAGCCCATAGAAAATAATCGAATAAATGATAGAACTAGGATTTGATCAAGAATAAGCAATTGATGATTTTAGCAAATAATGCTAGAAAGGGGCTAATAGTCTAGATGACCATTTTTAGATGATTACATTTTCCCCTCTTTGACTGATGTGTGATTAATTTGGGAACACATTACGTCAAAGAATAGATCAGCCAAGAAGGCAATAGAGATCTAACTCCAAAGTATGAAGTGCAGAGAGATAGCAAATCCTGCATGGTCAGCCTGGTAGCAACAGTACTAAACACTTAGGAAAGAGATGGACAATATCAGGACTCAAGATGAGAACTAACATGTCAAGCACAAATATAGATCGATCAGAGCAAGTGGAATGGTCAAGCATATGCTCTGGAGAATAGCCAATAGGATATGATGTGTCTGCCCCCTCAGGATCAAAAGCAAAATGAGGTAGAGGGAATGCAAAAGCAAGAGCAATATGATCAAATCACTAGAAATCATAATCAAAGATGAAAGATGATAGGATAACCATCAAGTAGTGAAGATATGCCCCAATCAAAACCTCAGAGAGAGATGAATGAAATGTGAATGAAAGACTAGAAGGGCGAGAGAGATGAGAATGAAGAAGGAGAGAATGGCCCAACAAAGATCAGAGGGTCAGGCCTCAAAAGTTTAGCTAACTGCATGGAGAAAGGTGATTTGGATGATCAAGGTGAACTCAAATTTTGGTTTTGATCCTGAAATGAAGAGAAAATGGTGTGATATGAAAGACAAGGAGTGAAAGACATGATTGAGAAAGGGAAAGGTGAGTGCAGTTGACCAATAGGTCCTTGAAAGATAAAAGGAGAGCTTTCTCCATATGAAAGATGCAAAAATAACTATCATGAACCTAAAAATGCAAGCTATTATGAAAAGTGGTTTACTTGCAAGGTCATAAAGCTATTAGACTCTAATATTCATCATCGAGAATTATTGGTAGCATTGCAAGATCATACAATACACACTAGTATAACTATGTGGATCTGAATATGATCTATATCAGATAGGAATGTGGAAATCTCACCTAGGCACCAAAGACATGTAGGTTAAGATGACTAGTGTAGTGAGATTACCTAAGTTTAATGTAGCAAGATTATACTCGCATCAAGACACAAGGAAAGTCAAGATGGCTATAAGTATGCACTTGTGTAAAACAGTCAAGGATAATACCTTATGAATCCTAGAGTCAAGTGGAACAAGCATAAATGCTAATGACAGTTACGATCAACAAAATATACCCACAAGCAGAAAGAAAATAAAACATGTCCTCATGCCCCAATCTTCTAGCTCAGCATCATCGAAAACTATTAGGGATAGAACACTCAGCAAAGAAATCATCATAGACAACACACAAAGAAATAAAGAAAATAAGGGCAAGTCAAGTGTTTAAGTGCATGTGTGTAGGTCATAGAGTCAAACTTTGAGTATCGCATTTGCTAGTGAGAAATATTGCATCATTCGAGACTGCGGATAGGATATCTGATAAGTGTTAAGAAACACTCGACACTGGGGTAGTGTTGAAAAACACAATTGGGGTGGTGTTGAAAAAACACCATTTGCAAGGTGCCTAAGAAACCCAGATGCACAAAGAGACCCAAGATAAGCTAGAACAACATATGCCCCCTAGACTAAGACAAGAGTCAATTCTAGGCTAGGAGAGGCAAAGCGAGAAGTGGAGCAAAGGAGCGCCACGCAAGACTGATAGACATAGGTGCAAGGGTCTCAATCAATGCCTATTTCTAGGTTTTCACCACTTGATAGATTTTTTTAGGACTTTTTGCAATTTTTTTGTATTTTTGCTACCAAGGTGCCTGTTTCCAGGTTTTCACCAAGGCACTTTTTCTATTTTTTTGAATTTTTTGAATTTTTGATTTTTTTTGGTGAGACATCAAAGCACCTATTGCTAGGTTGTCACTAGGGTGCTCATTTTTTTAGTACTTTTTATGCTTTTTAGGATTTTTTCAGCATCATATATGAATTTTTTTGGAATTTTTTCAGGATCAATAAAAATATATACAAAGAGCTCAAGAATCTTAGGCATAGAACTTCTAGAATTATAGAACATTGATAGGCTTGGTAAGCTTTGCTTCCTCTGGTGTAGATAACTAATAGACCTTGAACCCAAATGCTACAATGATAAGATAAGGTCCTAACCAATAGGAACCATCCCTAAGAAATTTCCAAGCTAACACAAGGTCATTAAAGTGTGATCCATATATACCATCATGAACGGCGGCCAGCGCCTTCTTTGACTCCTCTATTTCTAGAAACCTAAGGAGAGTTCTATCTAGAACCTTCCTATACAAGTCACCAGAGATGAGGGTAAAGTGTGAGGCATGATGGATGAGATTTTCAAGGATAACGTGATCTTGGAAATAGGAAAAGATGGTGGCATTGTAGGAATTGTGGGCAGGATAGTGTAATTCTTCCACCAGGAACTGGAAGTAGGATTTATGCTTTGTTAATTGTAAAATGGATGTCAAAGTAACTAATGCATTAGAAGCTATGATTTGAGCTCTAGGAATGTGCTGAAATATGACAGAGGTGAAATAATTCTTGAAAAAGTTCACCATTTTTTTTTGTAGAGAATCAACTTGTCATCTTTTATTTGATAATCATCATTTTTGAGCAGGTCTTTATTTTTACTTTTTTTAGGTTTGGATACCACCACAATGTGGTTTTCACCATTCGACCATTGCTCTTTTCTTTTGATTTGATGATTGAGATACATTATTTTTGATTCAATCCTTTTTGCTACTAATGCACTGGTGGAAGAAGTAACAGGTTCAATGGTATGTTGATCCTGGGTGGACCAAGCTATGAGATCTAATTTTGTGAGATGAAATGAAGTGATAGGTTCAATAGCATTTATGTGAGGGATGTCATCTCTGGTGACAAGAGAGGTCGAGCCTATAGGGTAAGATCCAAAAGTGTTAAGATCTAGACTTGTTAGAGAAGGACCAGTGTGGTCCACTAAAGCAATACATGGATTAAACTCATCAGATCCTACACAAGACTCATCAACTACATCGGGTTGGTCACCATAAGTATGAGCCACATCCACTTCCATATCCATTATGGAAGATCCATCTGAGAGGGTATCCCATTCATATTCATTTGAATCTGTTGTTACACTTCTACTGGGATGCTTGCACCAAGAAGGTTTAGGACCTTTAGAAGTAGAGGCTTCAACGATATTATTTGTGAGATCTCCTCTTTTCATTAACCACAAAATATTACTACATTGCTAACTTCTAGGTGTAGTAGCTTTAACTGTGTCCTTGACAGGTATGTGTTCTTCTCCCCAAAGGAGTGAATTAGAAGGAAGATTGTCTCCCATTTGAGCCACAGTGTGTAATAGTGACTCATCTGTATCTATGTCTGAATCACTAATCATGGGAGCATTTCAAGAACATGTAGGGAGGTCATCATTGGCACCATATCCTAGACCTATTGTGATCTTAGAGGGTCAGCCATTAGTATGACTCAAAGGCTTGACTAGGGCGTGTCCATTATCATTTATAGGTCCTTGACATTGATAGCCCATTTTTTGCAAAAATTTATAGCCTTTACCATAGCACTTAGGAGAAATAGGAGTAGAAATAGTGGTATTGTCTTCTTCGTTTCTATAGATCCATTCTCTGATAGCTTGTTCTTCTCTTTCTGCCTCTAGGCGTATGGACGCTTGAACACAATTACCAAAAATTGTCATGGCAAAAGCAGAAGGCTTCATCTTATCAGAAGCTTTCCCATATGATCTAGGAGAAATAGGCATAGCAGCCATGGAATCCAGCATGTATTCACCCATACCAAGGCTCATCATCTTAAAATTTTTCTTAGCAGCAACCAGGGATGCAGTAGGATCATTAGAAGGTTTGTTATGAGAAACAAACATTTTAGCAGCAACAAGAGCATTAATAGCAATAGAATGATCCCCTGGAATAACAATTTTAGTTTCATTATGGGGGAATTTGACACACTGATGGTATGTAGAAGGCACAACTTGCATGTCATGGATCCAAGGATGACCCAAAAGGATGTTATAAGCAAGTGGGATGTCCAATACTTGGAACATAATATCTTTCATACAAAGATATTGTTTATTTTATCAAATATGCTAAATGTCCATAGGAGTTGAATGATAATCAGAGGAGAAGTTTGAGATTGCAGGCCCAGAGGTACACAATGATACAAGTTGATTTGTATTGGAAAGATAATGCTGGGATTCTATAATTTTTTTTGGACAAACACCAATCAGAAAAGGTATTGAAAGAAATGCACTCCGGGTTGTGTGGAGGACATCATTCTGCTCGGTCCACAACTCATAAGATTTTAAGGGTAGGATACTATTGGCCTGTATTGTTCAAAGATACTCACTCTTTTGTTAGAAAGTGTGAGCCATGTCAAAGGTTTTCCAACAAACTAAAATTTTTCAGGTGCTCTGTTGTTGAAGAAGAAGCCCCTTTTGCCATGTGGGGTATGGACTTTATTGGGGAATTTTCTAAGAAATCTAGTGGGGGGCATAGTTGGATTTGGGTTGCTATAGATTACTTTACTAAATGGATTGAAGAAATTCCAACTAAAAAGACAACCAGTGCTGTTGTAATTGAGTTCTTAATGAACAATCTAATCACTAGATTTGGTGTTCCTGTTAAATTGGTTGTAGATAATGCCATGAGTTTCAAATCTTAGGAGATTACTGATTTTTGTTAAGAAATGGGAATAATTTTGTCTTATTCATCCCTTTACCAACCATAAGAAAATGGGCAGGCATAATCTAGTAATAAGAGTATCCTACAAATCTTGAAGAAAACTCTAGAAAAGAACAAAAGGAGTTGGCATGTAAAGTTGAAACTAGCATTGTGGGCTAATAGGATTGTTGAGAAAAGAGCTACAGGGAAGTCCCCTTTTGAGATGGTTTATGGTGTGAAATCAAGATTACTAGTAAACAACTTCTTACCAATATACAAATTCATGTAGGAAGAAGGTATGGAAATCAGTGATCCATTGCAAGATAGGATGATTCAGTTGGTTGAATTGGATGAGATTAGAAGGGGAGGACAAAAGGAAAATGTAAAGGTGCAACAAAAAATGAAATATCTTTTTGATAAAAGAGCAACTTTGAGAAAATTCCAGCCGGGTGACATGGTTCTTCAATGGAATGCCAGGGCTGAAGGAAAAGGGAAACATAAAAAATTTGAGTCTTTGTGGATGGGACCTTTTGTCGTTCATCAAACTCATGGCAAGGATTCATATTTTTTTCAAAATTTGGATGGTGGAGAATAGGAATTGCCAGTGCATGGACAGTTCCTGAATTTTTTCTTCAGTTAATTCTTTCTCCTTTTCCATGCACAGTAGATATGTATATATGTGTAGGTGTGTTGGTTTTGTGGTGTGTTTGTTTCCTATTTTAAGTTAGGGTTTTGTGGTCTACCTCCCAGAGATTCATAAGTTCTTCCTTTGACCTTGCACTCAAGCATCCTTAGATAGAGCCACTGTTGGGCTTTTTTTAGGTTTTGTGAGGTTTTCAGTTTCAAGTCATGGTTTAATCCTTCTACAAGTTTAATTTTTGGGGTTTAGGTTTTCAAAAAATCCATCAATTTTGTTATAACCAAGCCTAAAAACCCTTACCCTAGGTTTTTCCCTTTTGAGAAAATCTTGTTTCTTCCAGTAAACCCTTAAGTTTCCCTAATACTTATATTTCATTATTACTTTTGGCCACTTAAGTGTTTTGATTATGCGCATGATTATTTCATCAAGTGTTCGCTAAATCACGTAGTATTGTTTCATGTCTTTGAGTTATTCAGTGAACTGGCGAATGAGTAAAACCCATATTGTATGTTTTCTTTAGTTGCTAAGTCTCCAAGTTGTTTAGTAGTTACCTCAACCTTTGCACGAACCAACAAGTATGTAGTCTCCTGTTCACTTATTTTTTGGCAGTTTCTAGTTAACTTCTAGCGACCTGGCATGGCAGTGTTCTGTCATTCTTAGAATCAGGCAGTTAAGACTTGTATTATCTAGTGATCTGGCAAGGACCATTGATTATCCTTATGATTGATGATTATGTTTTAATTTCAAAGTATTTGTGTCCTACATAGATTGATTTGGAAATTCGACGATTGTGTTATAAGTTCTATGTGCTCTAAGTTTGGTGGCTCTGACAATTTGGTTTAAAAGATTGGACAAAAGTGGTTTTCCCTATTGTTCATGTGATCTTGAAATAAGTTGGTAGGGTTCTAAACCTTCTGGCAATCTGGCAAATGAAGTGGTCGCCCATTCTCTTAAAAGGTTGGTTATGATGAAAATCATTCAGCGAATGGGTGAATCAAGTAGTCAAGTAAGTTTTAACCCTTTGTTCGCTAAGTCTCATAATCAAAAGATGATTGTCTTATAGTCTCAGTGAATTAGCGATGGCCATCGATTGAGGTCACGATCAACAGTTGAATCGAAGTCTTGGTTTGAAATAGGTAGTTGGGAAAGAATTCAGTGACTTAGAGAGTAAGCTTATTTGCTAGTTCTCCTATTAAACATGCGGTTAAGGCTTCCATTCAGTGAACAAGCGTAGCCTTCGGTCGCCAAGTCTCAGAATAAATTAGCAGTCAACTAAAACATTCAGCCAATAAGCGAAGCCTTCAGTCGCTAATTCTCCAAATTGTGACCATGGTTAGTTTCTCAGGAAAGGTTTTCTTTGTTCGCTGGTTCATTGAATGGAGGAAGAATTAAGAATTTGACTCAGTGAATAAGTGAAGCCTTCAGTCGCTAATTCTCTGAATATGAGCCAGGGTGATATTTTCACTTAGCAAATAAGTGAGAACCTTCAGTTGCTAGGTCTCTGAAACGGGCTCATTTAATGAAAATAATGAAGGAAGGTTAAAGGCTATTGCCATGTGGATAAAGTACATTATTGAGCTAGAGAAAAAGTAGTTGGCCATCTAATCAGTTTTAAAGGAGTAGTTTATCACATAAGTAGGGTGATAGATTACCAAACCATAATCATTGCCTTTTTGCCTTGTTTTCAAATTTTTAAATCTATCTATCAACATCCTTGCATCGGCTAGCACTGATTTGAAAATTGGTGATGTGTGAATTGAATGTGGAAGTAATTAGAGGTAGATTTGCAATGATTTTTTCAATTGTACACATTTCAATTTGCATCAATAAATGGGCTAAACTCATTGTTTTCTATGTTCAAAGTCATTTGAAGAGAATTGTATTTTCTGGAGTAACCTTTGAGTGCCAAGAAAATCAAGTTTGCAGAATTGAGAGCAATTGTGTAGAAAATAATGAGTCAACTAGAGCTGAGCATGACTTCTTCCAATGGTGAAGCCAAAATGAAAGGTGGGGAAGATAGGAACAAGCCAAATTATTCAGATGAGTTTCTCAAATTGTTGCCTGGTTCCAGTCAAAACAAAAGAGCTCCTGATGATGTCTTTGAAGATGTTTTAGGTCTTTGCAGAGATCCTGTTACACCATCCTGCTTAGGTTATACTATTTTTAGTTATTTTTATTGAAATATGGGTGGGCCAATTCCTTTTTGTAATGTTTGGGCTTTGGGTTTAGGGAAATTGATTGTCCCTGATGTGTTTTTAGATGTAGACCTAATTGTTGCATTGGCTAGGTTGTATGATCCTATCTCCAATACAATTAGGATGGCAGACCAATCACCTTTGGTTACTCTTGGTAGGGGTTCTTTCATGAAAGCTTTTAGTTTTTTCACGTCTTCCTCTACTGAAATTAATCTGAGCCAAGAGAGAGAGAGGTATACAAAAAATATAGGGTTAGTAAAAGACCAGATGGTGAAGCATATCCCAAAGCAGGGAACATATATAGCTCCCCTCCCCGATAACATGAATGCACCTTACCAGTTTAAATCCCTCCATTACTATATGAAGCAAACTTGTTATGGGTTTGTAGAGTATTGGGAATAGATGGGGATGAAGAATTTTTGCCAGCTGATCTTTTGATGATGATTTTAGATATCCAAAATTCTTTAGTAAACATAGATTATGATTACATCCAGTATGTAATTGACAGGATGCATGAAGGGTTAATGTCTATCAAAGAAAGTAAAAGCCCATCAAGTTCTTGCATTACTCTATGTTGATGCACTTAATTCTATTTTTCAATATCAACAGTTTTGATTTGAATATGTTGAAACTAGAATTCACTTTCCAAGATCAACATAATCTAGTACAACTATGGGTAAAGGTATGGAATAGTACTGCAAATAGGTGTGACTTTTGTGTTTTTGAGAACTTCATTATTTTTCCTATTCTAAGATGGCTGGGCATCAATGTTACAAGGTTACCACCTAAGGTCCTAAGGCTACTAAGACCTTTGAAATGGGAGGACAAATTGGAGGGAAACCATAATTGGAGTGATTTCTACTTAGTGGAAAATTCTACAATTATAAGTGTTTACGGTTGCCCCCAACCCCCACATTTGTTACCAAAATTTGTGCCACCAAGAGTAGCTTCTTTAGAATTTGTTTGGTAGTTGATGTGGAGAGACAAAGAGCTTTTTGCCCCTCATAAGAAAGGTACTTTCACACCTAGGCAGTTCAGAATCAGTGACTTCTTGATTGGTAAGAGGGCTTTCCCACAAATTATCACCTGGCTAAATCAATTTAAGATGGTATCTGATTTTTGTAGACATGTGGACCTTGAGGGCTTCATTAAGACTGCAATGTTGACACTAATACCTAGTATTGGTGTTAATAAAGAACATGAGGGCCTTGATAAGGAGGATGTGATTAGGAATATTATGGAGAAGGATGAGGTCACTACAAGATGGAATAGGTTTTTTAACCTAAAGGATTTGCAAACTTAGTTGAAGGCAGCCCAAATTCCTTTTGACGGTTTCTTCCCTGACCTTCCCTACTTAGAAAGAATTAACAAGATGATAGAGATATGTGACACTCTATCAAATCAATTGGAAAGTTTGATTGATCAGAAGAAAACAAAGAAAAAGAAGGATTACTCATCTTCTGATCATGAGGATTTCTCTAATGGATCCCAAGAAGGAGATAGCCCACCACAAGTTGGAGACTTACCAGTTATTGATTTGATTAAAGATGGATCAAAGGTAGAGGACCTTGTAGAGCCACCTTTGAAGAAGTAAAGGCTTGAAGAGGGAGAGCCTTCTAAGAAAAACCAACAGAGAGGGAGGATTGATAGAGCATCTGCTCTTGTACCAGGTGATAGGGCTTACCATCACCAATTGAGGAAAATAATAAGGGCCAGCAAGATTGTGGCCACTAATGAAGGAGATAAAGAATAGTCCTTGTGGTCAAGACAAGATATTAGAGAGGTATATCAGGAGGAGTTCTCAAGTGATGACCAGTTCATCAAGAGTGATGAATTTAAGAATTTTCTTATTTGGAAAAAGTATCAAGATGTGGCTAAGGATATGCCTAAGGGAGTAGAGCCAAGTGAAGAAACCATGAGAGCATTAGCCTCTTATGATCCTAGCCTTGATGCTATAATTGTAGATGAAGCCAGAGAAATGGTTAGATCAAGTGGAATACTGCTAACTCTAGGATGGGATTTGACCTCTGGTTTTATCATTGATTAGATAAGAAAGCAAATATAGGGCAGTTTATCCTATGAGGTTCATATTGGTGAAATGATAAGAGGAAGTGGCTATGACCCAAGATCCTAGGCTGTTGCAATGTGGTCTATTACCCCAAAGACTCAAAAGCCATCTCTACTAAGTATAGAGGATTAGATGGAAAGGAATAAAATCATATGGACTGTACAAAATATAACTGATCTTGAGGTTTCCAAGGCAGTGACCCATTTTGCTAACTTGAATGAAGCAAAGACAGCTTAGTTGTCTGAAAGGTATGCAAAACTATTTGAGAATGCAAGTGTAATGGACAAAGATAGGGAATTGAGAATGATGAAGATCAAGAAATTGGAGATGAGGTGGTTGATTTGAAGGTTAGGCTTGAAGAAGCCTCAAAGGTAGTTCTTCCTCCTCCTTTGCAGATTGAGGTCCCTGTTCAGATAGATACAGAGGTTCTTGATAAGCCTACTGAGGACTTAGAAAAAATAAGAATAGATGCATCCTTGGATGCTATAGCAAGGATTGTAAAATATAGGTAGGAAAAAATAAAGGACAGGATGGAATCATTCCATCAATCAGTCAGTCTATTAGACCAGGCTAGTGGAAAAGTAAATGAGTTTTTGACTACCTTGGAGCCACTTTTTAGTGCATGGTTAGGGAGGAGCTCACTATTTGATAAGCTTGATGATTTTCAAGAATATAGGTCTAATATTCCTAAGGTAGTATTTGAAGTTTTTGAAAAGATTGGTTTAGTAAGTGCTGTATCAAAGTTCTTTAAAGGTAAGTCTAAACAGATAGCAGCCAAGCTGGCTATGTTTGATGGGAATAGCAGTAAGTACTTACCTCTAATATATGATAATGGTGGGGGTATTGTCAATATAGATGAGTGGAAAGTATCAATGGATCAAATGATAATTAAGTAGGATGCTTTCCTTAACAGTGATAGTACTTTGGATTTAGAAAGATGCAATAGTATAATTGATAGCTTATTTAAAATTGAAAGTGATTACATACAGTTTGTAGTACATGCTAAAAGTGTAACTGATTCCATGTGGGATTAGTAGATCAAATCACTATAGGAGTTGTAGGCTTACAATTGGCCATCTGATGATGATGTGGCATCGTGGGACAAATTGACAAAGAAGAAGAAGAAGAAGCCAGTTGCCCAAATGATAAAAGAGGAAGAAGAATAGAGTACAAATGACACCTGATCCATAATTTGAGGGAGAGCATGTTGCAAAAAAGGGATGATGTAGGTTAGCCATATGGCGGTCATCATTCATGCAACAAATTATGTAACTACTTTGAAATATCTTTAGACAAAGGTGCCACTTGTAAAATTGTTAAGTAGTTGAGAACTGCTTTTTGTTGTTATAGTCACAATCTTTTGATTTGTACTGTTTGTCTTTTGTGCAAGATTGTTTACACAGCTATCTGAAGCTTGTTGCATCCTTTTGAGGATTCCAAGATGGCTATGGATATATATAGCAAGTTTTTACTCTTTTCGGGGGTGGTTAATACATTTTGTAATGAAATTTCCAAGATATAGAACTTTATTTCTTTGAAGTCATGGTGATGCTGTATTGATACATTTTGAATATTAATACAAAGATATTGAAACTCTATTGTTACTAATTGTTGTCTTTGTGTATGGGTGTTTAGTTTCCTTATGCATTAAATTGTAAGGGTTTTGAATGCATTGCTCACATGGTGAATATAGGGCTTGAACTTAAGTTCTTTCAATGAAAGAGTAAAATCTTAAGGGGAGGGTCTCTGTGAATTCATTGTCCATGTATGAATTTGATAGCAAGTGTAGGAATTAAAGGAATGGGATGTCAGGCATTTCATTTAGGTTTTAGTATATTTGTTTTGATAGAATCTTATGGAGGTAGGGTTTGACTCTGACACCCAAGTAGACCAAGAAGATACATATAATTGATTGATTTTAATTTTATTGCTTAATCACTATCTGAATAATCTATGAAAAGTTCATGGATGTATATTGTAATGCTTTAAAGAAGCACCAGAAAGAGGTTATCCTTCCTTGAGTTTAACTCTCAAAAAGAAGAAGGATGAATGTCCTTATGCCACTGTTCCTTGTTATTGATTTCATAATTTTCATCATAGTGTTCTGTATCAGGATAATTTGGGCCATATTAAGAGTTGTGATGTCTTATTGAGTCAATTCTAAAAGGGATAGCATAACAGTGAAGGAGCTGATTCACAATTCAAACATCATTTGAAAATGGTGAATTGTTATAGGTAAACCCACCTGAGTTTCATACTTGAAGTGAAGAAGGTTTGACAACCTTAATACCTTAGTGCTTGCATTTTGTTAGATGCATCTATTGGTATTTTTGGAGTTATGGTTTCTTTAGGATTTTATGAATCATAAATCATCTATAGATTTGAGCACTAACACTATGTTAAATCAAAAGCTATTTAATTTGATCCTAGATCAAAGTAAAGGAATAACAACATATACACAGAAGAACTCCATGCAATGAATTAGAAAATTCACAACTCAAAGAGATATACACAAAGGAGAGATGTAAACCCTAGATTTTTTCTATTTATATATACTGAATCATTTTTCATGTATACACTGTGCTTCAAAACATAAACCACTTCAATAAAGTCCAAAAACTAGAGAACTTTCTATTTGATGTAATAGTACAACCTAATAAAAATCTGCTATACCCTTGACTCAAAACTTGAAAGAAAAAACTCTCCAAGTTCCGGTCCTTCTAAATGATCTTGGAAATTCTTTTTATAGAATAAAAATTGCAAAAAGCTACAGAACATTTAGGAAAATGACAAAAAGTCACATCATACATGACAAAAGACAAGTACAAAATAACTGTTTTGTTGCTACTTTTACAAAATTGCCTATTGATTTGTGCGCCAAGATTTTGCAAAAGTTTCCAAAAACAATTCTACTTTTTCCAAGTGTTGTCCTTGAACTTAATTTTCTACACAAAATTTTACCCTGCAGTTTTTTTCTTTTAAGGACCTGGGGAAGTGCCACTTATTACAGGCTTAGTGTGTTCCTGTATCTTTGTTTCTTCCAAAGTGTATGTATCCTCCCTATAATTATTGAAAACCTAACCCATTCAGAACATCCACAGACATTAAAACATTAGTCCTAACAACATATACCTAGCATATAGTAAAACTATTCACAAAGACACTTCAGATAGAGCTTAAACATGAGCACCCTGTCACTGTTTGATTTGCTCTCGATTCAGGGATGTGGGTGTGCTCTCAAAACACTAGGAGTATGGCCCTAATGTAGATTAGTAAGGTTTAGAATAAATTAGGGACCATGAGAACCCCATAATGGCACAAAATTAGGTATGGAACACCTGATTTTCCCATAGAGCCCCAAGGAGCCTAATGAAGCTAAAATGTAGATTAAGCTACAAATGCTATGCTAAGATTTATTTTGGCCAAATATGAATATGACGTGGTGAAAATAATATGCAAAGAAATGAAATAAATTAGGTTAATCCATTTAGGCTAAACTAGTGTGAATTAGGAAAGTATATAAATAAGCTAAATCTAACAAAATTAGGAATTAATCTAAGTCTAGATATAATTTAGCATGATAAAACTACTTAATATGAAGGATGTGAATTGGTGTTTTGCTCTTGGAAGTGAGGGTATTTATAGAATTTTCCTAAGGGCTTGGGTTAGGAAGGGGAGTTAGGGTCAGAGTCAGAGTTAGGGGTTGAGTCAAGGGTATGGGGGTTAAGGGTTGCACACACATGTGTGAGAAATCACTAGGGACGTGTGCTTAGGTGACAAACATGGAAGAGGAGACATAGGCTTAATTAAGAGGTTGTAAGAGCCTTAATGAGGGTGTAAGGAGCCATTAATGAGTTTTTAAGGCTCATCAATGAGGGCATTTGACCAAAAGTCAAAGGATGAGGGTTTAGTCTAAGAGGGTTAGGAATCACCCTCCAAACCGGTTTAGGATGAGATTAGGAAAGGATAGATATGTTTAGGGTTTTCTATAAGTTTCTAAGGTTTTAGGGTTTAAATAAATAATTTTTTTTTAATTTAAAAGGTTTTGAGACTCAATTTATCAAATGATTAATAAATTAGAGGGAAAATCATTCAAATTTGATTTAAATACTTTTGGGAGGGATTCTTTAATTAAATATTTTTAATTAAAAGAAGAGAAGGGATAATGACAATAGAAACAAATTAATTAATTAATAAATGATGATGTCATCAGGGGTTTATGCAAAATAAAATATTTTTATTTTGCAAAGGGATTTTCGGTGTCTACAATTTGCCCCTCTTTGATGCGATGCCGCAAGTGGCATGGCATCAAAGATAAGAAAATAAGATGCCCCAGGATAGAATAGAAGATAGGAGGTTGTGCCCCCTCGAGAAAAGAATGCAAAGAGGAAATGTTGTGGAATTTTCTCGAAAAGAACACATAAGGGAAGGGAAAGGATGTAGGAAGATGGGAAGGGGGGATAAACAAACGTCCCTCCAAGAGGAAAGATGCATGAATGCAATATGATGTGAAATGTAGGATGTAGGATGAAGCTATATGAAGGATGCAAGATGCAAGATTAATCTATATGATGCAAGATGAGGGGGATTTGGGGAGCTCCTTGTGTAAATGTGGAGAGCACAACCTAGTTTGATATGGCAATGCTAGAAACTTGCCAAGGTTACTGGGAACACAAGGCCTTGTCACCAGTGTTGCATAGGACTGATGCAAAAAAGACACGCAAGGGTTGTCCCAACATCATGCATGATCCCAAAAGGAGGCATGGTATAAATGATAGTAGAGAAACCATGAACAAATGACATTTCCCAAGTGCACCATGTAACCTAGAATATCACATGTGAAACATGCAAGGGTCATGTTCAACTGACTCATAGGCAGAAGAAAAAGATCAAAATAACTTACCCTAGATTGCCCTCATTCATAGTGACCATGATATAAAGGATCATGGTGACTTTGAGGAGAGGAACAATGAGAAGCTGTAAAAGATTAACAAGATCCAATGGACAAAATCCAAGATGAAAGTGAGAAATCCACAAAATGTCCTTCACCAAGGAGAAGGATTGATTTGATTGATGGGGGGAATATTAGGTTAGAATGTGAGGAAGGATACATCCTACACAGACCTAGTTGGATTGATGATGGAGGATTAGGTCATACAAGAGGAAGGATACATCCTCAAGGACTCATTTGATGAAGAGAATGTGTGTTGTTGGAAAATGATGAGTCAAGGATAATCATGTGATCAAGGATAGTCGACAAAAGATGTTGCTAAAATACAAGGCTGCATGGGACAAGTTATTTGATCAAATACTGCTGTAGGACTGACATTTGTACAACAAGACATGATGATATGTACAACAGATAGGGAGATATTTACGATGGATATGTACAGAAGCTAAGGGATTGGGATAGGAAGATCTCGCTATACATGATATTTATAGGAAGCTCATGATTGGGGATAGGAACTCATTGTTGTATTGGATAGAATTAAGGATAGAACACCTGGTGATTGGATGAGATGGAGGTGGGGATGGAGATTGGATAAAGAGGATTATGAGATTAGGATTGGGGTGGGTGGGGGAAGGGATTGGATAAAGATGATTGGGATGGGGGGGATGGGATTTTGATAGATAATGACCTGGTCCACTATGTATGGCACCCGTTT